>CM074284.1:10187376-10557376 GCA_037194245.1 Opsariichthys bidens | reverse complement strand
GCGCATTAAGCACGAGTACAGTGTAACAAAGACATCAAGCCACTGTAATGCATACTTCAGCAACAGGGCTTGCAGTGCAAAATCTGAATCTATATCTGCATGCATTGACACAAGGCTCACACGATCACATACGGAAAAGACAGGATCATTTTACGCAACTACTGGGTAGTTTGTGCAAGAAGAATGGTGATTAGATGACACAAAAATGCTAATAAAACATGAAAACTGACAGTAATACCTTTAAGATTTGGGAGTTAATTGCACACTATCTTGACAAATGAACAAGGCTTTTTTTCAGACTTTTAAGATTCACATGTGCATCCACTTGATACTTTTTAAATGAACGGAATTATTTACACACATTAAGGCAATCAAGACATCATCTTTGTGCTAAAATAATACGAAAACATATAAACCATGTAATTATCTTTTTTTGTTGTCAAAATTAATTCACCTCTTTATAATTTACATCTAAAGAAATTAACATTTAAATAACTTAAACATTTAAAGGGAATAAGGGAGAGTTCACCCAAAAATGAATATTGTCATCATTTACCCTCATGTTGTTTCAAACCTGTATGACTTTTAATTTTTCCCTGCGGAAAACAAAGGATTTTTGAAAAATTTGGTAAACAAAAAGTTTTGGTGCTCATTGCCTTCCATCATAAGGAAAAAAATCATTTATCAAAACTTCTTTTATATGTTCCACAGAAGAAAATAGCAATACAGGTTTGGAATGATGAGGGCGAGTAAATAATGACGGAATTTTCAAGTTTTGGCTGAACTAACACTTTAACATAACTTGCATACTTCAAAAAGACAGTGAATAAATAATATTAAGACAAATTTTCTGAAAACTGGCCATTTTGTTGAATCAACATGATGTTTTCTTTAGAGGCTTTATGTCAGCATCTATCCACTTAATTAGAAGTTGTCAAGAGAGACATTATGTTTAAAGGCTTTGTAAGTTGGCTGAAAGCACATAAAGCACGTACAACTTCACCGTGACACCAAAAGCAGATGTGACGAAATTTCATACTTAAAGAGGAATGAATCTCAAGGAAAAATAGGCTTTCCTCATATAGAGATAAACTGGGACAGCATCTGAAGAATAACTGGGAGTAAATGTGTGTAAACTCAAGGTATAACAAGACTGAAAGAACACAAACACAATATGACGGTGCAGAAATGATCTGTGCAGTCCATCTGCAAGAGCTTTGCCCAAAGCTGAAGTGAGAACAAGGTGGATAAAAGTTGGAGAATTTGCGACTAATTCAGATCCGGTATGTCGGGCTTTTGAGATTGGACTTGTGGTTTGATAAAACACAAAACAGGTGTCCATTAATCAAAGCTCGCCTGGACGTGCGTAGTGTGTCCCAGAAAAAGAGAGACCAAATTGGTGCCAGACACAGGCTATAGTGAATAAAATCCACTTTCTTATTTGCATGTTTCTGCGTATATTTCCATCTAACACAGCAAATGACCACGTGTGTGTATGTGATACGTATGTATGTATGTATGCAAGAGTTTTTTTGTCTGCATTCCCCCCAGCACACCTATGGTGGCAGCTTCTCGGCATTTTTGGACAGGCTGTGCAAAAGTGTTTTCTGAAAGTCCTCATCAGAAACCTCAGGGACAAGAAACTCGATTAGCAGATCCCAGATGCAGTACACAAGATGCCTGCAAAAAAACAGTCACATGAGATCACAAGCACAGCTACATTCTGCACACAAGAACCTAGACAGGATGCCACGCAGACACTGGATTCGGACATGCTTTGCTGCCTTCCTCTCTCTTTATACTGTCTGCTAAGGACACAGCTCATAAAGCAAAGGATACCGAGTCAATGTATTACTGATTGTAACAGCATCTGCTTCATCAGGACGTCTACAGCAGACTACAGCATGTTCTAGTAAATCAAAGAGCAGCTCTCAAAACCCAAGCTGGTGAGAATAAATCATGTTTCCCCACTGTGGTAACAGTCTACAAAGATGTCACGAGGTGTCCTGCTAACACAGCACAGCAATGTATCTATTGAAAGCACATTTTTGAATTCTTTTATCGGTATTGCTTACTTACTGTGCCATAACAAGAATGAAGTAAGTAAATTACAACCTGACCACTTTAATCATTAAAGCCACATGCTCACTAGGCCATATCAGCTTGCCTCATGAAATATTTATGCGCTTTTTAGAGCTACAAACAGTATAAAATGTTGAACAGTGATGACAAGATTCTACAATATATTTTCATCTACGTTCTGACATTTCTATGGAATTTGGAATTTCCAATCAATGTTATTAGTCTCGTAAATATGCATATAGGAACGCGTTGCCTAAGTGGCTGCAGTGCTGATTTTTATCGTCATCTGTGTTTAGTGCTTTATAAACACACCTGTTTATGGTGGGATTCTGAAAAGAATCCACAACCGTCTGCCAAGATATCTTGTACTTCTCAGAGCCTAGCATATCAGAGATCAGATCTGTAAAAACACAGAAACACACAATAAACTCAGTCAAGGAACATAGAGATGAAGATCTGTTGGACTACACTACACTATTGATGAAGAACAATCATTTTCTGTTGAAGTGAGGTGGTTTCCTCAGACCTTCCCTTACTTACATTTCGATTTGGCTTCTGAGCTATCTTCTGTGTTGTGTTACTGAACAGTTATTGTCTGAACCAAAAAATTATTTGTAAACCTTATTTTCGAACCTCAAATTTTTCCTGTTCCATCCAAAACACACTATCAAACTCTAAAGACGTAATACAGTACATTAATGCACCCAGTTTTTTTTTTTTATTAAATACCAATAGAGATACCAAACAAATAGCAGCCGCCTTTTACAGTTCTTCCTGAACCAAAACAACGCATTTATGCTACGTTCACACCATGTCATAACCATAATTACAAGATGGCAACCCGTGATATTCTACCTGGAGCCGTTGAAGTCCTCAGACTCAGATTTATGCGTTTCTGTCAACACTATCAATGCTGAAATGAATCTGAAGCAGTCAGGAGGTACAAGTAAGAGCTCTGTAAGTTGTTTATGTTCATTATTAATGTAATGTTACGTGCTTTGTGACCTGAGGTAATCAAACGCCATCTCGTCTCGTGACGCTTTGCAGACTTTGCTCTGGCTATGTGCGTTCATGTGTTTTGGAGGTGTGGCTTTGGAAAGCGCTCTGAAGGTAGGGTGGGATCTTATGCTTTCAAAGCTAGCTTGCTATTGCTAGCCTCTCCGAAATTGCCTACCCTAGAAATGCTTCTAATATGCTAATTTGCAGCTTATGAAAACAGTTGTGCTGATCCAAAATTTTGTGGAAACCATTTTTCAGGATTCTTTGATGAATCAAATTTTTTTTAAAAGCATTTATTTCAAACAGAAATATTTTGTAGCATTATAAATGTCTTTACTATCACGTTTGAACAAATTAATTTCTGCAGATTAAAAGTATTGATTTAAAAAAAAAAAATTCATACTGACCCTAAATGGCAGTGTATGTGTTAATATTATGTGGTGTCTCACCTGGCAGTAGTTTCATAAGGCACTGCAGAGCCTGCTTTCTGCTCTCCTCTTTCTGCTGCTGGCTGCGTTGGGGTCGGGGTTGAGCCGGCAGACTTCCTCCAGGCCAGATGGCCTCCTGCAGCACCCGCAGATAAACCACCCAATACTGTGTACAGGTCAGGTTAACCACACCCACTTCTAGCCACCTACAGGCCAATCACAACAACACATTCAATTACTGCCATTGTTGTTTTGATGGAACATGCCTATAGACTGAACAAACAAACTGCATGTACATAATATCACTGTTTTCACAAATTTGTCTTTTTGTAGTTTACAAGACACAATAATCGTTAGAGACGTATTGTTAGAGACAATAATCGTTTTCAAAAATTTGCAATTTGAAACCCATTTTCAAAAGTTTGCATTTACAGGCCTCCCAAAAAGTCCCTGTTGTGTAAATCAATGGCCAAAACGCATAAAAAGTTTTCCGTTTTTAGTTGAAAACGATGTTGTGTAAACGCACCTTTGTAAATTAATGATGCATACAAACAGCAGAAAACACACAACAAATCACGTGTGAACAAAATACACTCAAAAATTCTACCAAACGGAAAGAAGTCAAAAAGAACATCATGTGTTTGGACTCCATCTTTCACAAACATCCTTCAGCAAGTCGCAGTTCACATCTGCCACTGCAATGTTCTTTGTCTATTCCAATTAAAATCTGTGACAGGCCACATATGGATATAGTTCATAACTTTTAAAAAAATATAGCATCTCATTTCACAGAATCAATTCTGCAAAATTACTTTTGGCCACTTTACGCTGAAGAAATTGCGGATAACTGAGGGATTGCATAACATTACTGTGGATGAGACGGTTTAATCTTTTAATAATCACTACCATTTTGGCAGACAGCATAACAAAAACTGAGCAAAAGATGTGGAAAAGTATTATAAGACATCACATTTCATTTTATGAGCGAGGCTGATAGGATAAATAGAAATAGAAATAGAAAACCAAAAGGTTGGAAAAGGATTTGACTAGGATTACAAATTGAATCATTTTAAATAAAAATAATTAATTACATGATATGACAGTCAATCCTGTGTTATTTTAGTATCACTGATTTTCTATTATAGTTTTTTTTATTAATATTTTGAATGAAATATTTTTAAATATTTTTTCTTTTTAATTTTAGATAAAGTTTGAGTAATTCTGTCCTTTTTAATTTGGTGTTGTTTATATATATATATATATATTATATATATATATATATATAATTTTTAATTTTAGTTATTTTAGTTATAGAGTCAAACATGACTATGAAGTGCAAGTTTTGTTTTACAATTACTTACAAAGCATAAACAAAGTATTCTGTGTTTTTTAATCAGGTGATTTAATGCAGCAGAAAAATATTATCAATTATCATGTTGTAAAAAGTGACAAAAAGTTAAAATAACTATAGTATTATAGATTTTAACACTATCAGGGCTAAAATCACATAACCAACCAAAACACGTGCCCCACCTGAGGTTTTTTGTCCTCTCATGAACACTATAGAAAGTGGACCCAGGAATTTCACATGTCATTGATTTAAATGTGTCCTGCTCTTCGATTACATAGCTGATTTATTTTGGTCATGGCTCTTTGAAATGCCACAGATGCTACATGGTGACAGAGCCCATGATCCAGAGAACCCTTTATGGTCATGCTTACCCAGTGCCAATAACAAATCAGTTTAGCAATTTCATTTTCCATTAAATCCTGAGAATCTGTCATAGTGCTGTCCCCAATGGGGGTTTCAGTCCAAAGTGCATCTATCTTATGTTTATGTCAGAGGGAACACAGTCTGTGTGGAAAGTTTTCCCATTAAACTACAATTATGGTCAAATTTCAGTGACCCAGTAATAACACAACAAATTTCATTTGCATTACCTGTGTGGAACATTTATAGGGAAATATACTGCAAAGATTTTCTATGGACTACATGTCTGTACACATTGATGAAAGTCTGGACTGTACAAAAGCATTAGTACGCAGTGTATGCACACAGGATTGCTATTCTGTTCCATGACAAAATGTTATTTTTAGAACCTGCAGTAGGTTTAAATGGTCGTTTTTACATCAGTTAAGTACATTTTAAAATAAGTCGAACAACTTTTATTTCCTGGAATTACATTCAAAGCTCACTTCTATAAATGTGTCAGTCAAAATTCTAGCTTGCTGCCCAAAACAAGAGTACTATGTCAGCCTGCGGGTCTAATAGAGCTTCTGAAAGGACTTGCATCGGTGTGACTGAGAACATACGTAATTCTCTAGAAGCTCTTATGTAATGTGATGGAACAAAAACCAGCTGTTCCAAACAGCAAGTGGAGCATTTTATTCCATTAATGGCATTTCTGCAATTATAAAGGGCAGTTAATGTGGACAGGGACAGCCTTTGACAGAGACGTGCAGCATTAGTGGAGGAAGACATTTCTCAAGCCAACATGAGTGGAAAACAAGGGTGCGTGGAGCTCACTGGAGCCAATTAAGTTGAAACTACCCTTTTCAGATTTTATTGTGAGCCTTCATTTCTTCTGACAACCCAAAAAACATAAACATGATAAGTTTATTCCATTCACAGCCTTGCCTGATCTGAATCTCAAATAAACTTGGAAAAACTGATGTGCTGGAAGACTCAGTAGGAACTGAATTTACATGGAGCATTAATTGTGATCCAATAAACTGACTGTCTGCGACAGATGTAGTCGTGGCCAAAAGTTTTGAGAATTACATAAATATTAGTTTTCACAAAGTTTGCTGCTAAACTGCTTTTAGATCTTTGTTTCAGTTGTTTCTGTGATGTACTGAAATATAATTACAAGCACTTCTTACGTTTCAAAGGCTTTTATCGACAATTACATGACATTTATGCAAAGAGTCAGTATTTGCAGTGTTGGCCGTTCTTTTTCAGGACCTCTGCAATTCGACTGGGCATGCTCTCAATCAACTTCTGGGCCAAATCCTGACTGATAGCAACCCATTCTTTCAGAATTAGTGGGTTTTCATTGGGATTAAGATCTGGGGAGTTTCCAGGCCATGGTCCCAAAATTTCAACGTTCTGGTCCCCGAGCCACTTAGTTATCACTTTTGCCTTATGGCACGGTGCTCCATCGTGCTGGAAAATGCATTATTCTTCACCAAACTGTTGTTGGATTGTTGGAAGAAGTTGCTGTTGGAGGGTGTTTTGGTACCATTCTTTATTCATGGCTGTGTTTTTTGGCAGAATTGTGAGTGAGCCCACTCCCTTGGATGAGAAGCAACCCCACACATGAATGGTCTCAGGATGCTTTACTGTTGGCATGACACAGGAGTGATGGTAGCGCTCACCTTTTCTTCTCCTGACAAGCCTTTTTCCAGATGCCCCAAACAATTGGAAAGGGGCTTCATCGGAGAATATGACTTTGCCCCAGTCCTCAGCAGTCCATTCACGATACTTTCTGCAGAAGATCAATCTGTCCCTGATGTTTTTTTGGAGAGAAGTGGCTTCTTTGCTGCCCTTCTTGACACCAGGCCATCTTCCAAAAGTCTTCGCCTCACTGTGCGTGCAGATGCGCTCACACCTGCCTGCTGCCATTCCTGAGCAAGCTCTGCACTGGTGGCACTCCGATCCCGCAGCTGAATCCTCTCTAGGAGACAATCCTGGCACTTGCTATACTTTCTTGGACGCCCTGAAGCCTTCTTTACAAGAATTGAACCGCTTTCCTTGAAGTTGATGATGATCCTATAAATTGTTGATTTAGGTACAATCTTAGTAGCCACAATATCCTTGCCTGTTAAGCCATTTTTATGCAACGCAATGATGGCTGCACACGTTTCTTTGCAGGTCACCATGGTTAACAATGCAAGAACAATGATTTCAACCATCACCCTCCTTTTAACATGTCAAGTCTGCCATTCTAACCCAATCAGCCTGACATAATGATCTCCAGCCTTGTGCTCGTCAACATTCTCACCTGAGTTAACAAGACGATTACTGAAATGATCTCAGCAGGTCCTTTAATGACAGCAATGAAATGCAGTGGAAAGGTTTTTTTGGGATTAAGTTCATTTTCATGGCAAAGAAGGACTATGCAATTCATCTGATCACTCTTCATAACATTCTGGAGTACATGCAAATTGCTATTATAAAAACTTAAGCAGCAACTTTTCCAATTTCCAATATTTATGTAATTCTCAAAACTTTTGGCCATGACTGTAAAAAAAACAAAGCAAAAAAAAATCTAATTGCGGTCCTACAGAGACAATGAACGAAAAGGTCCAAATTTTTTTGACAGCATTTTTATTCTATAGAATACGAGACATTTGTCAGTAGACCAAGAAACACGATATTATATCTTTGAGGATACCACAAAAATGTTAATAACAAACTAACACTGGCTTGGTAAAGTCTTGTCTAAGTCTACGTTCACAATGTCAGTCCAAATTCAATTATTTGGGTATTCGATTGGAATCTGATCTAAAATTAAAATTCTAAAATCAATTCTATGACAATGATGTTAAGTTGGTAGGCATACGCCAAAATCAACAACAACCACAACATGGAGAGGCTTGCAATAATGTCTTATTTACAACATGTGTAGCCGCCTCGCTGGACTACTGCGTCTTCTGAGGCAACGGCAGAAACGTAGAAGGCTGGTATAAGTGGCTTTATTCCGTGCTGTCTTCTCTGCCGGTTATATTATAATTTTCTGCTCATCCAGCACCTTGCAACAACACAAGTTTGTTTCTGCAACTTTCGTCTCCTACAACAAAGTCTGATATTTATGTTTTACGTGACATGAGAAAGTCACATAAACCACACAAAAGGCGATCATAGCGGTCAGACTGAAACAGATTTTGAGAAATGCGATTTGAACAGGATTTCAAACCACGTATGAATGTAGCTCGAAATGGATTTGTAAAATTCGCATTTCATGTGATTTTTGGCCTTTCACACTTGCTAAATCTAATCGGATTTCAATCGGATATGCACATAAATCGGATTTGGACAGACAATCTGAACGTACCCTAGCAGTTACAAAAAAGACTGACAGAACAATAAACAGAACGACTGACTGATAGACAGACAGATAGGCAGACAGAGTCTGTGCTTTGCTCATATGGCAACTGTCTCAGTCAGATTGCATGGAGATTGTAAGCGGACTGCCATAAATTTTCAACTAAATTGAGAACTGGATTGGGTCTTGGCCACTCCAAGACATTAACATTTTATGTTTTGAAGCCATAGCTTTATGTTTGCAGGCACTATCTTGATGGAAAAACAAATCTCCCTAATCACAGGAGTCCAGCAAACTCCATCACCCATCCCATTTTCCACCATGATTTCCCCGTACTTTATTGTCACATTCCTTCTAGGGCCTGCTGAAAAGCAGCATTCACACAGCATGAGGCTGCCACCACCATGCTTCACAGTGATGATGTTCAGCACCAGTTATGCCATTTAGTCAAATAGCCAAAAAGCTCAATTTTGGTCTCATCAGACCACAGAACCTTCATCCAGCTGGCTTCAGTCTCCCACAAACTATAGCAGAGATGTCAGATGATATTTTTCAACAGTGGCTTTCTCTTCACCACTCACTCACAAAGCTGTGACTGGTGAAGAAAGCATTTGCAAGTAGTTTCTAGCCAGTAACTCTTCAGAGTTGTGATTGGTGGCCTCCCTCAGCAGTTTCCTTCTTAAGGCCTGAGTATACTTCATTTTCCACGTTTCACTCCGTCTCACCCATTTGAGCATGTAAGCCTTTCAAAGTATACTCTTTTGCCCGTGAGTGCGGAAAGACGCGTTTGGTATGTGGACTGCTGTTATCTAGTGGACTGCTGTTTTCAAGCGATTAAGTCACTTGCACATGCACTGTTGTACGCAGACCGTTTGTGCGGTCTCAAAAATCGGGCCTGATGACATAAATTATATCATGCAGATGCGGGCAGCCGCAGTATACTTTGCGCTGTACGCAGTCACTTTCCATTTTTTAATTACTGATTTAATTGATTCCAATGGATATTCAATCAATGGCTTGGAAATTATCTTGTATCCATGCCCTGTGCTTTTCCATTTTTTTTCCCCACAGTGTAAGTTCTGCTACAATACTGTCTTCACCAGGTGTAGAGGTGTATTTACATTACCATAAACAGTAACCCCTACACTACAAGCGATCTCAATTTAACTGTTTATGTGAATTCTAAAACCAGTTGGTTAGTCCAGTAAAAAAATAGGAGTATCATATCAAAAGGGATGAAAATGTTTTATATTCAGAGGATTCACAAATATTTAAATGACCTTGTAAAAAAAAAAAAAAAAAAAAGAATCTGTCAGTTTTGCAGCTGAAACTTGGCCGATAGTGGTTTAGTTTAAATAAGTTAGTTGATAGATAGTAGTTACACTCTGCCAACAATGGATGGATGGATGGAATGCATGGATGGATGGGTGGCTATGTAAATATTAGAATTTACATTCAGCCTGATTTTTTTTTCAAAGCTAAATCTATACTCTAAATAGTCTAAGACAGAAACGGATTCTAGTGCAGGTGTCCGCAACAGGTGTCTGTGCAGAATGATTATTCAGAGATTCTTATCCAAATAGAGGTAACAAGAAAACCAATTCAGCTTCTACTTTCTTACCAAATGGAACATACTGACCTTTATGGGCAGCCAAGAGCTGAATTGCATCAATTTGCACTGTGAAATAATCAAATGCTCTGGGTTGTCTGCCAGCTTTTTAAACAAGCCATTACAAGTTAGCAGTCTGTTTCAAACCCCAGAGGAATGTTGGACCAAAACAAGTTGTCTTTCCCAAGTCCAAATTAACTGGTTTATCTCAGACTAATCCATCTCCATGCACAACTATTGCAAAACAGGCACATTCTTTCACATCATAAGCTTGAAATAGTTTCTTGGCACGGATAGCATCTTATAAGGGTACATATGTTTGTAAGGAATAATCTCTGATACAATTTACCAAAGAAAAAAAAAATGACAAACACTAACTGAGAAAAGATGAGATGCAAGATTTTCCACAGGGACATGATAACAAGGCTGTGTGGTATTTTTTTCACATGGGTGTATTGAAAATTTAGGCGTTATGTCTTCAGCAAGAATCTTCAACTGCTGTCATACTAACATTTATAATCTTTCATACTCTAAACAATCCATCTATACTGTGCCGTGTGCTTCTTGTAATGATGGAGCATGATGAATGCTGGCTTTCTAATCAATAAACCTCATCCGGCAAGAATGCAGGGAAGATGTTCAGGTTCTTTCAGCACTGACTAAACTTGCATATCTCCAATCACATATTTCTGAATGTCTGATAATGTGCTTGCATGTACACAAAGAGTACAATACCAACACTGTTTTCTTCATAACAGAGTTGTTATGGAAAATCTGGATGGAAAAATTCCTTTGTTAGAGACACGTCCTCACTATGCCCACTACAGATGAATTTAGAAAGAATATTTGATCTAAAGTAATACATCATATGAAGCTCTTGCCATCAGGTTTGGGATAAATACATTTATTTGAAATGAGAAACCATGACTAGTAAAATTTGTGCAAAGCTTATAACTATTAATGGATATTCAGATAAATCAGATCAAAGGACCTTTTGGAGGCTTGAGTGGCTGTTGTCAAAAAACAGGAACGACTGACAGACTGTTGTGTCTTGCCTGTTTAATATGGATATAACCAAGCATAGCCCAAGAATGGACGGTGGGTAGTTTACAGTACAGTAATGTGCAGAAATACAAGCCAAAATTAGTCTCAGTAGACACTGGATCAGAGGAAGAGAAAGAAACAGCAAGAGACAAATGTTTTGTGGTGCAATAAAACCATGGTTGGCAGGCTGTTCTTACCTCAAACCTTTTCCAAACATCCTGTTTATAAAAGAAATATTGGCAGGCACAGTAGAGCAATCTATCATAGCATCTTCAGCACCATCATAAGCAAAGAATTTTTGCACACTTTTTCAAAGCACTAAAAAGCTCTTGAAAGTAGTTTATACAACAGAAGAAGATAAGTCAAATAGCTTTAAAGTACATGAAAAAAATTGAAGTAAATTGTATTTATTTTTTTAATTTAATTTATTTAATTTTATTTTAAAGGGATACTTCACTCAAAAATGAAATGGCCTGTGTCATTACAAATTTGTTGATTTTCTTTTGCAGATTGCTAATGAAGATATTTTTAAGAATGTTTTTGTCCATATAATGATAAAACAACGGTGTTCGGGAAAGTTACTCTTAAAAGTAATACATTACAATATTGTGTTACTCCCTAAAAACTCCCTCCTTTTTTTGGAAAGCAATGAGTTGCATTACTTTTACAATATGTTTTCTCATATTTCTTTTTATAACATTAAATGTAAAGGCCCTTTCACACCAAAAGTTAAAGGCTAAAAGTAATGTTTTACTTTACTAGTTACTAGGAAAAAAGTAATCTGAAAACAACACTGAAAGAAATGAGAAATGAGAAATACAGCTTTAAGCCAAAATAAAGGGAAGTACACTACTGTTCAAAAGATTAAAATCTGTAAAATGTATTAATGTTTATGAAAGAAGTCTCATGCTCACCATGGCTACATTTACTTGATTAAAAATAAAGTCATGCTGTGAAATTTTATTACAATTTAAAAATAAATGTTTTCAATTTTGATCTATTTTACAATGTAATTTATTTCTGTGATGGCAAAGTTGAATTTTCAGCATCATTACTCTAGTCTTCAGGGTCAAACATTTCTTGTTATTACCAATGTTAAGAGTTGCTTAATATTTTTGTGGATCGCGTGATGCAATATTTTTCAGGATTATTTGATGAATAGACCGTTCAAAAGATCTACATTTATTTGTAAAATAAATATTTTGTAGCATTATAAATGTCTTTACTGTCACTTTTGATCAACCGAATGTGTCCTTGCTGAATAAAAGCGTAAATTAAAAAACAAAAAAAATCTTACCGACCCCAAACTTCTAAACAGAAGTGTATATAATGAAATTATCTTAATTTTGGGGTGAACTATTCCTTTTACTGTGGAAAACCTCAATGTAATACCATTATCAATAATAGCAACTGATCTCATCTATTACGTTATATCGTGATATCACAACATGACTCCATATGAAGACATGAATCTAATAAAGAAAAGAGCATTTGAGATTGTCAATCAAAACATGAAACATCATTTGTACAATTTATTTATATCTTCAATAAGCATTTGACAGTAGATACTGCCACCAAGTGGTTTTACACACAATCAGTAATGTAAAGCAGACGGTGCTTGATTCCTCTTGTGAAGATCTACCTTCAAGCAGAGTTCAGATCTAACTCTAATCAAACACACCTTAGCCGGATAATCAGGGTCTTAAAAGTCCCGTTGAAAATTACAGACAGGTGTGTTATCGCTGGAGCAGAAGTGCGTTATATGAGAACAGACAGTTTGCATGTTTGTCTCAGGAGTTACTTTAAGTTACATCAGGTTTTGCAGTCATTTACGAGTAGCGGTCTAAAATAAGGGATCAATATGGGATAAATATTCTTGATCATAGTTAGCATTCCAATGCACAGACGTATGTTTAAAAATAACTCTCATCAGGCGACTGAATGATATAACCACAACCATATTGTGGCTGTATGACAAGAATAAGTCCTGAAATGAAAATTGATCTATTGCTAATAAAAGCAACAATACTTCATCTACAGGTGCTGGTCATATAATTAGAGTATCATCAAAAAGTTGATTTCACTAATTCCATTCAAAAAGTGAAACTTGTATATTATATTCACTCATTACACACAAACTACTATTTTTCAAGTGTTTATTTCTTTTAATTTTGATGATTATAACTGACAACTAAGGAAAACCCAAATTCTGTATCTCAGAAAATTAGAATATTGTGAAAAGGTTCAATACTGAAGACACCTGGTGCCACACTCTAATCAGCTAATTAACTCAAGACACCTGCAAAGGTCTTTAAATGGTCTCTCAGTCTAGTTTTTTAAGCTACACAATCTTGAGGAAGACTGCTGACTTGACAGTTGTCCAAAAGACGACCATTGGCACCTTGTACAAGGAGGGAAAGACACAAAAGGTCATTGCAAAAGAGGCTGGCTGTTCACAGAGCTCCGTGTCCAAGCACATTAATAGAGAGGCGAAGGGAAGGAAAGATGTGGTAGAAAAAAAGCATACAAGCAATAGGGATAACCACACCCTGAAGAGGATTGTGAAACAAAACCCATTCAAAAATGTGGGGGGAGATTCACAATGAGTGGACTGCAGCTGGAGTCAGTGCTTCAAGAACCACTATGCACAGACGTATGCAAGACATGGGTTTCAGCTGTCGCATTCCTTGTGTCAATCCACTCTTGACGCCTAGGCTAAAGACAAAAAGGACTGGACTGCTGCTGAGTGGTCCAAAGTTATGTTCTCTGATGAAAGTAAATTTTGCATTTCCTTTAGAAATCAGGGTCCCAGAGTCTCAGAGTCTGGAGGAAGAGAGGAGAGGCACACAATCCACGTTGCTTGAGGTCCAGTGTAAAGTTTTCACAGTCAGTGATGGTTTGGGGTGCCATGTCATCTGCTGGTGTTGCTCCACTGTGTTTTCTGAGGTCTAAAGTCAATGCAGCCGTATACCAGGAAGTTTTACAGCACTTCATGCTTCCTGCTGCTGACCACCTTTATGGAGATGCAAATTTCATTTTCCAACAGGACATGGCACCAGCACACAGTGCCAAAGCAACCAGAACCTGGTTTAAGGACCATGGTATCCCTGTTCTTAATTGGCCAGCAAACTCGCCAGACCTGACCTTAAGAAAATCTATGGGCTATTGTGAAGAGGAAAATGCGATATGCCAGACCCAGCAATGCAGAAGAGCTGAAGGCCACTATCAGATCAACCAGTGCCACAGACTGATCGACTCCATGCCACGCCGCATTGCTGCAGTAATTCAGGCAAAAGGAGCCCCAACTAAGTATTGAGTGCTGTACATGCTCATACTTTTCAGTTGGCCAAGATTTCTAAAAATCCTTTCTTTGTATTGGTCTTAAGTAATATTCTAATTTTCTGAGATACTGAATTTGGGATTTTCCTTAGTTGTCAGTTATAATCATGAAAATGAAAAGAAATAAACATTTAAAATATATCAGTCTGTGTGTAAAGAATGAATATAATATACAAGTTTCACTTTTTAAATGGAATTTTTGATGACATTCTAATTATATGACCTGCACCTGTATGTCCTTGCTTTCATTCTGGGTCACTTTGTAAAAATACTTATCAGCTGCCTTCACCTGAGGCAGAATGTGTAAATTTCCATTTGGAAAAGGCTCTCCTCAAAGACATGCAGTTCGGTGCTAGAAGGGCCACAGACGTCAAATAAGTAAACTAATTCTTTCCCTCAGATGATGTCTGATGTGTCTGTTTGCGCCAAGGCACGAGCAGCAGCTGGTCCCCTCGTGTCTCGCTTGTATCCACACAATCACACACTGCCATTTCAACAGGACCTGTCTGGCATGTTTTTATTTAGAGTGTTACTGCACACAATCTGTCACCTTATGTGTGTGCCAATCTATGTGGCAGGTGTGATATCTTAATTGACTGATTGTAAGTAATATGTGCCCAGCACCTGAAAATTTTGTGGAAATGCTTTTTCTGGAAGTACATTATATTTCAGGACATTTTTGTATTGCTGAAATAAATGGCTGAGGCTGAGACACTTATATCAGGGGTGTCCAATCCTGCTCCTGGCCACTACCCAGCAGATTTTAGCTTCAATCCCAATTAAAAACACAGCTAATCGAGCTCTTCAGGATTACTAGAAAAGGGTGCTGGAACAGGTTGGAGCTAAACTGCAGGACATTGGCCCTCCGGGAGAAGGGTTGGACACTGCTAACTTGCATGAAGTATTTTTTTTCCCCAGCAAATGTCACAAGGAGGTGCTTAACCTTCAAAAAATACGCTCGTCTGCCTCATAGAGACAAAGTAAAGATTATATGTGCCATTTTCTTATTTCTATTTTTATTTGAATATATTTTATGAGATTTACATTTTGTACCCAGTTACCAAAATGAGGGACATGCCTCAATATGGTTTAAAACCATGATTTCTGTTTAAAAAAAAATTTAATCAATGCACATTTAAAAGTTACCAAAAACACCAAAATGGTTTAAATGTATTAATTAATAAATATTAAATTATTTTTCTAACAAGGTTCAAAACATACCAACCTCATTACTAGAAAGGAATATAAATAATGATGAAATCAATCAAATGTTGATAAATATCAAACTTTTTTTTCTTGTTGCTCTGAGCCTAATCCTATTGCCAAAGAAAAACATTAATTATTAATTCTACTTAATTGGGCCATAAATTCTGCAGGTAATTAACAAAAAACAATGTGCCATGAATTCTTTTCAAAAAGCAGGATAAAAACATGCTTTGGTTTTTTCTGTACAGTCTTCCAGGAAAAAATAATAATGGGGAATTGCTTTCTAGTTTTTTAAAGTAATGTGTGTAAAAAGTAATGACTGTAAACACAATGCAGATGTGCAGAATTTTGATGACACAAATTGGCAGCTGTGTTAATCTTACCAAATTCAAAACAAAATCTTTATGTAAATGTGGTTTCATAAGCTCAACAAGATGACTGTAATTCCACACTAAAGGTCAACAGAATTACGTGCCTCTAGTTTATTAGTAACTACACATTCCTGCAGGAACAAACCTTTTCAGATGTGAAATGTGTGAGTCTTCAAATGAATTAGAAGTGATTTTATAAACTGATTTTACAGCAGTTTCTAATTATTATTAAAAACAAATAATCTAACTCAAAAGCCACATCACAGGTCCCAAAAAGAAAAAAGGTACTCGGACCAAAACCTGCTCTCATCTGATGAATCAAACAATTTAATAAGCAAATAACTTTGTTCAGATACAAATTTTATAAAATAAAGCTCTACATAGAGAAACATCAAACTAGAAAAGCTCATTTTTAGCATTTGCATTGACATTGTCTAAACCTCCACTACACTTAACTAATTGGAACAAGACAGAGTTCTGCTTCGTCCAAAGAACCTCTCCACAAAATTGAACAGGACAACAGTTTCAATACCAGCATAATCCAAATAGTAGAAATAATGAGAATATAAATGCTTTTTGGGTTACAGTGGGCACGACAGCAAGATGAATAAGATTATGGAGCATGCTTTTCCACTCAGAGACAAACACCATGACCAGACACCACCACTGTGTGGTTTGAAACATTGTGGGAGACATTCTGGGAGGCTCTCCTCCAAAGTCAGCAAGATTACATAATGTAATACAAAATAAAACATCTGTTCAATGAAAATGCCCCACTCAGTCTTCTAAGTGGTTCAGTGTCTATTTTGAGCTAAATAATTACACTGTCAATCAAAAGCCAAAGTGACTAAACAAAAATAAACGTGAAGAAATGAAATCATGTGTGGACTCCTAGGCTGGCACTGTGGGGGCTCCGCAAATTATTGTTTGATCTAAAACTGCTTTTTTGTGAATAAAATAAAAATGTCTTGACAAAACGCAATATTAATTCAAAACTTTTGTCCCCAAGTAAAGCATAAACCCTGTCCCGCAGCTGATTTCATTGGTCAACTCAATCACCCAGTCACCCGTCTAGAGAAAATCAGATTTAATGGATTCAGTTCAGAGTTCAGAAAAATTATGGCTGGATATGACTGCGAAAAACAATAATGCTATGTATCAGGATAAGCTACCAATGCTAGTATCCACCTTATTTTGCTATTTTCTGTGAATGTGTGAGACTTTCGATTAATTAGCCACTATATGGTAAATAACGAAGTAACAACGTGCAGTAAATGGTAAAATTGTGCACTACAAACCAGTGTTTAAAACTACGAGAGTACATTATAATATTATGTGACCCGTGCTAGCAAAATGAGTCGCAATGAGCAAATTTTCAAAAATTAGTTATTGGTATTCTCACATTCTATATTAAAAAGTCACATTTGATTGGTTCAGAATCATGCAATCGAGAATTTGCTATGAGTATTCACAAAGTTGGAATGCTGCGCTTTACAACGATACAAAACCAGTAGTCGAGAAGCGAGCAGAGAAAAACTGCATTTTTCATGGTCAAACTACCACCAAACCTCGCAACCGAATTAGACACGCCGCCCGTGATCCACCACAGCATCCTCGCCCTGAAAAAGGTTAAAGATCCCTGGTTTAACCATTATGTTATGTTCCAGATCAATTTGACCCATTTAGATTTTCTAGATGTTGGAAATACTGGTTAACCTATGTTTTTTTTCTTGATATTTTGTGACTTTTTCTCATTTGTCATGAACATGCATGCAAAGTTTCAACATGCTAGTGTTTTTTGACATATACAAGCAAAATTACTGTTATGTTTGTGATGTTCGCAGGACAATTTGACCCGCATATTTTAATTTTCTAAGGCAACTGTACTGACCCAAAATAATAACATTCTTGGTTATATTTTGTTATTTTATTTTTTTACTACCTTATGAAGCTAAAAAATGAGGTTTTCCACACTTATTTCAATACAGAAAAATGTTTTGACCAGCACCATGTGTGTGAAGTTCATATGCAGAAAGCACACACTTGCTGTGTGCTCATCATGTCAGAAGTAACTTCTTGACTTTATGAAATGAGTTTACAAAACAGCCAACTTAGGAAAAGTAAATATTTTCATTATACACCTACATTTAATTGTTCAGTTATGATGTTTAAGGAAAAAAAAAGTTTGAAAAATATATTTATTGTATTTAAAAATGTACTGTTTATTTTCAAATTTTATCAAAACAAAACAGTTTCAAAAAATGGTTAAAAAAAATTCATTAAATCATATCAAGTTCAGATATACATTTTTGGAATCTTTGACAAATGTTGATATTAAAAGTTTACAGTTTGTACCTGAATCTTTGTTGTTTTTCATAGTGTGATTTTTGAGGAATTGTACTGAATTCAATTAGGGTAAATTTGACCCGCTCCATAACGAGTGTACACAGAAATTGAACAGCGCATCAGGGTTAAAGCAGAGTGAAGGAATATATGTGCTCTACACCCCAGCCTGCAAAAGAGTTTATAAAAAAGAAAACAATGAAATTATGGGGAATAAATAGCACCATAGTGAACATTTATTTCAGAGAACAAATAACCACTGTACTGATCAGCTTGAACCCACAAAAGACACACCTTTGAGACACTGGCTCTATCCAACTGTTTAGGAAAGGCACGGGTCTCACACCAGCTTTCTGCCATCAGCTAAACATGGCAGGAAGCCGGTCTACTAGCAGGTGTTTAATACACCGCCGCACAAACGAGTCATTTGAAATGGCTAGACATCACACCATGAGGATCTGCAAAACAGATGCGTATGGAGCTGAGGGCTTGCGTGCGCGATTTAATGTGAGGCCTGACCTTTCAGCTTGAATCCTCGAGGATGGACGGGATGGTTTCAAAGAAACTAAGAAAAAAATGTCTCCTTTATAGCACAAGGTTTCAGTAACCTCTCTGCATTAGAAAGGCATTACTGTGCCACGGGATAAATCTCCACACAGCAGACATGCGGTCATCGCTAAACAGAGTAGCAAAAACACCAAGTACTTTAATTAAAGCAAAGAAGAAGGCTACAACAGCAAGCTGAAACCGAAGGCGGCTCAGTGGGATGTCCCGTGACTGTTATTAACTCCAAGAGAAGTGGAGCAGAGGATGGGGAAAAGCCACCTGTTGACAGCTTTAAAACACACAGTTCTCACTTCCTACATCAAGTTGTCATCGGTCCCCACAACACAACTTGTTTAATAAAGTATTTATATTCATGTTTAAAAATAAGAATGATCACACAATTGTACAGCAGTTTGGGTACGGAATGAGTGATACCTTCAGGTGACACCTCATTAAGTCATTCCATCTGTCAGTCGTGTCTGTCTTTAGGCCCTGTTGAGCCTCAGTGGCTATCTTTAGAAAAACAAACTATCATAGTATTGCTGCTGTGTATAGTGTGCAGTATAGTGTAGTGTATATGTGTAAATGAGCAGTAAACAACAAGCAACACTGCATGGAATACTCCACGTCAAAAGTGAAGATATTTTAACTCTAAACTGGATTGCTAAAGAGATAAGCGGAGGCATTTCTTTTAAATCTTCTGACAACATAAATGTCATTATTAATTAAAATGATAATATAAATTGTAATTACATTAATATAATTATTATTTATAACGAATTATAAATTATTAAAAATAAACAACACCCTTGCTGAATAAAATTATTCACCTTCCTGACCCCAAACTTTGGAACAGTAGTGTATAAAACGTACTTAAGCTATTTTTTAATTCCAAACATTTCTGAAGACTGTCATGGTCACACTAGACTTTGACTATGTAAAATTTCTTCAGACAATGCAACGAACACTCTAAAGTGTCTTTTTTAAAAATATAAAATGAACATAATAAATCTGAATATAAAAACACACGATCTACAACACAGCTGCAACTTTGAAGTTTGTGTTCTTTGAACTCAAGAAATCAAACTTCGGACCAACTTTGAAAGCATTAGAAAGCAAAAGTCCTTTGAATGAGCCTGTTTTTTAGTTTACGGAGTTAAAAGTTTAACGAAGGACTCACCTCGAGCCAATTATGGCCGAAAGTGTCGCAAATTCTGTCTCAGTTTTATTACAAATGTTTAGGACAAGATCTGTAAAGTAGACAAGCTTTCAGCCATTATATGGCACTGGCTATCTGGCAAACAAAATTCTAGGAAAAGTGAAAGTTTTCACTTCATGCAATTATGTATCTTAAATTTATAGATGTGGTCCAGATTTATGACATTTATTAAGTTGAATACACACTTCTTTCCACATTGAGATGAGAGATGTGTTGGACAGAACGTCTCCAAAATCTCTCCACAATTGATTAAAGAGGGAGAGAAAAAAAGGAATGCGCTGAACATTCTCAGCAGTGATGAAATTTCGGTGTGCTAATGGTGTTAAAACATGTTTGATCTATTTTGCATAATGAAAGAAACAGACAACCGAGTACTTGAAAATGCACTGAAGAAAAGCCAAGCACTTGGTTAACCTTTGAAGTCTAATCCAAGGGCTGCAAAATGAATCTGTGAATCTGGTTTAAATTCAAGAAGCTATGAAAGATTAATTACAAAATGAACTGCTCCTATCGTTGGGGTGGACCCACCTTTCTATTAGGGTCCCAAATAGAAGTCTGATGGTTTTCTGGATGTTCTCTGTGCAGAGCCAGCTCCATTGATCCTTCAAGACCAGGCACAGGATATTCAGGGCCTGGTCAGATAGAGCCGTCACACCAGCTGTACACAAACACACAGGTACACATGATAGAAATGCATGAGTCACATCTGGAAATGACTATGAGACAATCAAAATCTTTGAAAATGTGTTTGTAAATAGATTCCAGAATGAATGAATGAATAAGAGCACAACATGTTCTGTTTCCACAAGTACAAGTAAAATACAAAATATAAACACATACAGATCCAATCAAACACGTTTTTTATATTATGGAACATGGAGTGACTTTGTTTATATGTTTATTTTTCCTGAACAGAAGTATGAAAGCTTTTTGTCAGGTTTTTGTCAATGCAAGGGATGCTCAGCAACATTGTGAAAGTACAATGCTGCCCTCTAGAGTTGCCAGTGTTTAAACGAATAAATTATTAGTAATACATATATTAAAATAATCTAACTCTAACCTAACATACAGTTGTTGAAAATTAATTATTTCTGTGAGTAATTGAGGGTTTGGGGTGTTGAATACGGTGTAAGAAAACCACGGTTTCTTAAACGTTCCGGTGGCTTGAAGGAAAAGTCAACCATTTAACAACCATAAAGACATTACTCTTTCAAAAAGAATTCAAAAAAGAAGCGAAAATACCATATATGAGGTCCCAAATGATTTGTACTGTAGGGCTGAGCGAATATGGGTAGAACTCTTTACTGTTCTAGTACTTCAGAAATCCCTTTAAAGGTACACATATAAATTAAACGTGGCGCAACGGCCTTCATCATCACAGTATGCTAATGCCCATCTTGTGAAAGGAATTCATCAATATGCTGATTGTGGATTGTTGGGACACTCCAGGCACAGGACGGTTCTGTCTGGGGAGTCATTTACACCTCAATGACATTTGCTTCAAATGACAAATATGCTTCAACTACATACTATTTATCTACTAGTGTTTGGTCTCATCTGGCAGCTTATAAACTGAACTGAATGGTAGTATACTTATTAGAGATATTAAAGTATACTAATGTACAATGTAGATATTGCTTAAACATGCATTGAGGGGAATATGTTAATGTACTTCTCCCCCTCTGGATCACCACCCATTTGCTTTATCTTTTGTTTTCCTGTAAATTGGTTTTGGGTGTTGGTATTCCACTCATGTATAACAATGCTTAGCTCAGGGTGTAAGAAGGATTTTTGTTGTTGGGGGAGAAAGGCTTTAACCCGCCACTCCCGCACACCGATGTGAAACCTCTTATTACAATTAAGTTGTTAAATACAATTTAATCTGCACAGCAGTGAATTATTTGTTACAACCAAGTTTTCTACACAGTATGTTGTTGCATCCTACTGTCAGTATATTTAAAAATGTAACTTAATAAATAACTTTGCCTGCTTTAAAGGGTTTGAGATTATTTCCTTTTATCACTGATAATGTTGAAATCTAACTTTCGTTATCTAAATAAAATCCTATGTTTTGCTATTAGTTCTAAGGAAGACTTTTGCCTTTAAAGAATAATAGGATAAAGAATTACAACAAGTTTAATGGAGTCAGATAAATAACTGAATTATGCACATCATCCTTCAACTGCTTTTTGTTTCCGATTATTGGTTCAAAATAGCAGTATAAGCTTCTAGTCTTACAGTGCACTATATTTTTAAAGTACTTGTTTAAGAAACCTTCCCCTCAAGTAAGCTGTTAACACAAGAACAGCTGTGATTGCATCATTATATCACTGAGTTGACCTCAAGTATTATTAAAATAATTGTATTTTTTTCTCTTATACAAGAGTCATTACCAGGGTCACTGAAGGCAGGTTCACTCTGTAGCTGTGCTCTGACACATGTGCAGGGTTTCATATCCCATCTGGGTCCTGGGCCTCCGCTTCTTTCTGCATCAGCATCAAACCCTGGAGCGTTAACCTCTAATCGCTCCTTCTCTGAGATGAAGCTCTCCAGTCCATTCAACGAGAAACCATTGAAAATCTTCAAAAATAAAGAGAAATCAATGCATATTCCCTGTTCTTTTAGTGTATTTTCATTTCTTGTTTACTTCCTGCTCTTAAGGGCATTGGAAAAGAACAATTAATGATGACTACTACTTACAGTGCTGCTTTCATCACAGCAGTAAAGCACTTTGGGTTTCATGTCAGATACGTTGAGAGCAGGGGAAAGTTTACTAGTGAACCTCATTCTAGACCTAGAAATGAAGAGAGAACCATGTTTTAGTAATAAAGGAAATTATTTACAGCAATAAACATTCAGAAAAACAGTAAACAAGCAGCTCTCTTGCCATACTTGGATTTCTTGTCAGTGGATAACTTCCCATCAGGCTCTGCATCCATGTCATCAGTAGGGCTCTGTGGTTCTGAGCGAGGGAAGGCCGTCTTCAGGGTGTCCACTATAGCGTTCACCACAATCTGACAAGTGACGTATTGAATACAAATGGTGAAATTTTTGGGAAGCGTTTCAGTCCAAGCATACAATGTGCATTTTGAAAAATACCTTGTCTATGCGTGAAACAATGAAGGGTTTCTTCACAAAGGCAATTCTTGCGTCAGTGTTTAAAGCAAGAAATTCTTGCATTTCTTCACTGTTGGCCGTTTCAGGAATGGCACAAAGTTGCTGTAATAAAAGACGACAGGAATGACCATTTAAAAAGTTTTGTGGAATGGAATACTAAAGTATTGTCAGGTTTATTTAATTTATATTAAAATAAAGAAATTCAAAGAACATACTCTAAGGAATGTCTCCAAAAGACTTTTCCTGGCCTCGACTTTGTCACTGTCCATGTTTCCAAATGGAAGCTCAGGAAAGATTTTCTTTGGTCCTTTCACATCTACATTGAGAAGAACAAGACAACTAATCAAAACACTGTTTTGGAAAACTTTGCCACAGATGGAACTAATGTGCTATGCTCACTTTTAATAATTTTGCGTAATTCTGGTTTCTCCTCCAAACGGGTCTGAAGGTTGAGGAATTCGCTGTATCGTCGATTGACAGTGTGATAGGCCAAGGGCTGCAAATTTTCTGGATTCTCTGAATCCACAGCGGTCTCATACTGCGAGAAAAACACATTATTATCAAGTAAAAATTATAATGACTTTTTGCTAAGCGCCGTTCCATAGGTTAACGCTTTATAGAACCGGAGATTTTCATGAATAGTGTGACTTTCCCTAAAATGTGGTCATAAAAGTGCTAAAAATTTATTGGATATCTTGTCTCATCTGTCAGCAGAGACTGAAATTAAGGCACTTCAGAGATGGACCGATATTAAAATTCTGTCAGAAACGACAATTATTTATGTCACGAAATGTTTTGTAGTATTTTGTAAAAAAATACTGAAGTAAAAATTAGCGGTCGCAAAATTAAGGAATGCGATTTAGATTTTTTCAGTTTAAACGCAGCATCTATTTTTTCCCCATCATCCTTTAGCAAGCCTCACATAATATGATCACACTATCATTCATTCAAGTGCTATTAAACCATTCAAGTGTGATAAGACGCAAAAAATAACTTAAATCTGTACTGGTGCGCTGTTTGTGAATCTCCTGTCCGTGTGACAGACACGACTCATGCGCACAGAAAGCTGCTTTAGACAGCGTACTAGCCGCAACAGAGTTCTCTTCCATGCTTAAATGAACAAAAACACACAAAATACACCAAAATGCTGATTTGTCAAGTATCCTTGTAAGCACAGTCTTAAATGAATTAAAGCCTCAAATAACCGTAAAGAATTGTGAGGACATCAGATGTGTGTCAGACCCGTGTCATGTATTTATTCAAATATTTAAAATATACTGTCTTCATGTTGTTTTTACAATCATTTGAAGATTAAGTGTGAAATTATTACAATATAAAATTACATTAAGAACTTTAATGTTAGGTGTGATTAATCATGATTAATTACAAAAAATGTGCGATTAATTTGTTTTTTATCGATTGACAACACTAGTAAAAATCAATAATTTTACATTCAAAATTATTAAAATTGTAGGTGATATCAATAGGAAAGTAATTATTTTCATGTTATGGCTGATAAAGATGAACTTTGAGTGAGTGTTAGATGACAGCAAAGGGAATACAAATGTGAGGGAAGAGTAGAGAGCGCTAACTCACCTTTACAGTGTAGAGAGTGTAGGGATGTGAGCCAGTGCCTCTGTGCTCCTTGGCAGTGATGGTGCCAGTGATGCGGAGGTTCTGGATAATGACCGGACCCTCTGGGCTGTTTAGGGGCTCGAAGTTGAAAGGTGTCAGGGATGCCATCCCAGCTGGTGTAGAGGCCTGGATGGGCGCAGTCAAAGCCAGCTCGCTGGGGTTCACCAGGCCAGGCTGGTCTGCACTCAAGGTACTTTTCTCCAATGGCTGAAGAGTGCAAAAGCTTGATGACTCTTCCTCGGGCACACTGGTGGAAAGTACCGCTAGCTCCTTCTCTGTTGTACTGGTGTAAGTTGGAAGTTCATCCTCGAGATCTAACACAGTGTCAACTGGAGTGGTGCAATCTGTGAATCTTTCCGAAAGGGTCTCCTCTGTGCCAATCAGAACCAGCGATTCCAAGGAGCTCCGCTTGAAGTCTGTCAGAGGAGATTCCAAATCAGAGTCTGTTTCTTGATAGAACGGATTGGGCTTGCCTAATCGCAGAAAATCCCTTGGGCTAAAACCCAACGGAAATGGTTTTGTCAGCCTTGGTTCGTCTTCCTCCAGGTTGTGTGGCGAATAAAGTTCAATGGAATCAATGACATCATAAGCTGCAAGTTCAGGCGTTGGGGCCTCCGTTACTTTGGGGGTCTCTGAGGTAACTTTTAGGGTCAAAACACAAGGAACCTTAAGTTCTTGTGGTGCGCTTTCTTGAGTAGAAACAACTTGAGGTGGAGCCTGAACTTCTACTGGTTCTAGTTTAGGGGTTGGTTCACTAGATTTAATGAAGACGCTTACAATCAACATGTTTAGCCAGTCTGGGTCGGACAGTTTTGTAATTAAAGGCAGAAGAACGTTGCACGTAATAAGTTCGCCCACCACAAATCGACCTGTTCGGGTTTCTAAATGCGGAGGAGGTACAAGAACATGCAGAAGGAGATCTACAATGGCCCGTACGTAATTCACCTCGACAGCAGAGCTCTGAAGAGCAGGATGAGGTGGGCAGCGTTTGCTGTATGCCTTCCAGAGATCTCCATCTTGCTTCACCTCTTGTCCTTCCTTGGCACTCAAGTAGCACTGAAGGTGGCATCCAAATAGATCTAACACCTTCTGGGATAAAGCTTTCCTGTCGACCCTTGCCGCTCGACCCTTGAGCTCCATCGCCATGGAGATCATGGCATTGTGCACCTCATCCTCAAACTCCTGTTCTCTGGAAACGGTGACGTACCATGAGGTGACAAAGTCACGTATGATCTTGCCAACTGTCTTATGGATTTCATCTTCCAGTTGTTGCTCACTCTCAGCACTATGTGGGATCTCCTCCAGCTTCAAAAAACGCTCCAGATGAAAAACGCTGTCTGAGTCCAGGACGGCCTTGGAACCCAGCCAACCTCCTAAGACCACTAAGAAGCTTGTGAAGACGCAGAGGAGCCAAACATTGACCAGCAGGTGGAACAAGACCATCCAGGCCAGCAGTGCCCCAAAACCAAGAAGCCTCTTCTGGACCAAAAACTCAGACAAGCCCCAGGGGCTCGGGTTGAGAAGCTCAGGTGGAGACATTGCAGAGATTTACAAGGTCCTATAGAGGAAAATGGAGAAATTTAGCATTTTTACAAAAGTATAAGGATAGTACCCAGCAAAATAAATTCTACAATTACTGTTAAGTAGTAGTCAAATATTCAGTAGGCCCTACTTATCTTGTGGGACCACATGTAAACATCTAATGGGATAATTCACCCAAAAATAAAAATTCTGTCATACTGTTTTAAAGAAAGTATGACTTACTTTCTTTACAAGAGTATATTTTGAAGAACGTTGGTAACCAAACAAACATGAACAAAAAAAGCATGAGACATTTCTCAAATATCATCTTCTTCCACAGAAGAAAGAGAGTCATTCGGTTTTGGAACAACATGAGAGTGAGTAAATGATGACAATTTTAATGTTTAAGTGAAAATGGTCTCCTTAAGAATGGGATCATGAAAAAAATAAATAAATAAATTGATGGACCAGTATTCTTAACACTGGGAGTCACAATGTTACCACAATAAAACTGAGGTAACTTGGCTCTCATTAAATGTTACTTTATAACATAATATTTATAATAAAATTATATTAAATAACTTATCACGGCTTTAAAGCAGGTAACCTTTAAAAATGGTTACCATGACAATTGTTTGCAAGGGGCGTCTAATGATTAGCGATTTGATACAAAAAAAATACTTCAAAACTGTAAATCGTAGATATATAGTTTAAATTTTTTAAACAGATTGACAGAAAAGACTAGTTTTACCTTGTTATCATGACGTATATAATCTCGTTGCAGTATGTTTTGATAGGTAACGTTAGCATATTAAGCTGGCGTTTCGTACTTGTTAAAAAATATGCAATATATGGTACAGTGAAACATTATTGAATAAAAATTAACTTACCATAGGTGGTAAATGTAAGGTGCAAATTTGGTGCGTAACCAATTCATGTTTAAACGCCGACTCGAACGGCCTTGCAGTGTTTTGACAGTTTCTTCCTCGCCATCTCCACCTCAGATGACGTACTCCATTCATTCAGCGTTTTGTCGCCCTCTAGATGTCATACAGATCCCTGCAGCGCCCTGCCACACAACACAGCCTCAGTCACCATTCGCTTTCTCTGCATTTTTTCCCCACACAATGACAATGAATAAGACACGGTCGTTCTGGCTAACATTTCTTGAAACTCCATGACATGAGGGTGATAGTCAAAAATTTTGGAATAATTAAGATTGAATGCTTTTGAAAGAAGTCTCTTTTGCACAAGAAGGATGCACATATTCGATTGAAAACAGTAATATTGAGAAATATATAACAATTTTAAATAAATATTAATATATTTTAAAACGTACTTATTCCCGTGATGGTGTAATATATATATATATATACGAAATGTTGAACATTATAAAAACAACCAAGTCCCACATCATAAGTTTGAAAGCATCAGGAGTTAAAACAGCCCCAGCTGCCTATTTGAACATGGATGAACCATCCAGTGCTGTTAAAACTGTTAGTGCTTCTACAACTGATGTTCCTAAGACGGTTATTTCCGTTACGCTGTAAATTTTAGGGAATCCCCTGAAAAACGCAGATGAGATATCCATATTGCTTGTCATACGCAAATACCATTATTGTTCTCCCCAGATTGCACTTCCTCTAATGGACTGCAATAAACACACAGGATTTAAATACACATTTTGTGTATACAACCTATAATTCTCCTCTACAGCCATCACATGATTCTTGAAGCGTTTAAAGCAACAACACAGCTGTTGCTGAAAAAGCACATTTTGCTGACCATGGCCGGATAAATAGGGTGAATTCTGGGCCACTTTCCATTCAGAACTCATTGATCCAGCCAGTCTGAATCCTGCAATGCCATTTGAATCATGTCCAGCTGGACAGTGACCTATTAATCTGATTGGCTCAGACAACCTGCTTATACTAACCTGAGCACAGAAATGATATACAGTAGGCCTGTGTGCCAATTCCTCTCCAAACACATATACGGCTATTAGAGACTAATGTTTCCACTCGGTAAAACACATTTTGAAGTGTGAAGTTGACTGGATATAGAAGACTTTTTCCAAGCACTATAAAATCAGTATGTGAGTTTTCCCTTATGAACATAGCCATATTGCACAAGAGCTGCATCCTGAGGGAAAACTTAAGCGTACCTTCATATGCATGTTCGAGTGGTCATATCCAAATGATTTACATTAACTACAGGTCATCATGATTAGTCATTGCTCATTTATATTCAAAAAGGCAGAACCCTGTCGTCCACAAAGTGTGTTGCTGGGAGGAATGGAAAAATCTACTCGGCGGATCTCAACCAGATGGCCTTAAGACTCTTGAAAATAAAGTTTCTTTAATGACATTGATGGTTCCACGAAACCTTTCCATTCCACAAAAGCTTCTTTATGGAGAAAAGTGGTTCTTAAGATTTGTAAAATGTTCTACATATTAAACCAGAGTAAGAACAACCGGCTCTTTTACGAACTGTTCACTGAAAGGTTCTTTGGTGAACTAAAAATGGTTCTTCTATGGCATTGCTGCTAAATGCTTTATTTTTAAGAGTGAAGAATCAAGATGTCTTGAAATTATGAGAAAGACTTCTTTTAAAAGTGAGATTTCCAGACCTGGAATAGTTTTTTAGTGTTCTCAAGCACCAAAATCAGGTGCAAAATGTCTTTAATTAGATAAGGATTTTGAAAAATACTTTAACCATGAAAAACTGGAAAAGTCAAGGAGAAATTGTTGTGTGCAATGGGGAGCCTTGAAGTCAAAACGGTTGAGAACCACTATCAACAACACCTTTTTACAAAACTAAATTTCTCTAAGACTACAACACACTCAAGACATCATGAACTAAAAATGAACAATTTTATATTAATCTAGGTTAATATTTATTTATAAAACTATTATTGTTCATGTTAGTTCATATAGCATTTAGCTGTTAAAATAATATTCACTTTTTAAACTTTAAGATGCATAAATGTAAGCATTTATTAATACAGGTTAAAGCATTTGTCAGTTAGTTCATGAAAACTAATGCATTAATGTTTCCAATTGAACCTTACAGTAGTAATAGTTTTTACTTTCTATTTTTAGCATTGGTAATATACACTTTTTTGAGCAGCAAATCAGTATTTCAGAATGATTTCCGAAGGATCGTGTCACACTGAAACCTTGAGTAATGATGCTGAAAATTAAGCTTTGCCATCGCCACAGGAATAAATTAAATCATTAAAATAGAAGTTATTATAAATTGTAGTATTTCACAATATTACTGTTTTTACTGTATTTTTGATCAAATAAACATCCTTGCTGAACATAAGAAACTTTTAAACATTTAAAAAATATTATATAAAATTAAAAAAGAAATAAATCTTACCGACCCCAAGGTTTTGAAGGTGTATGTAATCTTGTAATGCACATCACTACCACTTTTGGCTGCTCTCCAATTCAACTAATTTAAAACCCCAACATGTAATAAAGTTTCAAAAGTCAATGTATTTGTTTTTATTGAGGCTCGTGTATTTATCCATCATCTATACAGCACTGTGGGATACACTCATTTAAAAATGTATAAGACTTCAGAGTCAGGATGCGAACCTCCACTGGGTGAAACTCCCACAAATGCATCTCATTTTGCAATCCACAATGATTTGTACAATTCATTAACAGCTGGAAAGCAATTCAACTTTCCTCGGAAATACTGTAAAAACTCAAAGCATCCCATTGGAAGCAATTCCTCAACATCACTTGATCATCTTGACGGGACTATCTACTTATCTGCACATTTGCAAATAGTGTCTTTTTTTGTGATTGTTTTTTTTTTTGTTGTTGTAGTTGTTCCTTTTATGGTAAAATCATGTAAAAAAGTTGATAATCCAAAAGAAGGCCCGATCCTGATAATCCATTTGATATGTAATGACAGGAATCATCTAAGAATGGGTTCTTTGTTTTTGGGATGCGAGGAACTATAGCAGTTTCTCAAACTAAGTGAAAGAGACATGCTCATCAGATGTGAAGGACAGTATATAGCAGATGGAAGTGATGGTGGGGACCCTTCTTGTCCCCGAGTGTCCATATAAAAGAAATAGAGAAAGCAAAGAAAAACTCTAGGTTGAACTAATGGTCATAGGTTCATACGTAGATGCTCTGGCCTTTTGGAGATGACGGGGTAGGCCTGCTGCTTAAACTGGCCCACGTTGGAGCCAGCGGGTTGCCTGATGGGAAGAGGGGCGGTGGCCTCTGAACTAGCCTGGACATCCATCTGATCCATGGTGGACACCTCCATAGCGAGCTCTGTGGGGGACTGGAGGGAGGAGAGTAAGGTGGAACCTCGCCAACAATCTCCAGAGAACTTAATCGGGCTGAAAGATGGAAGACAGCAGGGTTAAAATTGAATTCGATTTTTCGAAGTCAAAAAATAAACAAAATAAAAATAAAATATTACCTGACAGGCGTTCGAGGGCTTCCCAAAAACCGGCGAGGTGAACGAATTTTTGGCTCAAATGAGAACTTTTCCTTTAAATTTTCCAACACAGATGGAGCTACATAGGTAAAACCCTGTAGGAATTAAAAGCAGATTAGAAAAATACAGATTATTTTCAAATCAGAAAAGGAAGACTATGGAAGCTTATTTCCACCTCAGAATAAAAAAAATAAAAAGGTAATTGCGACTTTTTCTCTCTCACAATTTTTGCAATTCTGAGAAAAAAAACCTTCAGAATTGTAAGCTATAGACTGTTTTGTCGTACAAACGTGCGTTGCCACGGTTACGCACACAGCCCGACGTTAATCTGTGTTTGTTACAGGCATCCAAGCTTGCCTTGACCGCCTCCCTTGTATATACACATTCCTTCTGCACTAGGTATTCAAAGATATGAACCTGATCATAACAGACAAACATTCTTGTCTCAACACTTTGTTGAACGGGTCAGGTAATATAATTTTGTCGCATTTAAGTTTGGCCAAGTAGCGGTTCCTTTCGTCTTCTGGTAACCCAAAATAACACTGGCAAGACTAAGTTTTAACTTGCTAGCTAAAGCAAGTGACTTATTTATTTTGTTTGTTATCAGAAATAACCTACTCTAGTAGGATTCTGTAATTGATTCTTTGCGGACCGTCTATGAACTCAGAATTTCAAGCTGCAAACTCAAAATTTCCTCAAATCTGAGATACAAACTCCGAATTGAGAGACAAAAGTCTCAATAAGCATTTTATTCCATGGCAGAAACATCGCAAATTGTTTGAACTCCCAATTACAGTTCATACCATTATACCAATTACCATTTCCATTGCAGAAACAAGCTTCCATAGAGGACAGTGAAATCATGATTGGCTGCCTTACCAAAAAGACCTGATTTGCACTTTCACTCAGTGTGGAGTCATCAGGACTGTCAACAGGAGTCTGGCTGGTGAACTTTGAATCAAACTGGCTCACATCCTCAGCAGATTGCTGTCGAAATGAGGCATCAGATTATGTCATTCATATATACTCAATTAACCTTTAAGATGCAAGAATGCACCAGAAAAAGTGGCGATAGTTACCAAAAAAGGCTTGAATGGTGGTTCTACTTTACGCGCGAGAAGGTCGTCCCAATTAACATGTCGGAAGAAGGGATGAGTCTAGGAGACAAGTTGAAGCAAATTAAAAATCACAGTTAAAAGCACCAGAAACTCAATAGCTTAAACTATCCTTATAAATCATACTGAATCATATTTGATATGCAGATTTTTAAGGCCACTAAAATATCAACACGATCAAAACTTCGCTAAAATATTTTGTACCCAATCTTCTACATGCCTTCTGTCATCTTATTTATAGTTTATACTTTAGCAAATAAAAGTCCTTTACAGAGTAATTCTCTGATTTTTAGTGTAAGAAAATGTTCATATTGTAATTATTATTTCAAACTGAACACTTACAGAACTGAAGCAAATTTTTTGAAGATCTCTCAATCATCGTGATGCACTGCATTATATGTTTTGCCACTCACAATAAAAATGACAGAGCTTTGATCATAAAACTAAGCATTTAAATATCACCTAAATACCAACAACGATATATTGTTGAATGATATATAGTGGCAACTGACATTTATATCCATTTTATTTTATGCAAGTAGTCCACTATAAAATTGGCAATATAAATATCAGCAACTGCACCAGATGGCCGTTTACTCAGTCTGAGTTTAGGTTTTTTTCCTGTGAACATATTCTATATATATATATATATATATATATATATATATATATATATATATATATATATAAAAAGCCTGATGTATCAAATATGAAAATCAACATATGTAAAATAATTTTTTTTTTTTTTTTTAGATTTTTTAAACATTTTGTGTAATGGTTTAATGACCTGTTCCATTAAAAAAATATAATAATAATAATAAAAAATAATTTAAAAAATAAAATAATAATTATATATATCTCTTTTCACAATATATTGAATTTAACATTGATATTGACATGAGAGCTGTAAACAGACCTGTACTTCTGTGGCATCTCCAGGTCCAGCCCCAAGCCGAGATGAGGCACTTCTTTTCAGTAGCTGAAGAAATTTAACAAAATTATAATTAGAAAATGAGTAAAAAAAAAAAAAGTTTTGGTTTTTTTTTAATGGAAAAAAATTAAATAAATGTTTTGATGTACCCTTTTGAGAAGGTCTCTGGCTTCTTGTGTGAGGTAGGGTGGGAGGTTCAGTTTGCATTTAAGAATTTTGTCAATGGTTTTCTTCCGGTTCTCTCCTGTAAAGGGGGGCTAGAAAGGCAAAAAACATCCATGTCAAAAAGAAAAAACATCCATTTAAAATGGGTTTGTTCAAAAACTAGAACTTGACTAAAAGTAGGGTTTTACTTTTTAATGCTAGGGACCCCATATACGATGATCCCCTTGTAAGGGACCCTGATGACAAATATAAAGGCAGCTGTATAAATTTACATTGTCATGTTACTGAAACTGTTAAAATACTAGAGTGAAAATACTTACTTTTAAGTTCACAGTGTAAGTGAAATTAATTCTTATTTTATTACAAAAATATTATCCAAAAAAATAAGATTAAATTGAGAAAAAAATCATAAAATAAATCATTTAAAAATAAAATAAATCAATGAATGTGAACAGAAAAAGTAACATTTCATTAATATCTTAAAAGCCACGTTAACTTTGACAGCCAAAAAAAAAAAACAATAAATGTATTTATTTTAAATATCACGTTTTAGTAAACTGATAAAAAAGTACTTCTTACATTAAAATTAGATTTTTTTTTTTTTTTTTTGTAAATTATCCAAGCTCACCAATTGATGTTTAATTGAATTTTGGAACATAAACTCCAGAATATAAAATTGAAAAAAAAAAAAAAAAACTATTGCAAGCTAGTGCATTGCACTAAGACGCATATACTCACTGCTCCAGTTAACATGTCATACATCAAAGCCCCCAGACTCCACCAATCAACAGCCCGATTGTGCCCGCTTCTCATGAGGATCTCGGGAGCCCTGAAATAAAAGGAACTTCTCACGCTACTGTAGAATTCATCTAAATGCATGTCACGCAGGGATGTCAGACAATGAACAGAGACATTTCCAAAACAGGAAATTAGCAACTAAGACATTACAAGGACGTTAAGGACTTCTTTAAACATGTCTCACATGTATTCAATAGTGCCGCAGAAAGTGTGGGTCACTGTGCCGTCGTGAATCGACTCCTTACACAGGCCAAAATCAGTCAGTTTTACATGTCCTGTGATAAGACAGAAAATAAACAATTTTTATTTTTTATAAAATTAAAGTTCTTCCATTGTTGATTTTCTCCTTTCTAAATTACAAATTGAAGCAGCCAAACCTTGGTTGTTGAGCATGATGTTCTCAGGTTTGAGATCTCTGTAGATGATGCCTTTCTGATGCAGGTGTCCGAGAGCCATAGAGATTTCAGCCAAGTAAAAGCTGCGTGTAAAAAGCCCGGGGCATCATTCTGATTATTCAGAAGTGCTAGCCATATTTACATTTTAATGCAGCAAGTTCATTCTTTAAAAGTTACAAAACTAAAAAATCACCCTCTCTTACCAGGCTGTGTCCTCCATGAAAATCCCTTCTCGCTCAAGCTGCATAAATAGCTCCCCACCTGCAAAAGAAAAATGTTTTTACCCCAAACATCGGTTTTAAGAGTAAACAATGAGATGGACCGATAGTAAAGCTTTACCACATCAGACTTCGAAACAAGATCGCACTGCGAAAGTACTGCTTTTAAAATTTCAGCATGAACTTAAACAAATACCCTCAATGCAAAAAACGACATTCAAAGAAGGAATCCCACCAATGGCAGATTATATTCCTTAGCAACTCCACAGCAACAGGAGGGGAGTGGAAAGAATGAGAAGTTATCTATCTCTAAGAGACAAAGGTTGTTCTTGATTCACGAACCACTTAGGTATTCAAGGATGAGGTAAAGCTTGCCGCCCGTCTGAAAGGCATAGATTAGATCAACGATGAATGGATGCTTGACTTCCTCTAAGATGTTCCGCTCTGCTTTAGTATGCGCTGTGTCCTTGGCATTGCGTACAATCATGGCCTACAAGAAGCAGAATAAGGCGACATTGAGACATTGCGACAAATGTAAATTATTACATTCAAATGGAAGGTATTTGCTTACCTTTTTTAAGACTTTCATTGCAAATATTTTTCCTGTTGCTGCACCAGATACTTTCCGAACCTGGAAAACCTATTAGAAAAAAAAGAAGAAGAAAAAAAACAGAAAAGGTTACACTTATATTTTTTTAATATTGTGTATTTTTATTAATATTTTCAAATATCTTTTATTTTTTACTATCAAGCATATTTTTATTATTATAAAAATTACATTTAATTTTTTAGTGATTTTGTAATGTGCTTTTGTCATTTTATTAGTTTTCATTCTTTTTAAATATTACTATTTAGGTTCATTTTTTTGTTTTAGTTTTTACCCGCAGTGCTTCAACAAACTTATTTCAGGCAATATTTTAAATGTTTGGTTAATTCATCTCTATTTTATTTTATTTCAGCTTTATTTCAATTAACAAAACAAGGAATGCTCCGATCAGGAATTTTGCAGCCGTATCGGACTACCGATTTGTTTTCATCATGATCAGCCGATCCCAATCACGATCATTCAAGCTTTATATAAGTGATATGCAAGCTCTCTGTTGAATGTCACCGTTAACCCCTTACACCTTGAAGGCATTTTTAATGATTTCAAAGTGGCATACTTAAAAGAAATTGCTTATAATTCTACTAAAAAAAGTATCATCAAGTAAGTTCATGGTCTCAGTTTATGGAAAACCCTTCATAATGTAGGGCTGAGCGAATATGGGTAGAACTCTTTACTGTCCTAGTACTTCAGAAATCCCTTTAAAGGTACACATATAAATTAAACGTGGCGCAACGGCCTTCATCATCACAGTATGCTAATGCCCAACTTGTGAAAGGGATTCATCAATATGCTGATTGAGGATTGTTGGGACACTCCAGGCACAGGACGGTTCTGTCTGGGGAGTCATTTACACCTCAATGACATTTGCTTCAAATGACAAATATGCTTCAACTACATACTATTTATCTACTAGTGTTTTCTAACATGTAACTATGTCATGTTTGGTCTCATCTGACAGCTTATAAAATGAACTGAATGGAAGTATACTTATTAGAGATATTAAAGTATCCTAATGTACAATGTAGATATTGCTTAAACATGCATTGAGGAGAATATGTTAATGTGCTTCTCCCCCTCTGGATCACCACCCATTTGCTTTATCTTTTGTTTTCCTGTGAATTGGTTTTCCACTCATGTATAACAATGCTTAGCTCAGGGTGTAAGAAGGAAAGGTAACTGTTGACGGGGGAGAAAGGCTTAAACCCGCCACTCCCGCACACCGATGCGAAACCTCCATACAATTAAGGCTTTTACGGCTTCACAGCAGTGAATTATTTGTTACAACCAAGTTTTCTACACAGTATGTTGTTGCATCCTACTGTCTGTATATTTAAAAATGTAACTTAATAAATAACTTTGCCTGCTTTAAGGGGTTTGAGATTATTTCCTTTCATCACTGATAATGTTGAAATCTAAAGTGATTGTTAACTTTCTTATCTGAACATTCAGGTTAAATCTTAAGTTTTCCTGTCAGTTCTAAGAAAGACTTTTACCTTTAAAGAATAAGAGGATAAAGAATAATAACAACTTTATGGAGTCAGAATAATTCAATTGGAGTTCGATAAATAACTGAATTATGCAAGTCATCCTTCAACTGCTTTTTGTTTCTGATTATTGGTTCAAAATAGCAGCGTAAGCTTGTTCTTATGTTACAACAACACTGCTGAAAAAAAAAAACGGAATGCAATTTATGCCTGATATGATGACTATTAGACATTATATGTGACAGCTCATAAAACCAAGCTTGATCAACGAGACAACCTGCTAAATAAAACGTATGATTTACTATGGTTTACTAACATTTTGCAAAGTTACAATGCAAAACGTGGTGCAAAAGCCTCATCTGTATACTGGTTACGTGCACTTTTTACATCGTCAAACTGATCGTTTTCAATCTGTGACCGATCCATCGGAGCATCCCTCAACAAAACAGTTTTTAATAGTTTTAGTTGGCATCTAATAGCCCTATTGCACTATAAATTTGATATTACTAAAAATGCATTTAAAAAAAAAAAAAATACCTTTCCATAACCTCCTTTCCCCAACACACGGAGAAGCTCAAAGCACTCTGGACGGATGTTCTCAGTGCCTTGATTCACATTGTCCTCCGAGATCTCAATCTTCTCACAGTCATCCATGTTACTACAAGAACAAACCAAAAACAACAAATTTTTTAAGAATCAGTCCATGCAACTTTTTCAATTCAATACTTTTTAATAAAATATATTCAAAAATAGAAACATTCTGAACTTTGATAGCACCCACTACATATACTCACAATTCAAAACCACTGCACTGATCCATAAGGTCATTGATCTGAGCCTGCAGAAGAGAAGTTTCAATGCATGATCAATAAAAGCTCAATTCACAGCAACAGTTAATATGTTGGCTGAAGAGATGATCAGTCCACGAAGAGATAACGTTACGAGGCAACAGTTGGCAGCACTTCTAGTCTGAACATGAAAACGTAAGGGGTCAGATTTCGCAATACTATTCCCAGAGATCCCGTAAGGTGACATGCACCATCTATGGCAATTGACTGATCCTCGTAGACACTTATTAAAGTCAGTAAATAATTTAAAGCGCAAGCATGCATATTATATACATATATATGTGTGTGTATTTGTATATATATGTAGACTGCTGCACAGCAACATCCTATGTGAAAGGCAACACATACGCCCAGCCCTTTAAATGGCCATAACTGTACTGTACTGTACTGTAAACTAGTAAGCGTACAAACAACCCTATTATCTCCAAGTCCTATCTTCGACTCGTATATATAAAACTAATTTCGGGTAGTAAAATGTCGATATCTCTGACACATGTGCTGACAGGCAAAATATCAAAGTTATTCAGTACATAAAACACACTGTACGGGTCTCGTGTTAGCCTGTTAGCATAACATAAAGCAGCCCGACGCGCGCTCCTCGGGCCTCGGGCCTGCGCTCTGCTCGGGGTGGAACGCTCGCGCGTGCCGTTTACTACAAAACCGTCCGTCCGTTAACGTTACCTCCTCCAGCTCATCATCGGAGACATTTTCCTCCGGCTGGTCCAGATCGATGTCGAAAACGCCAGCCATCGTTGATTTCGCCGTGTGGGATCACTTCAAACCAAGTGAGGAGCTCGCGCTTCCCGCCTCATGGACATGAACGCACAGTCGCCATGACCAGCATGGACGCGGACTGACACCCCCGCGCGGAGGAATGCGGGAAAATACTCGCGCTGGACTTCAAACTGTGTAACTTAGCGATTGACTTTCATTAGTTAACGTTAGTTAAATTTAGCTAACGTGAATAATAAATGAACAGCATTTATTAATCTTAGGGGTTGTTAATGTCAACATTTACTAATATACGTTATTAAAATCAAGTTGCATTTGTTAACATGCACTGAATTTTATTTTAACTGACTAACATGTTAATAAATACTAGAATATTGACATAACAAATGTTAGTTAATACTAATGTTAACAAATGAGAGCTTATTGTAAAGTTGTGAATGAAAAATGTGAATTAAATGAATTAACAAAATGTGTTATGTTGTTAAACGCACAAATAAATCACAATAAGAACATAACATATAATTACTCAATTTAATTCAATTTTTTAATTTTTAATTTTTAAATTTAATTCAGTTTTTTTTTCTTGGTTTAAATATTTTATGAAATTTTATCTTTATTGTCAGACTTTATCGGCGTTGTCATATTTTAACCCTGAAATAACTCAAATAAATAAATACATTTGATTAAAATAACTAAATATTTTTTTATTATTAAAATGCAATATGAACATTTAAATTGTAAATGGTATTATTTGTCGCGCTAACTTTAATTTATATTAGCCTAAAGAAAAATGCATGAATGAAAGTCACAGATACGATTTAATGCAGGGGTCTTCAACGTTTTTCAGGGCAAGGACCCCTTAGATGACTTTATGGCTCGCGATTCGGACTTTATAGCTCGCGATTCGGACATTACGGCTCGCGATTCGGACTTTATGGCTCGCGATTCGGACTTTATAGCTCGCGATTCGGACATTATGGCTCGCGATTCGGACATTATAGCTCGCGATTCGGACTTTATAGCTCGCGATTCGGACTTTATAGCTCGCGATTCGGACTTTATGGCTCGCGATTCGGACTTTATATCTCGCGATTCGGACTTTATAGCTCGCGATTCGGACATTATGGCTCGCGATTCGGACTTTATGGCTCGCGATTCGGACTTTTATAGCTCGCGATTCGGACTTTATGGCTCGCGATTCGGACTTTATAGCTCGCGATTTGGACTTTATGGCTCGCGATTCGGACATTATGGCTCGCGATTCGGACTTTATGGCTCGCGATTCGGACTTTATGGCTCGCGATTCGGACTTTATAGCTCGCGATTCGGACTTTATAGCTCGCGATTCGGACTTTATGGCTCGCGATTCGGACTTTATATCTCGCGATTCGGACTTTATAGCTCGCGATTCGGACATTATGGCTCGCGATTCGGACTTTATGGCTCGCGATTCGGACTTTATGGCTCGCGATTCGAACTTTATGGCTCGCGATTCGGACTTTATAGCTCGCGATTCGGACATTATGGCTCGCGATTCGGACTTTATGGCTCGCGATTCGGACTTTATGGCTCGCGATTCGAACTTTATGGCTCGCGATTCGGACTTTATAGCTCGCGATTCGGACTTTTATAGCTCGCGATTCGGACTTTATAGCTCGCGATTCGGACATTATGGCTCGCGATTCGGATTTTATAGCTCGCGATTCGGACTTTATGGCTCGCGATTCGGACTTTATATCTCGCGATTCGGACTTTATAGCTCGCGATTCGGACATTATGGCTCGCGATTCGGACTTTATGGCTCACGATTCGGACTTTATGGCTCGCGATTCGGACTTTATAGCTCGCGATTCGGACATTATAGCTCGCGATTCGGACTTTATAGCTCGCGATTCGGACTTTATAGCTCGCGATTCGGACTTTATGGCTCGCGATTCGGACTTTTATAGCTCGCGATTCGGACATTATGGCTCGCGATTCGGACTTTATGGCTCGCGATTCGGACTTTATGGCTCGCGATTCGAACTTTATGGCTCGCGATTCGGACTTTATAGCTCGCGATTCGGACTTTTATAGCTCGCGATTCGGACTTTATAGCTCGCGATTCGGACATTATGGCTCGCGATTCGGACTTTATATCTCGCGATTCGGACTTTATAGCTCGCGATTCGGACATTATGGCTCGCGATTCGGACTTTATGGCTCGCGATTCGGACTTTATAGCTCGCGATTCGGACTTTATGGCTCGCGATTCGGACTTTATAGCTCGCGATTCGGACTTTATGGCTCGCGATTCGGACATTATGGCTCGCGATTCGGACTTTATAGCTCGCGATTCGGACTTTATGGCTCGCGATTCGGACTTTATAGCTCGCGATTCAGACATTATAGCTCGCGATTCGGACTTTATGGCTCGCGATTCGGACTTTATATCTCGCGATTCGGACTTTATATCTCGCGATTCGGACATTATGGCTCGCGATTCGGACTTTATGGCTCGCGATTCGGACTTTATGGCTCGCGATTCGAACTTTATGGCTCGCGATTCGGACTTTATAGCTCGCGATTCGGACTTTATAGCTCGCCATTCGGACTTTTATAGCTCGCGATTCGGACTTTATGGCTCGCGATTCGGACTTTATAGCTCGCGATTCGGACTTTATGGCTCGCGATTCGGACAATATGGCTCGCGATTCGGACTTTATGGCTCGCGATTCGGACTTTATAGCTCGCGATTCGGACTTTATAGCTCGCGATTCGGACTTTATGGCTCGCGATTCGGACTTTATAGCTCGCGATTCGGACATTATAGCTCGCGATTCGGACTTTATAGCTCGCGATTCGGACTTTATAGCTCGCGATTCTGACTTTATAGCTCGCGATTCGGACTTTATGGCTCGCGATTCGGACTTTATATCTCGCGATTCGGACTTTATAGCTCGCGATTCGGACTTTATGGCTCGCGATTCGGACTTTATAGCTCGCGATTCGGACTTTTATAGCTCGCGATTCGGACATTATGGCTCGCGATTCGGACTTTATGGCTCGCGATTCGGACTTTATATCTCGCGATTCGGACTTTATAGCTCGCGATTCGGACATTATGGCTCGCGATTCGGACTTTATGGCTCGCGATTCGGACTTTATGGCTCGCGATTCGAACTTTATGGCTCGCGATTCGGACTTTATAGCTCGCGATTCGGACATTATAGCTCGCGATTTGGACTTTATAGCTCGCGATTCGGACTTTATAGCTCGCGATTCGGACTTTATAGCTCGCGATTCGGACTTTATGGCTCGCGATTCGGACTTTATATCTCGCGATTCGGACATTATGGCTCGCGATTCGGACTTTATGGCTCGCGATTCGGACTTTATGGCTCGCGATTCGGACTTTATAGCTCGCGATTCGGACTTTAATATTTAGGTAAAATTTGTCTATGGTAAAAATTAAAAGAGCTCATAGCGACACCATCATGGCCCTTCTTTATTAATTCAAGTGGAGGTGACGTATTTCCTGTTTGAGAGTGGAGCTCCACTCGCCCACGGTCTGCAGCCAGACCCTTCTCATTTTTCGGCCGATTCGACATGTTGAATCGGCGTCGGGGCGTCGCTGAGAGAGAGAACTCTGATTGGCTGTTCAGCATAGTAAACGAGTCAGTTCACGAGAATATATAGCAAAAGTTATGAAAGCAAGCGAATAAGTCATGACGGCACCGACGGAAGCTTGTTCTAATTTCACGTCCTCTTACCCGAGCACTCGAACGCACGAATATTTTCATCATAACATGAGAGGAGTGGAATAAAGCACGTGATCAGCATGACTGATATTCAAAATGGTCAGCAAGCGCTGCTTTGTATATGGTTTGTATACTTGCCGTCTTGGTTTCGCTTTCCCCTTTTGAATGACGAATATAGACAAATATATCTGCTTAAATAGACAGTCATCTCATTTATATGCAGGCGCTAGTTGACAGTCGGCTTAAATTCTTTCGGTGCTCAAGCTCATATTTTTCCGCCGACATGAGCGACAACACCGTCGGCTTCCGTCGCCGCTAGTTCTTGGACGTCGGGTTGGTGTGTTTAAACAGAACTTCACATTTTAATTTTACTATCAGGCGATCCATTCTGGCGAGTTAAATTGTATATAAATTATTAGCCAGTAGCATTTTCAAATTATAGTCTGCGTTGACAGTATCATGAGATCACGTGACTGCACGTGGACGGAAGGGTTTTATTAAAGCTGTTAATGTAATACTATTTGTAAAATAAAATATATTTTATTTAAATTTGACTTTGTGATGTTTTTACACGTTTTATTTTATTTTTAAATATTTGTGATCAAACATTAATTGACGGACCCCCTGCAATACCGCCGCGGACCCCCTAGGGGTCGCGGACCCCCGGTTGAAGACCCATGATTTAATGGAATTACAAAGGTAAAAAGAATTTGAGTGAAAAAGTGCTTTTCTGGCTCGAAAATTATGTAAAAATATAAATAAATCTTATGCTTTATGCAAATAAATAAATAAATATCTCATTTTCAGTTGAATTTTGCGATGAATTGTGACCTGGACCTGTTTTCAACACTGGAGCCCACAGAAAGTGTGTTTTGTGCGCCATCTGGTGGTTGTACAGATGTTTTTCACTCCAGCTTCCAGTCCCATCATGCATCAGTCCCGACGCTCAAACTGCACCCGCCTTCAACTGCATTTACTATATAATTTTTTTTTTAAAAGTTGTGACTTAAAAATGCTACTTGATATTGTGTATTCCATGGCTTTGTTTTGACTCTCCGTACATTAAACTGACATCCAGGTAATTTATTTTATTGAGTTACAAGGCAAACGTTGCTATAGCTACACTTTCGGTAGTTGTCTATTTACAATGCTGTAAATGAGTCGTTTGCAGTGTCGTTTAAAGGGTAATGTCTTAGGACATGTCGGTTGTGAGCTTACAGTTGGGTCAGTGTGGGAATCAGGTCGGACACGAGCTCTTCAGTGTCATAAGCGATGACTCAAATGGACCAAACAGAAAGAAGTACAAGCAATGCAGTGATGAGAGATTCTTTTATGAAACCTCGACTGGAGGTAGGTTCAGCTCACTAATGTTTGCTAATACCTCTGTAATATGTGATATTTATTAGGTTCCCTATGTTTATGTATCACAGAAGTTGTGGCCCGGTCAGTACTTGTTGATATGGAGCCCAAGGTTATCTCTCAAGCTATAGCCAAAGCTTCAAAATCTGGAAGGTGGAAGTATGGAGACAAAGCACATTTCTCCCAGAAGCAGGGCTCTGGAAACAACTGGGCAAATGGGTGAGAAGATCAGCAATTAGTTTGAGCTTTTATTGTGTTTGTCGTGTGAATTCAGTTTACTGTTCTTCTTTAAAGGTTCTGTGTTCATGGACCAAGTCATGAAGAGGCTGTGGAGGATCTGGTGCGGATGGAGATCGAGCGATGTGATCGTCTCGCAGGGATTTTCACCATGATGAGTGTCGCTGGTGGCACCGGTTCTGGTGTGGGTACCTACATCACTCAATGTTTGAGGGACACATACCCCCAGTCCTTCATCCTAAATCAAGTTACATGGCCCTATGGAGCTGGTGAGGTAAGTTAGTGAGATTTTTTTTTTTTGTGTTTTAAGGATGTAGTAGTAGTTATATAGCAATATTTTTTTAGGGATTTTTTAAAATATAATTGATACACCACTTATATTATAAAAATGTTGTTTTTTTAATTTCTGACCTTAAATTCAGAATCACGATTTTTGTGGTTTCAAATAGAGATCACGTTTCCGACTCTACAACCAAACGAAATAACATGTAAGTTACTAGAGGTTCTGACTAAATATAAATTTCTGGAATATGTTTGAATGAATTCAATGATTCTCATTAATAAATTACTGGATGAATAAGTGTTTTTGAAACAATCTTTTGAGTGAACGATTCAATGACAAAATAATTTAAGTCACTTGTCGCCACCTAGTGGAATAAAATGTAATTGATACAATCGTTAGTTGTTCGTTTCAAGGTAGTTTGCTCTATTTTGATCGCTGTCGTAGATATCACTTAACTTATATTTCAGTACTTCTGTGATTATTTGAAGATTTGTAACAGAAATAGGCTAAGTAAAGTGTAGTTCAAAACTGCTCTCGCGCTCTCTGGCAGCACGGACACATATTTGAATGTCCGGTATGATTTTGTCAAAGGTTTTAAAAGACGCGGGCGAATTGTCGTCATTAATAAAATAAGATTACGTGGGTGCTTGAATTGAGATCACGATCTTTTTACGATTAATCTTGAAGCTCGAGGGTCAAACAAGAACTGTCATGATATCATAATGAAGAAAACAGCCTTATTAAAAGAATGAAAGTCTTGAAAATAAAGTAGTTTAGCATTGTCAGGGCTCAACGATAAGGATGTTTTTCTACTGGCCCTCTTGGCGGGTTCATATATTTAGATGCACGGCAAAATTATTCACAAATAATAAGTAAATAAAATGTCTTCAATATGTTTGACCCAATCAAACGTAAATAAATAAGGTTAAGACACCAAATTTTGGATACCAGTGAGATTTCACAATTCTCAATTAAATTTGATACCTCAGCAAAAACTGCTAGCCTAACTAATATAAATCTCAAAAATTATTAAAGAAAACGTGTAATTAAAAAAAAAAAAGAAGTCTTAATGCTCATGATTTATCAGCATGGAAAGTAATTTTAATCTGTTCACCTCTGGTGTCTTGCCATCAAAACCATATGAAACCAACATGAATACATTTACATTTAGTCTTTTATCCAAAGCGACTTACAAGTGAATACAAACAGTCTCTAAGAACATGTGTTTGAAAGTACATTTTTCCTTTTCTTTATCATGGACACTCTTATTTGGAAATGGTTCCTTATTCTAATCACCGGTTTTGTGATTTTTCTTTTCTTTTCCAGGTGATCGTGCAAAACTACAACTCTGTGCTCACGCTGTCACATCTCTACCAGCTCTCTGATGCTATACTTGTTCTCGAGAATGACACCGTGCACAAAATCTGCAGCCGGCTGATGAACATCAAACACATCTCCATCAGTGACGTTAATAAGGTGATCGCTCACCAGCTGGGCAGCGTGCTTCAGCCCGCTTACACTGCTGATTCACCCTGCCACTACAGCAGAAACCCCATAGGTACAGACGGCTTACAATTCACGTCCAATTTCAGAGTCCTCAGGAAAAAAACGACACTCCTTTACCAGTGTTTATCTGCTGTCTACAGGAGAATTACTGACTTCTCTGGTGTGTCACCCCGAGTACAAACTGCTCAGTATGTGTAATATTCCTCAGATGTCCGACACGTCTCTGGCCTACAGTGTGTTTAACTGGCCTGGCCTGCTCAAGCATTTACGTCAAATGCTCATCGCCAGCGCTAGGATGGAAGAAGGTGAGTGATGTCACAAATTCACATAGTATTAGGAAGGATGCTTTATATACACAACACATAACGGAATAAGAAATGCAAAATATTACTGTAACGGGGTTCAATGGAAGGAAGGAAGGAGGCAGGAACCGGCGAACGTTCACAACATTTAATAATAAATAACCAAACAATAAAACGAAAGTAAACCAAACAAAATAAAACACAACATAAAGTCCAGGCCTGGTCCTCTCTCTCGTCCTTCACTGTCGTCGCTCCTCTTTTATGCTTCCGGAGCTCCTCCGTGAGAGATACGAGACCGGTCACCGGCCTCGTGCCGTTCCCTCACAGCTCTCGACCGCCCTGCTCGTCACAATTACTTTATTGACTGCCCATATAATTTTTTTGTTGTTGTTTTTTAAAGGAATTGACTGGACAGTAAGTGTCACATCAGGAGGAGCGAGCGCGACAAACAGCAGGCATAAAAGTTTCAATTCATCAATCGCTAATCTTCTTATACTGCGGGGGAAAGACGTTTCTACTGCGGTTACAGGCAAGTAGCCCTTCTATGTACTTCCATCCATTAACATCCATTGGCCCTCTAGAGGTTAAAAACAAAACTGCATGCATTTTGTTGAACAGCATTGTTGTGGTTGTGCTTTTGGCTGTGTGTGACTGTACTGATGAATATGGTTCTCCTACTGCTCATAAAACATTCACTGCTTGGCTTAAGAGATAGAACCAGTTTAGATGGAACGGATCTCAAGATGACTAGACGTTACTGTAGCTTTACCCATTAATAGACACGGTATTAATTCCAGCACAGCGCTACAACAACCATGAAATGACACTTCACAAAAGATAATGTTCTCGCCTCAGTGCTCGCCATCTCCGAAAAGCCAAGGCGGTGTTGATTCTGTTTTTTATGACGACCTCTGTCACGTTTTCCTTTCACCAGCAGACTCTCCTCTGTCCAGAGTTTGTTTTAGGCCCTGTTGACACTAATGTGTTTTCATTTTAAAATGCAAACTTTTGCTACTGTTGTGCATGTGTTTTACACTATGCCGGTCTTTTTGAACCTCGAAAATGGAGACTTTCGAAAATGCTGCAGACCCCGTTTTAGTTTGAAAATGACGGGGTGGTGTTTCAGTGTAAACTGAGCAAAACGGAGACGGCGTGGCTGCCCACATACGCTCTGTGTATCCTTGACGACCGTGTAAACAATAACATGGAGACTTAACTGCAATCTGGCCTTGTTGTCATTTTTAGCAGCCATTGTGCAGTTAAACAGTGCATTTTTTTTAAATACTGCAGCTACCTATATGCGCAAGAGGCAACTTTTTACACAGTCTGCATGAAACGGTCAGGTGACATGCGTTTTCGGTCGTATAGATTGTAGGGGATTTTACAGTTAAATACCCAAAAGACCAGATATGATAAATGAAGACCTAGAGTCAGAGTTTAAAAAAATAAATTGAAGAAAATTTTAATAAAGGATAGTTTGCAGTTTCATCAGTTGAAGCCAGCCTCAAGTCTCACAAGGAGTTCGTAGGCCGCTCTCTCTCTCTCGTACATTCACATTTCCAGAACAGTTATACTCTAACAGAGTCTACTAACTACGTCATTACTAAGATACTGATTGGTTAAGAACACTAGACAAAAGTGTGGTAATTTTCCACACATGGACAGATAGTCAGAAGCATATCTCCTTCCATTATGATGCTGACAATCGGACCCTGAAGTTAGGCACAGAATGTCCCTCTAGGTCAGGCCTAGGCGCCTTCAGGTCTCCAGTCTAGATGACAACAGTTCACATGCCCTCAATATGAAACCTGCACAGCACATACAAAGATACACATGATTCACAGCTTCTTCAAGGCTGTAGTTGATCTGAGCTCTGCACTGAACAGGAACCTTTTCCAAAACATACTGATAAGTTGTACTTTTCTCTCAGTCAGAGGTACAGACAATATACATCAGTATTTTCTAGTGTTTGAAAATGAAAAGGAAATTAAAGACTTTAACATAAGTTGAAGTTAGTCATTCTAAATAATTCAGTATTTTAGAAAGATAATTTCGTGATAAATCACTCAAAATATATATATTGAAGCGGCAGTGGATTCCAGAATCCACCCCTTCAAGATCATTTCTGAAATTCTGTGGAAACTCCAGTTTAGACAAGGATCATTTTAATTTTAAAACGCCGTTTTAAAACAACCATACCATACCATATATAAATACCATATTGTCTTAATTATAAACAGTGGTTTGTAGCGCAAACAGTTTTACCATTTACTGCACTGTCATTCTTGCTATTTCCCTATGGTGGCTAATGAATCGGAAGTCTCGCACATTCACAGAGAACAGCTTACTTCTGTATTAAAAAAATGATGTGATGGGAAACTAACATGAAAAATATTTCAATCAACAGATGGTTTTAAGGATCCTGCGTTATATGTGCCGTGGCTTAAAACAGATAATAGTTTCAGCACATGGAACTCCCCTGTATCCTTCAATGGATATGAAAAGTCGGCCACTTTGGTCAGCAACAGTCAGTCTCTTTTAAAACCTCTGGACAATATAGTCAGCAAGGCTTGGAACATGTTTGCCTCAAGGTGAGAAATACAGTAGCATAAATGCTGGCCAAATTTCTGTAGTGTGTTTTTAAAAATAATTTTTTTTTTCTTTCTTCCTGTAGGGCTTATGTTCATCAGTATACAAAGTGTGGAATCTCTGAGGAGGATTTTCTGGACAGTTTTACTGCACTAGAGCAGATCATCTCCAGCTACGCAAACCTCTGATTAACCCTATCATAAAGATTTGACAATACTGATTTCATATGATTCCATATTATATGACTTAACTAGCATCTGGAGAAGTACATTTGTTAAAATAGGACAGTTAAATTCATCATTGAGTCATATACAAATATTTATTTCTGTCTTTTAAAGCTGTAACTATAGATCATTTATTAGTATTTGAATAATTTGAAAATATTTTAATGAAATAAAAGTGTTTAATTGTGATGCTTATTCACTTTTTTCGAGTCACTTATGAATACCCACCCATTCTGTGTTGTCAGCACAAGAAAGTTTAACTATAAAAATGTCTTAGTTTGCCTGTTTTTTTTTCTCCAGCATGATTTGAGAGTGATTCAAAGAGCATCTTGATCTTCAATTGAAGCACGAACATCTGACAGTTTGAGTCACATGATCAATGTCACAAATTTAGAAGTATAATAGTCCAGAATATTTATTTTCTTTCTTGTTGATTTTTTTTTTTGCCATTTCACTTTAAAATTTTTATTTGTATATGTAATACAAAATACTGATCACTGCACAAATTAGAATTGCTTTTTTTAGTATTACCTATGATTGTTTTTGTTGTATTGCTTTTTCCTCTGTCTCTGATATTTATTATTACATATTATTATTTAATTACTTGTATATTGCAGTTGAATAAGTTGGACATTTAGTAGTGAATTGGTCATTCAACAATACCAAAACTATTCAAATTTGTATTGTCTGTGCGAGAGAGAGACCTGAAGGTCAGGAGTTGTTGACGTCTTGGTTTTGATTCTTCTCGATGGTTTTAGCAACTGCTAGCATTATTACTTGACAACAATACAAGATCACTTGAATTGGGACTACATGCTTATAATAAACTTCTCATTTGATCATACATTTCATTTCATTTTTCATCATTTAGCAGACGCTTTTATCCAAAGCGACTTACGAGGGGAGCAATCAGGGGTCAGGTGTCTTGCTCAAGGGCACTTTAGTCATGGTATCGAAGCTGGAGAGAGTGCTGTTTATTCACAATCCCCACTTTCAATTCCTGCCGGCGTGGGAATTTCAAGCCCGACTCCCTCACCACTACCCTATCATACATATAACAGTCTTAAAATAAAACTATTTTCCTTTTCATCGTCTGTTGAATAATAACCTATTCTTTAAAGCTAAAACTAATGCAATTTCTTTGCTGATACTGATTGATCGGTCTTCCTGCCAAGGTTTGTTCAGGAGCAACAGAATAGCACACAATTGACCCTTCGCAAATACCCATGCCCTTTAGTTACTGTTGCTATGTCCGACAAGCCATGCCGCTCTTACATGTTCTCACGAAGTGAAAAATACATTGCGGTGCAAAGAGGACACTGACAACGCATTGACATAGCAGGTTTCATATTTAAAATATTGTAATTTTTTTTAAGAAGTTTAAGCAAAAAAAATATAGTGTCTCTTTAATGTGTCGTGACAGATCGCTGTAGCTCCTTCAAGCGGCTCGTGAACCGATCATCTCTTCATACTAGTTCATTTATAGCATCAAATAAACATGAATGAACATCAGAAGGAATGTTGTTTCAAGCACAGAAAGACGTGAGTACACACAATTTTTCAAGTCCAAGTTCACCAACGTTAATCTACGAACTCCCCTGAATGCTTTGTCGGACAAAATGGCGGATTCGGGGTTATGATTGGTCAGATCGCCTGTCAATCAAACTGCCGGAAGGCTCAATTGACCAACTATTACTGTTAAGGTACCAAAGTCTCAACTAGCCTTTTTAATTAACGTCTCTTTTTGAAGATGACAGAAGATTATGAAATTAATTTTTAAAATTATAAGCTTTTAAAACTTAAACGTCACGCATATCGTCACACGAACAAGGAAGGATGGTGTATCTGCATCACAGTTCGGTACAGCAGAGGAATACTTGAATAGATGGATGGACCCAAATAAATCCTGAAGGAATCTGCAAGTGCAGTGGAAAAAGAAGGATTCACCTTACAACGACCCGTAACAAACAACAAAAGAGCCACAGCAAAAACATCAATGACGCGTTTAAATTTGAAAGGAAAAAGTGTTGTTCACAAACGGCCTTTGTTGCTAATTGTTCAAACTATATATCTCTGGGGGGGAAATAACTCTATATAGTATTTTTTTTAACCAGTGGGGAAATAACTTGAACGTGAGGACAAAAAAGCTTTTTATTGTGACATTTTATAGCAGCAAACTATGAAAAACTAAAAACATTTTCTATAAGATATATAACTGGTCTTGACAAATTTCTTTCTCCTAGTTAAATAACGTTAGCTGAATGCAAAAGGGAAAGGTAGAGTGATTGATTTTAGCAATGCACATTTATAGTTTACAATAAAAAGCTAAATCTTTGTTGTGTTCACAAATGAGCCATCTGTCCCCACAAACCAGTAAATGCTCACACTCCCCTCGCACGCTGGAGAGAACACATTCATCAGTTAGTGAATATTCTTCAGTTCAACATTTCTTGCACAAAACTCAGCCCTGAAAACGGGGGTGGCGACAAAGCCCAAAATTTCAGGCAGCCTATTAGACTGCTGTTGCCATGCGACTTACAGCCAACACCAGTCTGATAAGCTACCTGACAGAATGGGACACTTTGGCTGAATGAGCACAACATACTGAAACATGCTACTTCTGAAAGTTTACACAAGGGATAAGCTATCAGAGAAAGATATAGAATGACAGAAAGAACGAGAGAGAGAGAGAGATGGATGGAGATAGATAGATTCATTGCCTTTCACATACCTTTTTTTGGGGCTGCATCCTACATCCATCTCATCCATTGGTCTGTTCCCAAAGAAATTCATTTCCATGTTTTTTTTTTGTTTTGTTTTTTACAGATTAACGTAAAACGCACATGTAACACAGCAGATGTATTAATCAATTTAATGTTACTTCTGAGAGAAATTATAGTTAGCCACACAAATATTTCAGCCCAAAATAAGAAAAGAGTAAAGTATGGATCAACTTATGGTTTTAGTTCAAATGTCAAAGGTTGAAATGCACAAACAAATGCAAATATCACATCTTCCGTTTCTTGGGTTAAAAGTTACATCCACTTAGTTTGTGACATTTTGGTTTAAGATCTCCGGAGAATAAACATCATGTGCGTATAGTCAAAACATTATTTACAAGATGTGCAAACTATTTAGAAACCACAATGAACTGAGTTGATATTGCTATCCTCTTCAAACAGTTAAAGAAATACAAAATGACATCAATATTGATTAAAAAAAACTATCCCTGAAAATTCCAATCACAAAACCTCGCAAAACAAACCCTGCCCATCCATACCTGTATGTTAGAAATTAAATAAGTCAATCTATAGATTAAGAACTGTATTCACTTCAATGGAAGCATGACCTCCAAATGTTGCATAAGGCATTGCAACAAATACGACTCACACAGCCTGTTAGCTAGACTGCCTTGGTTCTGTTAAGACAAAAATCTCTATATGTTAAATCTGAAATTAAATATTCGAGCACACTACAGACAAATGAAGTGGGACTTCACGTAACTAAAGGGATCTGAATGAACATTAACATACAGAAGCGCACATAAATCAGTGCTCATGTAGCAGTTTTCGCTTAAATATTTTGTAGGTTCCAAAACAGGAGCGTGAGATGTTTGTGAGTCCGTCATTTTGTTTTCTCCTCTGAGTACTTCTTCTGCTGGAGCCGCTTGGCGTAGCTCTGTGCCATGGAGTTAACGATGGACAGAATAAAATAGCACACCATGACCAGCACTACTTTCTCAAATACCCACGAGAGCCAGCTGTCACCCTGCACATGGAGCAAAAAAAGAATGTAAATTACTTAATAAAGATTGAGATGTCTTAAGGAGAAAAATGTTTCTGTGCCTCTAGTCAATTTAAAAGTATATTATATTTAAAAAACAAACAGACAAATATATATATATATATGCAGTAATAAATTGATTGATAAATCAAATAATTAAAAATTAAATAGTCACTCGGCATATTTATATATAATACAAAAAATAAATGTGGAAATAATTAGAATAATTCTCTCTCATATATATATATATATATATATATATATATATATATATATATATAATATATATATATATATATATATATAAATTAATTAAAAAAAAAAAAAAGATTTTTACCGCTGCTGTTCCTTCACCAGCTGGATTATGAAGCTTGGCTCTCTGGGCTTCCAAGTACTCCCTAAAAGGTTTCTGAAGAGATGCTCCAACTCCAGGGATAATACTGTCCAAAAAAATTAATATATGATTAGCAAAGTCTTACCAAGAGTGGAAGCAGCCAGAAGTCCACTAGATCTCCCAAGGCACACAAGAGCTTTCCTTCAGTGAAGCCTCCAGAACAATGAGGCACGAGATCTCTGAACGCTCACTTATAGCAGAGAGGCTTGTGAAGGAACTGTTCTAAACCAATTAATGAGGAAGTGACTCAATACGGTGTCATCACTGCAATGTAGGAAGAACCGCCCGGTTTTGGGTGGGTTTGAACATCAGTGAAACCGAACCATGATGTAGGATCAATTATAATATTTCTGCACCACACATCTTTGTAGTTCAATATACAATTATCATGTCTTTATTGCATCAAAAAGCAAAGAAATACTACTGAAAGGAACCACAATATAAATTCTGAACGTTCTGTCTCAGTCACATGACCTCACCAAAACCAGGCTGATGATTAAGATCCTCAAGTTTGAGCAGCACATCAAATTCAAAGAAACTTGCCAAGACCATGTGACGAAACATGCTGACCACATTCTTAGATCGTGATTATGAAGTGCTCTCCATGTGGCTTCATTATAAAGCTACAATTGTTGTGCCTCGTTCAAAGATGAACAGTAATTTCATTTGTACTTTTGAGTGCCGTTCAAAGCCCCAACATGCAGACTGCATCTCTACTTTTGAGTCACTCTGCTACATCATCTCTATCTGCACACAGACATCACCATACATGGTGAAGATTTCTTAGGCTCACTAATAAGTGGCCTCAGTATGTAGTACAAACAGTATTAAGGTCAATCTCATGGTCACATTTCACCCTAAAATCAAACTAAAAACATTGCATGGTGAAAAAGGACATATAATTCCTTACAATGCAATAAAGCCTTAATAATAGGTTTTTGACATTAACGCTTTTAATGACAATAAATTCTTTCTGGCCAGAGGCTTTTGTTGTTGTTGTTGTTATTTTTAAGTTGCCAGCCAGCCAGCACCACTTTTGATCATTTTCACAAAACTTTCATGGCCCAACAGAATATTTTTTTGGATGAATATCTGAACATGCAATATATCAAAAGAAAGAACAGAGCCTCTGTTATAATTATATATATTATATATTAAAAAACATAGATTGAGTTCATCAAGACCCCCAAAACTTCAGTCATTCCTCTTCCTGGGTCAACAGTCACCATTTCATTCAGTGATGTTAGGCAGTTTTGATTTATATCCCGTTTAATTTTTGATGATCGCATTATTTATTTTCTAAATGTGCGTAAGCCATGCTTCTTCGCCAGTGTTTTGATCTGGAGATTTTGTACTCTTTCAGAAGAAGCGTAAATGGCGCCCCCCACCGTATAACAGTGAAAACATGGATTGTTTTCGTCGAGTCACATATGAGAGTCCGACCGGTATCCCGAAGATTGCGGGTTCGATTCTCAATACCGGCAGGAAATGACTGAGATGCCCTTAAGAAAGTCACTTAACTCCCAAAAGCTCCCTGGGTGCCACGGCAAAATGGATGCCCGCTGTTGTGTGTGTGTGCGTCCACTGTTTAAAATAGTGTCACAATAGAAGAAAAAAAATATTTTTTGGTCTTCATGGTCTTAAAATAAGATAAATTAAAAGATAAAACTACAGATCTTTCTTGCTGATTTTGGAGAGAAATGTGACCTGGACATATGTGACCATTCACATGTTCTATATAGCGTTATAGAGGAACAGAAACTATATGCGATTCTTTAGATGATTCAGACTAAACAATGGTAAGCATCTGACTGTGTGAGAGGGGTTTGCATGCAAGCATTAAAATGAACTTGTTGAACAAGTTCAATAAACTCTGCTAGATCCTTTTTTTTAGTTTCCTCTTGTGCATTTACATGTAACAATGACATGTATTTCTTACTGGCAAAGAAACTACTCTTTATTTATCTATATAATAACTTCATCTTTGCAGTACCATTCAAAAGTTTGGGGTTGGTAGGATTTTTATTTAACCGTATGCAACAAGTTTTTTATTTATTTATTGCAATTCGACATACCTCTATTTTAATATTTTTTAAAAATGTCCATTCCTCCAGTTGACTGTCACATGATCCTTCAGAAATCATTATAATATACTAATTTGCAGCTCAAGAAACATTTCTTTCATGGTAAAAAAAGTGCTGTTTAATAATTTTGTGGAAACTGTAATAGAATTTTTTTTGTAATATTATGAATGTCTTTACTGTCACTTTAATGAATCCTTGATGAATAAAAGTATTATTTTAAGAAAAAAAAAAAAAAAATCGGTAACACTTAAAAATAAGGTTCATTAGTCAAACATTAGTTAATATATTAACTAACATGAACTAACTATAAGCAACAATTATTACTGTATTTACTAATCTTTATTAACGTTAGTTAATACAGTTGTTCATTGTTTGTTCATGTTAGTTCACAGTGCATTAACTAATGTTAACGATTTTAATAATGTATTAGTATATTATCTTCAACAAAGTTTAATAAATGCTGTATAAGTGCAATTCATTATTCGTTCATGTTAACTAATGTAGTTAAATAACCTTATTGTAAAGTGTTACCAAAAATTCTTACCGCTTACTGACACCAAAACGTTTGAACAGTGGTGCATCTATAGAATAATTTCACTTATATTAATTCACACGCAAAAAAAAGAGAAAAAAAGATTAATACATTTCTTGTATGTCTAAAAATCATTTTGAATTGCAACTCATCAAGCAAAATATGAACGAAACCATCTTAAGAATATCCACAACTACTTTAATTTCAGGTGTTCTTGATTCATGTAGCTCTTATTTATTCGCTATAAAGTTTACCATTGTTTACACAGGGTGTCTATATTCACCTCATGGTGGTTTCATTACTCACCCGATCAGGGAGACCATCTGCTCCACTATGTGCTTGCTGAATGTTATGATAACAAATAGTTTCTGTAGAGAAACAAAAGTGGATACACATTATCAGACACTGAATCAACGGATGGTCCTCAAGGCGGCGAGTGCAGCAGATTTGTTTTGTGGGGGGCAGTGTTTAGGAGACAGTGAGAAGTGAGGAGACGTGACACCCGGTGAGATCACCGACTCGCTCACGCTCATGATTTGATCATTTGGATGACATGAGCAGTTCTGTAGACATCAGATGCACCGCTGTCTAGAAGCTGCTGAGTCAACATTTAAAACTCAGAGGAGGCACATGCAAAGGTAAGACTTTGATGATCAACTGAAAAATCCTTTGAGAATTATGGGAATCATCTCTTTAGGAATGACACACTTACAAAGCGTTTACACAAATGTTTAACATTACTCTCGCTATACCTGAATGTGCATCTTAATAACGGCCTTTCCAATGAGAGTCGCTCCAAAGAAGGTCCAAAACGGAATCAAGAAATGACCACAGGTGATTCCAGCCAGGTCAAACAAGGGATTTGGAATCTGAGAAACGGATATGCTTAAGTATTAGTAAATACCAAAAGACAACACACTGACAACTGCAATTGAAACTCAGATAAATCGAGCCACCGTTTTAGCTCCGCCAAAAAAAAACCTGAAACACAGAATTGGTGAAAAACTGTCTAACTCCACAATTCAGTATTACATAGTTCACAGTCTTTGTAATGTGTTTCAGCAATACATTTTGTAACAAATTGTGTACAGAAACATATCTCAGAATTGACTTTACACGGACTATAAAAAAATGACAGCCTTGTTAACAATTAGTTGTTTCCATAGAATATGCGATGCATTTTATATAATTTAAGCATCTGGAACCGAATAGGTTTGACAATATCGGACTTCAAAGGGTCAAACTATCGTTTTCATAACATTTTCTTATATTGAAGTAGTTTATTTCCTACTTCTTAACAGTTCATCAGGCTCTTAATAATTTTGTCGTCTCTTAGAATTTCTGAAGGCCAGGTTTTTATTAACATCAGGCATCATTAGAACAGAACAACAATTCACAAAAGAACAGTCTTTAAAGCTTTTGATTCTATGTTGCGCTTTCCCTTGTTAAAAAAAAAAGTAACATTTCGTGTAACTGGCACATTTGTTACATTAAGGCTATAACTACAATAAGACCATTGATAGCTCCTCTTTTCCATCCTTAGGCCAATGTAGATTATTTTTGTATGTATACTATTTGTTCTGAAAAATAGCAACCTTCACATTTAGAAAATTTAGCTACAACATGCCACAGTTGTAATATAAATCTTTAGTGCAAAATCTATTCAACAAATTATCTATTATAAATTATACAACAAGTTAGTCAAAATCTAACAATAAATTACCTACAATAAAATGGGATGCAATGATAAAGACTAATTAAATTAAAAAAAAAAAGAAGAAGAAAAACTTACAGAGGCACAAGCCAGAATTCCAAAAAATCCCACTTTCTGCACCATGTTTTGCACTGCAAGCTTGGCTCTTGATGCAAAATCCTGTAAGAAATTGAACAATTTAAAAATATAGGTTTGACATGGATTTTCAAATAGTTTGTAATTGGTTTATATAAAACAAAATATATTAAATAAATGAAAAGGAATAATATATTTATTATATGTCAAAATATTATAATGCAAATAATGTATTACATTTACAAATTTCTTTCTATACATAAAATAACTTTTATATCATTTTAATAGAACCATTTCTGGAATCAGCCTTCAGTTACGCTACGAAATTAATGCAAAGATACAGAAAACATTCAGAACATTATGCCTAAAAGAAACAGTCATAAAATAATTACTTCGCCACAACTGTGCAAAAAAATGATATCAAAAAAGGGTGGCATTAATCACCAGACCTTGAGGTCCAATGCAGCATTATTAAAGATGACCAATTAAAAGTCTTGTGTGAAAGCACAGACCATGTGGGGTCCCACTTAGACACTAAGAGGCTGTGATTAAAGGGAAGCTCTGCGTCTGAGTCACCCGCTGCTCAAAGGATTTACTGGAAGTCAGGGGAGAGCCCTTCCAAGAAATCATGTGACCTGTATAAGTGAACCACAATAGTGGGGACTCATGGGAATGGGATACATGGACCCCTCCCACCAACAGGATACAGTATCTGCTGCATGGGGGGCCATCAATGTCAGCTTCATAAAGGCATGACCACTGGAAGAAAATTGTTAGTTAAGCTTTGAATGTCTCCCGGAGCTCCTGATGACGATCAAAAGGAGCTGCAGTCTTGTATGAAGGTGAACCATTAGTTTGGACACATGGGTCCAGTATACGACATGAGCTTTTGAGATGAAATCCAGACCTGTGCGCTCTGTGCCTGCTCCAGCATCTCCTCAAATTCCTCATAATCTTCATCATCAGGATCTGCTCCAGACAGCCGTGCTGCCCGCGCCATGAAGTAAGGAGGCAGCTCTCCGATGGCTGTGCCCGCACCCTACAAACACAGTCATACATTGTGAGCCTAAAGAAGGCAAAGTGTTATCAATCATAAGCGTCGGAGCTCTGCAAGTCTTCACAAACAAAACATCATTACATTGGGATGGTCACACTAGGTTTTTGAGAACACGCACGTATATACAGAAGCATTTCACTTCTTATCATAGTTCAGGCTTGGAAATTGGAATGTGAATCTATATGCCAAAAAGATGTTCATTACAATACAGACTGCAGACTTCTGAAGATCAAACATGGAGACCTTTCTATTTTGACAGTTACACATAATTAAAAGTAAAACACAAACAAAGAAAAAAAAGGCCAACTTCCATTAAAGATCTGCACTGATCCCAGTATATAGTAAGCTTATTTTACATGATAGAATTAATTTTAAAAAAAAATTGTTCATTTTAATTATATTTATATTTAAAATAAACTCATTTTTATTAAAATTAATATATATATATATATATATATATATATATATATATATATATAATATATATATATATATATATATATATATAAAAACATATCATATATACTCATATATATATATATATATATATATATATATATATATATATATATATATATATATATATATATATATACAGTACTGTGCAAAAGTTTTAGGCAGGTGTGAAAAAAATGCTGTAAAGTAAGAATGCTTTCAAAAATAAACTTGGTAATAGATTATATTTATCAATTAACAAAATGCAAAGTGAGTGAACAGAAGAAAAATCTAAATCAAATCCATATTTGGTGTGACCACCCTTTACCTTCAAAACAGCATCAATTCTTCAAGGTACACTTGCACAAAGTCAGGGATTTTGTAGGCATATAGTTAGGTGTATGATTAAACAATTATACCAAACAGGTGCTAATGATCATCAATTCAATATGTAGGTTGAAACACAATCATTAACTGAAACAGAAACAGCTGTGTAGGAGGAATAAAACTGGGTGAGGAACAGCCAAACTCAGCTAACAAGGTGAGGTTGCTGAAGACAGTTTACTGTCAAAAGTCATACACCATGGCAAGACTGAGCACAGCAACAAGACACAAGGTAGTTATACTGCATCAGCAAGGTCTCTCCCAGGCAGAAATTTCAAGGCAGACAGGGGTTTCCAGATGTGCTGTCCAAGCTCTTTTGAAGAAGCACAAAGAAACAGGCAACGTTGAGGACCGTAGACGCAGTGGTCGGCCAAGGAAACTTACTGCAGCAGATGAAAGACACATCATGCTTACTTCCCTTCGCAATCAGAAGATGTCGAGCAGTGCCATTAGCTCACAATTGGCAGAAAACAGTGGGACCCTGGTACACCCATCTACTGTCCGGAGAAGTCTGGTCAGAAGTGGCCTTCATGGAAGACTTGCGGCCAAAAAGCCATACCTCCGACGTGGAAACAAGGCCAAGCGACTCAACTATGCACGAAAACACAGGAACTGGGGTGCAGAAAAATGGCAGCAGGTGCTCTGGACTGATGAGTCAAAATTTGAAATATTTGGCTGTAGCAGAAGGCAGTTTGTTCGCCGAAGGGCTGGAGAGCGGTACACGAATGAGTGTCTGCAGGCAACAGTGAAGCATGGTGGAGGTTCCTTGCAAGTTTGGGGCTGCATTTCTGCAAATGGAGTTGGGGATTTGGTCAGAATTAATGGTATCCTCAATGCTGAGAAGTACAGGCAGATACTTATCCATCATGCAATACCATCAGGGAGGCATCTGATTGGCCCCAAATTTATTCTGCAGCATGACAACGACCCCAAACATACAGCGAAAGTCATTAAGAACTATCTTCAGTGTAAAGAAGAACAAGGAGTCCTGGAAGTGATGGTATGGCCCCCACAGAGCCCTGATCTCAACATCATCGAGTCTGTCTGGGATTACATGAAGAGAGAGAAGCAACTGAGGCTGCCTAAATCCACAGAGGAACTGTGGTTAGTTCTCCAAGATGTTTGGGCCAACCTACCTGCCGAGTTCCTTCAAAAACTGTGTGCAAGTGTACCTAGAAGAATTGATGCTGTTTTGAAGGCAAAGGGTGGTCACACCAAATATTGATTTGATGTAGATTTTTCTTCTGTTCACTCACTTTGCATTTTGTTAATTGATAAATATAAACTATTAACATGTCTATTTTTGAAAGCATTCTTACTTTACAGCATTTTTTCACACCTGCCTAAAACTTTTGCACAGTACTGTATATATATATATACACATGTGCATCTCAAATTAGAATGTTGTGGAAAAGTTCATTTATTTCAGTAAATGAACTCAAATTGTGAAAATTGTGTATTAAATAAATTCAATGCACACAGACTGAAGTGGTTTGAATCTTTGGTTCTTTTAATTGTGATGATTTTGGCTCACATTTAACAAAAACCCACCAATTCACTATCTTAACAAATTAGAATATCAGCTAATCAACTCAAAACACCTGAAAAGGTTTCCTGAGCCTTCAAAATGGTCTCTCAGTTTGGTTCAGTATATATAGTTCAGTATATATGGTTCAGTATATTTATATATATATATATATATATATATATATATAATTATCCATATTTTTTTGGTTGTTGTTTTTTAAACAGGTGATATCGTAATTGTTGCAGGGTCTGGAATATACTCACATGCTCAAAATCTAGTGTGAGTGACTTAAATGAGTTTCTACACTTTTTAGGTCTGCTGAGTCCCATTGCAGGAGGTCAACTTCCAGCAGACTTTAGTTTGAACCCTACTCTGCAAGAATTGAACAAGCAGTGAAATCACTCACCCACATGCAGGCCTCCAGCCGAACCTTCGACATGATGGTCCACAATGAGATGCTCTCCTGTAGGACCTCCTCCTCCGGACACACTATCTGAGCTGGGTAAGGCGGCTCAGGGAAGTTCACTGAGCCACATTCATATGCAGCCAGGGTGACAGAAGCTATGTGTGGACCCTGGAGGAAATGATGCAATCACATGTTTAATAATACTTCACACGAGCATGAACATTTCTTGTCCATGAGCGCTATCACAAGCACAGCTTAATGCATTTCTAAGAATAGTGCCTCATGAGTAAAATAAACAATTGTTGGCTGACCAAGTACGTAAAACTACCACAAATGTACGTGTGCTAAATGCAACTGCAAAAAGCTTGTGACCTCAATGTAGTATACAAAATGACATTTCATTTGCTAAGTGAAAACAGACACTGATGTCATTCCTTCCCACAGTCGGTCAATCCGTGGGAGAATATATGTGGGAGAGGAGACTGGACAATATACCATGTCTTACATTTTTAACCTCTGATTAACCTTTCTAAACCAAAGGAGGCGCAAATGACTCAGGTGGTACCATTTAGTGGATGGCTCAATCCAAATCAACCATAATACAATAGGAAACACTATACAGATGCAACAAATGAAACGGAAACCCTTAATTTTTCACATCCTGTTTTTATAATGAACTAAATGCAAAGAGAAATCCAAGACCTGCACTAAAAAGCCTGTTAAACCCAAACCCAGTCTAAATATTGATGGTAGTCTTGGGATACTCTGCTGACTGTTGGGATCTTTACAGTCAGAGGTGATGTCAGACAATCAAATCACCATTTGGTTAGTCACAATCAGAGGAATGAGCTCACAGCGATGTCACAGCAAAGAGCCTGAAATGGCAACTGTTTTATCTGGTTACTCAGTGAAATTGAGTTTACTTCCCAGGCACTGAAACCTGACGCAGACCACTTCCCAAACTTAATCATTAATTGCAGATGAAAAGTAGTTTCGATAAAAAAATAAAAGATTCCTTATATTAGGGGTTTGTGGTACAATGTTTAAAAAAGGGTTTTTGATGAGAAACAAAAATCTATTTCAAATGCATGCTGTTCAACTTTTTGGGATAATTTTTCTCTACCTTCTATACTCAATGGTAAGCCAGTGCAAACCAGCTAAAACAGGAGTAATACTTTCCTCCCTTTCTAGTCTGTGTAAAAAAAAAAAAAACTGGCTGAGGCATTTTGGATCAACTGGAGGCGAGATAAACAAGATTGAGCGACCACTATTAATACAATAAGGTGTAGTAGTCCATATTGGTTTCCAAGTCCTTAAATGAAAGAAAAGATTTGATTTTGGCAATCATCCTAAGCAGAAAAAATGCTGATTTAACAACTGACTCCAAAATTTCTTGCGTAAGTATCTACAGTGTTAGCAGCACAACTGCTTTCAACATTAACAAAAACAAATGATGATTATTTGATTTCTGAAAGATCATGTGACACTGAAGACTGAAGTAATGATGCTGAAAAATTTAATAATTTTCTATTATATTGACATTCTACTAATGAAAGTACATCATTAAAATATTATCTAGAAAATATTGTCTTTATATTAAGGATATATTTTTTTCTACGCACTACTCAAGTAATGTTAGGTTTATGAAGGAGAAAAATTTTAAATTAAATCCATTTAAACATATTTATTTTTAGTTTTATAGTTACTTTTTATAGTTTTATAGTTACTTTTTCTTTGACAGCCCTTTTACTAGATTCTCTACTATAAACATTAAAAAAAAAAAAAAAAAAATAGAGCTTGATGTGTGAAAAAAATTCTCCTTTTATACAAAGGTCTGGTGGTGAAACATTGTGCGTATTTGCACTTTCACATCCCATTCTTTCACAATGCCGCCCATAGACGCACAAACTGAGCGCAAAGTACTAGAATTCCCCGGTGACAAAGGAGGGGTGTGACTTCACCACAGCCAGTGGAAGTGGACACTCCTGACCACTGTCTAGCAGTTCAATCTGAGTCAGTGGAAACTGGTGAAAGGTTCTGCTTACGAGATTTGCTGCAGAAAAGCAGAGAGAAGCACATGCTCTCACTGTCACACTATTAATAAACTTCAGTGGAACATCGAGCACAAACACTCTTCCCTTTCGAAAGAGGGGCCCTGACAGTTAATCTGGGGGAAAGCTGTTTTCAAAGACCCAATAGACCTTTATGTATATTAGCTTTGATCTATATGTTGTGTGTTTTGGCAGATATGTGCAGTAAAGGTTTACTTCATTACTTCTGAGAACAATCGAACAAACTTTTATCCATAAAATGCTCTCTAGAATAAGAAAAGAAGGGATAGTTCACCCAAAAATGAACATTCTGTCATCATTTTATCACCCTCAAGTTGTTCCAAACCTGTATGACTTACTTTCTTCTGTTAAACTGAAAAGAAGATATTTTGAAGACAGTTGATGGCAGCCATTCACTTCCATAGTAATTTTTTTTTCCTACTATGTAAGTCAATGGCTACCATCAACTGTCTGGTTGCCAACAGTCTTAAAAATATCTTCTTCTTAGTTCAACAGAGGAAACTCATACAGATTTGGAACAACTTGAGTATGATATAATGATGAATTTTCATTTTATGTGTGAACTACCCCTTTAAGTCTAAATTTCAGTACAAACTCTTACCAGATACAGGAGGAACGTGTGCAAACCAGTGCCGAGACCAACCGAAGACAAAATACCCAGGCCTACCCAGTAGGCACACCACAGGAACCTCTTCTCCAGGTACTGTACATACTACAAACACATTACACAACACATTAAAGAGTAACTAACATGCTTCAGAGTAGTTATTACTCTATTAGAGCACATAAACAAAACATAAACGCTAAATTAATACCTTGCAGAGGCATTTAAAAGAAAAGTGATCATTAAAAAAAGCAACAAAATCAGACTGTGGAAAATACTGAGCTCACCTGCTGATGTGCTCCTTCTATTGAGTAAGCCATTGAGAAAAGTGAAAAAAGGACTACGGTCAAAAATACCACACCTCTTCTCTGCCAAAGCCTGTAATAAATAAATCAATAAATAAAATGGAATTAAGGATGTAATATGCATTAATAAAGGTTGATCTGATCACAAGACTAGACATTAATTAAAAATAACGGTAACACTTTACAATAATGTTCATTAGTTAAACATAGTTAATGTATTAGCTAACATGAACTAACCATTTGTTAACATTTGTCATTGTATTTACTAATCTTAACCTTACTTTTACTAACCTTATTGTAAAGTGTTACCACAATATCAATAAATCAATTTTGAAGTATCTTATCATTGAAAAGTTAAGAGGCGGTAAGATTTTTTTGATCAAAATACAGTTAAAAACAGTAATATTGTCTAATATTACAATTTAAAATAACTGTTCTCCATTATTTTGTGTAAATTTTGATATGATGGCAATGGTAAATTTTCAGCATCATTAATCCAGTCTTCAGTGTCACATGCTCCTTCAGAAATCATTTTAATATGCTCATTTGCTTCTCAAGAAATATCTAATAATTTTGAAAACATTTGTGCTTCTGAATATTTTTGTGGAAACTGTGATGCATTTTACAGGATTCTCTGATAATCAGAAAGCTCAAAAGAACAGCATTTATTTGAAATTTGTAACATTCTAAATGTCTGTCACTTTTGATTGATTTAATGTTTAAAGTTTAAAAAAAAAATGTATATATATTAATTTTTAAGCAAAGAATCTGAATTATTCTTATTTATATATTTTATTATTATATATATATATATATACACACACATACACACACACACACATTTATAAATAAGAATAATTATATATATATATATATATATATATATATATATATATATATATATATATAGGTGAAAAAGCATCGATAAGAATTCAGAATTTCACTATACAAAGACAGATGCAAATACTTTAGTTAAAGCTCCCATAAACTAATCTAATCTAATCTAAAAACACACTCAAAATTAATACAATAAAAGTTCGACTGCTTACTTCCACGTCCATTCTTTCAGGGTAATGAAGGTTTCTAGGAAGAAATACTGTAGTGTGACAAAAGGCCTCTTCCACAACACTAAAGAGAGACGCTCTTCTCTGTCCTGCTGCTTTCTCTCTCTCAGAGATGAATCTGTGGGTACCATCCACAATCTTTTAACATATGACTTAATTATTATATTTTAAAACAACACGCATCGTTTCATTTTTCCCAAGTATAAAAGTGAGTTCACAATTATTACAACAGGAAGAAAAACATAACTTAAATTTAGAAACAGATTTTCGTTTGATGTGGACTTCAAGACCAACGATGCATCTGTCAGTGATGAGGGCAGGTGTTTATCTCCGCGGGACGTTTTATCTCTGGTCCTGACCCTTGATCAGTTCAGCTACGGCTTACGTGACGGCTGCCAGAAGGTAACTGATTACATCAGCTTAACAAACCTGTAGAACTGCCATTCTGCTTGTCTTTAGGTCCTAGTCTTTTCTGTGGCTGTTCACATTCTGCTCCATTTGCAGCCATCTCCCACGACTGTTTACAGTTCAAACACCTGCACACATAAAACAAACTCTGTAAGAAATGACCCAAGTAGAAAATATTACTCAGAGGTCTTAGTAAGTTTGCTGAAGGCAGACAACCATCCCAAATCAAACTTTGGAAGTGAAAATGGTCGTTTGTAATCTCCAGAAAACCTTGACTGGCTTAGTTGTTAGTCTTGAGAGAATAAATGTGGATGGATTAAAATAATCTGAAGGTCACAAACTGTCACATTACTGTCAGTGGTATTGACGAACAAAGGAGATCATGTATTCTAGCACCTCTATATTCATTTATTTCTTAACACCAGTGTAGGTTGAACAGGACCTTTAACTAGCACTTAAGCTAACCCAACTAAACCAGAACTTCATAGTAAAAGATTCACCAACTGATATATGAGATTTTTTAGCTCGAGCTTGGTAATTAATAATTATCTTAAATAAGCCAAATATCATTTTCAGACTCTATTTACAGATTATCTTTATTTCAAAAAGCACATGTGGGTGATGAACCGGCAAGAATTAGCTGTCTAGGTTAGCTTTGAGTCCACTAGCGCTGTTTAGATTTTGTTTCAGACTCGGCAACGTGTACACAGTGATGTTCACACACTGTTAGGCTAAAAAGAGTTAAAAGTGTCATACCAGATGTGAGGTAAAGTGAAGGGACAACATTCATACCTGGAACCACTCTTCCGTCCAGACAGCAGCAATAAGCGACAACAACAGCCACAGGAAATGACTCATGCTCAGCTGTACAGTAGTGCAGTAGTTTCAAAATAAAAGACTTACTGTCATCTATTTTATCAATTTTATCTTTAACACTAAAATTCATCGAGCTTCATGCTGACGTCATTTTCACCGTGCTCTTATCAAGATTTTTAAGAAAAAAAATTTTTTTAATGTAGGATATTGCCCGTCATGTTCGGAGTATGTCGATATCGTTTTACTCAATGAGACAAAAATAGAAAGGATACTTTAGGATGACCCAGAAGGCCATTTAGATTTTCAAGGTCGGTCTTTTACGCTGCGCTTCCGGGATCGTGATCGTGCGGTAGAGTTGCAGACTTCCCACTATTATCTGCCGTACTATCGAATTGCCGAGAAGTTGATGTCCTTCTTCAGCGCTACTATTTATAGATATAAATTTTATTTATTTTTAGACGTTTCGTACACACTTCTCTCTTAAAGACTGATACAAACAAGCGTGTTTGTATTCATTTTTAGAATTATCAAGTTGCACATTTATTCAATTTTTGAATAACTCAGCACCCCAGAAATGAATACTTTTGCAAAATAAGTTCAAAAAGATGTAGTTACTGAGATGAAGGACCCACTCACATTAGTAGCTCCATAAGAAGTGATTTACTGTACATGGAGGGTCACCCCATGTTGAGATCACATGGTCAGCTGAAAATATCATTTTTTTTTGCAGAATAATCAATTATGGCTAACTGCGAACCAAGCATTTCGTCAATTCCTTCCAAGATCATTGCCACATTGATTAGCACAACAGAAAAAATTCTTATTTTTAATGGCTACTGCGTGTTTTGTGGAAAAAAGTGGCAAGATATTTGATGAGTTTCATTTTAATCTTTGCCAATTTACAATCAAGCCACAAAAAATAATCACAATCCTTTGAATTTATTCCCCTATTTTCTGACTCTGCAGATCGTACACAAATCTTACAGGTGGACAAGCATTGGCATCCATTTGTGTATTTGTTCTTCTGTACACTCCAAATAGTGAGCTAGAACAGCACAACACCTGGCACACACAAACCTCAATACAAAGAATTGGATGAGTAAACACAGAAGTCAGAGGAATCAATGTATCCCTTGCTCATTTATGGAAATGGATTCACACAAGAAAGAGCACTGTAGTCAATACAAGGAAAGGTCACCTGTTACACATGGAGTGAATGAGATGTTAACAACTACGAGGTCGATCGGGGAAACCCGTTTAGGCTAAGGGATTAAAATCGTTTACTATATCCATATCTGTATGCGCTTAAAATGTCCATACAGCTACATATTTGTGTAGAATATCAGATTATTACTTAGTGTTAGCTAAATGTACCCATGGATGCAAATATTGTTTTAACCTTTTTCAGAATATACAATAATGAAATGCATTAAACAGACTGACAGTGTAAGCTCTTCACATACAATACATCAAAATTAAGAGATTCTACATTAGTTTCCTCTCACGACAGAGTGCAAATCAGATGCTTCACGACATATTTTAAGGTTAATTGCTCTTCTCAAGACTCCATTTACATACACAACCCATTGCCCCCTTAAAAAAAAATCAGCTCACAAAAAAAGAAACTAGTGATATAAGTAGCCTTAAATATATGGAATGTGAAATAACAAAAAAATGTGGTCCGATTATTTTCTTTGACAACACAAATAAAAATGAAGTCCTTCATTGCATTTTAAGGAAAATAATTTAAAATGTGTAACTTTTTTTTACTTTATATAACCTTGTGTGTAGACCACAATAAGCTAATAAGGAACTTAAGGAGAGATGGATGGACAGCTGTGGGCAGGAGGGCTTTACATGCCATAACCGAAGCCTGGCTGTGCGGGTTGGCCGTAGCCGGGCGCCGTGGGGTATCCGTAGCCATAAGGCTGCTGTGGGGGTACTGCGACATTTGGGCCTGCAGTGAGCATCAGCTGGGGTGTGCCTGGGAAAAATGATTGAACACTATGAAAAATAGTTGAGCATTATCACAAAAACAATCTACATCAGGTTGATCCTTTAATTTAAAAGGTTTTGTACGCAATTTGATATTAATTGAAGTCAGACAGCTGTACATTTTAGCTGCGTTTGCATGGACCATAATAATCCGTTTGTAATCGGACTCGAAGGAATAAAAAAAAAAAAAGAGTCACATGTAACCATGTCGATCAGAATGAATTGGCAAAAATCGGATTTAAATTTCATTCAGATTGTAAGGGGTGATTTATACCTTTTCTTATCAGTTCGATAGCATGTGTAAACACTTGACACACTACTAATTAATTCCCTCGATTTACTAAAACGTGCTCACAATTTACTATTTCGTTCTCTCGATTTACTAAAACGTGCACACAATTTACTAATTCATTCCCTCGATTTACTAAAACATGCAAACGATTTACTAAAACGTGCTCACAATTTACTATTTCGTTCCCTCGATTTACTAAAACATCCGAACGATTTACTAATTAATACCCTCGATTTACTAAAACACGCAAAACTTTATTTTTTTTTTTTCGCATGTCATGTGCGGGACTTCTCATGCCATATATGTCATTGTATCAATCTATAAATGTCTTTCCACTCATTATCTGTGAAGTGCTGCATGACACGTCACACCAGTGCTTGCTGGGACCTGAAATAAGCCACCAAAATTACCCTGAACAATTTGTCCCAGGAACTTTTGTCACTTTTTCACATACAGACGTTTACCAGGAGATGATAACGGTATCATTTTCAAAAACATGTACTTTGAAACACCTGGTGTTATCAAGGTGTTTTTAAATATTTGCATTTTTAGGGCCCCAAAACGCTATTGTCCAGTAAATGAATGGCCAAAACGCATAAGAAGTTCTCTTTTTGGAAGGTGTTGTGTAAACGAATAGAAAAGGATGATGGTTAGTATGCTACATCCACGGGAAACTCATGCACGCATGTCAAAAGATTAAATCCGATTAAATTTGAAGTTTGTGACAAATGCTTATCAACTTATTTATCATTCACGTAAGCACTATATTCAGATTCAGTCAGAATTCATACTTATTGACATTAAACAAAACATCAAAAACTAAAGAAACAAAAATGCAAAACAAGAACCAAACCAAAAAACAAGAAAAAAAGAACATTTTTTTTTAGACAGAAAGTAAAATATTTTAACGAAGAGTACAAGGGTCTTACCATAAACAATGGGTTGTGCCTCCGTGAGCTGTTCTTCCTCTTTCCTCAAAGACTCAGAAGCATCCAACTTATCAACCTGAATGAAGAGTGAGAAAAAACGACAAAAGAGAAAGAGTGAGAAGAGATAAATACCCAGAAGAAAGGGGGTAATGACTGATGGAAGGGACCATTCATGGGAGATGCATAAAGCCAAGCTTAATACAAGGTGCACACGCTTTCAAAGCAAGTCTCAGGGCACAAGCTTCTTGCCAAGGCACTCCATACCCAATGACAAACCACTGAAATAAGCATCCTATTATGTACTACCAGTCTATGAATTTCACATGTAATCGTGAACACTAAGCCTCTATATGTCCTCTATGGTTCAGTCACTAACAAAAGACAAGGTACTAATAGTAGATGGTCCCCCATACAGTCAATCAGTGTCCTATTACTTAACAGTGCATATGTAGAAAACAGAACCCTCTTAAGATGCGGTCACATTAGCGAAATATCGGTGAAATTTCGCGGGGAAAGCAGTCCACTGTCAAGTGTATTAAAGCATAAATCACAGCTCATACAAGTCACTCACAACCAAGCAGCTTTCTATTGGTCAGTAGTACAGTGAATTCTAATGATCAACTAGACTTGATGTGAAATCTGCTAAAATGCATAGATTCCTATTAACATGACCGAATTTTGCCAGTGAAAATTCTCCGAATAACAGTAAATGTGACCACACCTTTAGTCAAACTGAAGGCCTAACTTGATGTTATATATCAAGAAATGCTGTGTGAATATTTTAATAGAGGATGCTGCTCATTGGACAGGTTGCCCCTGCGAGGAAAAGGAAGTCATTGCAAAAATTATATAAACGAAAACTTAAAGTCCAATAGGCGTCTTACCACCATAAAATAACCAAAATTATAATAATCTGATATAGCTGACAAACATGAGTTACAAAGGGTTAGAGAGTCTCCTGGGTGTCTTCCCCATCCTTGAGTGATTTAAATTATGATTTAAAGCAACAGTTCACCCAAAAAGTGCAATTCTGTCCTCATTTATCACCCTCATTTTGTTTTAAATCTGTATGGCTCTGTTATTTCCATGGAATACAAAAGGAATCATTCTGAAGAACATTCAAGCTACTCTTGCTCATATTATGAAAGTGAGTGGGGACAAAAATAAATTTTAAAAAGTACCCTAAGAGGGACTATATTTCAAGTCTTCTGAAGTCAAACGATAACTGTGTATGAGAACATTTGACTTCTATTGTACATTTTATTTTATGGAAAAGAGCTCCTGGAAGATTTTTCTAAATTTCTCCTTTTGCATTCAAAATTATAAATCGTCTCACAGTTTTGGAATGACTTGAGCGAGTAAAGAGTTACAAAATGTTAATTTTTGGGGTGAACTATCCCTTTAAAAGTTAAAAACGCATTTGGGTTCAGTTCTCTACATAGAGCTGGTGTCGACATTTAAAAGTTAAGGAATAATGTTGTTGAGTAGGCTTAAAAGAGATCGGCAGGTCAAAGTTTCGTTAAGAGGGAGAGATCATGCCACAGGTGTAGTTTGTTATTCCTATGTTAAAAAGAGTGCATGAGAGAAAGGCAGAGTAAGAGTGAAGGTGTGACGGGGTGAGAGATGGTTTACTCAGCCATTCACGGCTTCCAGAGGCAGGCAAAGCCAACAGCCACGATCCCTGACCGTTCAAGGGTGCTACTAATACGCAAAAACACATGCTTGTAAAAGTATCTAGAGCAAACAACGGTTTTATTTTGGTGAAGGACCACACTTTCTCACAGCTGTCGCTCGATTGTAGCTTGAAAGCAAATCGAGCAACCATGCACCTCTTAGTCCGAGACAAATAACATTCAATTCTGTATGAAAATAAATCAGAATTGTGAAAATGTGGTCACTTCTTTTTGCTGTTATCCCATTATTTAAACTAATCACCTACAACTGAATTAGCTGATGAACATTAACAAACTATGATCTTAAATTTAATGGGAAAAGACAATGACGACAATCAATGGAATGAACGTTTAGTGGCATTCATCAGCTAATTCCAGCTTTCTACCATCTACAGGTCTGAGGCGAACTACCACAGCGTCTGGCAAACGAATGGTCAGTAATCTAGAAGAAACTCAAAGAAAGTCTAGTTAAGGTGTGTACTTAAAAGCAGCAGAGTGACATGGGAGGGAAGAACTCATGCAGATTCTTCAAATTTTCAGTCTTCCAAACTACAAAGGGTTAAAGATGGAATAAGAGTGAACCTTCACCTTTTCCTTAATTGCATCAACCTGAAAGGAAATTTAAGAGTGGCAGCTTAAGAAAAAAAGCAAACTTAACAGTCCAGCATTGCAAAAAGCAGGTAGAGAACATATGCAGCAATCACCAGAAGTGTTAAAAGAAATTAACAGCAGGAAATCATAGAAGATACAATTCAAATGTTCTCCTCGTTACTCCACTAGCATTTGCTTTTCACTGGCTGTTAAAATGAATGAATTTTACCTTGTGTAACTAAAAAAGTCAGGTTAAGCTGATGAAATATTCTTCATGAATAAACGTCTGGTTTGAACATGTTCATGAATGACAGAATTAAAACTTCATAAAAGTTAACATGCAGTAGCATATAGAAAACATCTTCAAATTATTCAAATATGGAAAGAAGGTACTAAAATTCTGTTTCAAAACCAAACAAGCAGCTAACCTAGACAGCTTTTACCTAGACACCATTCAAAAGTTTGTGTCAATACGATTTTTTTTTAAAGAAATTAATACTTTTATTCAGCAAATTGATCAAATTTAATAGTGAAGACATTTATAATGTTAAGAATTTGTATTTTAAATAAATGCTGTCCTTTTAAACTACTGTGGTTCACGCAAAAATATTAAACAATACAACTGTTTTTAACAATAGTACTAGTAATGCATGTTGAGGGATCATGTGACAACGAAGACTGTTAGATCTTTCGCAAATGTCAAAATGAATAGACGATGTGCATTGACGCCAGACTGAGTGGAAAAGCATTTGGATTTAAAAGGGAAAACTAAAAACGGGAATAAAACAAACGATTTTCTTCTTAAATTAAAGCCAGTTGGACTCGACAGCGTTCCTTACGACTTACCAAAGAACCAGTGGTCCATGAACGATGACATGCGGCCAGGAATTGGGTTTTCTGACATTTATATGTCCTGATTTCATCATTCAGCCCTAAAAACTTGTTAAAGCACTAAGGCATTATAGACATAGCTTTACAGAAAGTCATAATGTTGCTTGGAAACGATGTGTATTGTGAACAGCTATACAAATACATTTGACTTGACGCTTGGTCACACTTCATGCTTGGATATTCTGGGTAATCAATAGATTTTGTAGAAATTTTTAGTTATCTAGATAACCGCCAGCCGTTACCGTCAGGCAGACGATACAGCAAGTTCAGCGCTGTAAACTGAATCCATTTAAGAACTCCTTTGTATAACAAAAGGCTCATCATAATAGATTTTTTTAAATAAATACTGACAAAAACTTTAGTTATGCAGAATATAAGATGGTAAATATTTAATTGGTGGGTTGTCAATACAATATATGACCTAGGGTATGATTTTACCCCAAAATTAAACATATCTGACTGCAAATCCACATTTCACTGCCTGAAGTCCAGTTGTTTCTGCGAATCACAGTGATCCATTTGCTTCTATTTTCTGTAGCTTTCAGCAGTCTGTGAAAGACAGCTCTGATTTCTTGTCGAATTTATTGGTGCGGTCAATCGCACAGCTCTTTCCCATTTTTGTGTTTTGTGTTTTTCACAGCATTTACATTGAACACCAACGCTGCCACTCAGCGGCCTTGACTGCAGTGACGTCACGTGAATACCCTCTATATACATTTTTCATACTGTACATTTGTGATGCTTAAAAGACTAAAATCATTTGTTTAAGAGAGTTTAATTTTAACTTCAATAATAGAATACAAGATTTTAATGTCAGTCATTTATCAATCACAAAATGAAAATAAAGATGGAAAAGGTCAAGAGAAATGTTTTAACTGAAAGGTGGCAACAAATGTTTGTTTTTAGCTATGGTAGGGTGCTATGTATTTCTGTTTACTCGAATACTCTGTTGTTAACTCAGCAACATGCTAATGTCAAACTTTATTGGAATAATTTGCGAATGAAATTTATTAGAAGGCAGTCACTCCATGTAGCAGCTCACTAGGTTTCGGAACAGAGCTGAAGGTGTTTCTAAACCTAGGGGTTCCACAGAGGAACGGCAGCAAATCTGCCAATTAATGTTTGATCACAAATCATTTTTTGTTAAAAGCTTAAAACATGACTAAAAAGTCAAATTTAATTACAAGCACACTGAGTTGATACTGTAATAATATCATACATTTTGTGTTTGACCTCTGAAGAACATCAGATGTTTCTATTTACAACGTGTTTTTGCAGTGGTGAGAAATGTAGCCAATCACAGTTATGTTTGTTTATCTCTTGAACGGAGAGACCAATCAAAGGTCTTTATCCGACAGATTTTATTGTTCAGTGCTGAGTTCTGCACGCTCACAAATCCTCTCATTAACAAACAAAGACAAAGATGTAAGTAAGAGATTCATCATGCAGTGTACACAACTTTATTGATTTTAATGGAACTTTGTGAGATCGCAAACTGAGATGTGACACTTTTTAGTGTCTGTAAAGGGAGTGGTCTTTGCACGTTTTCGAGGCTATATATAATCCATTGAATAAAAGTTTTTTTTCATGCTGCTAAAAGGACCGACGACTATTTACACACTGCAAAATTTCGGAAGCGACATCTACATATAAGTGCAGGACTTACTCTCGAAATTCCAATTGGCATAGTGCTATCACGGGACTAAAATATGGAATGTCCCAATAGATACGCGCAATGTAAATCCAGACTAATAGAAGAATAATCGTATTAATATATTCATGATATTCTATTAACCAATATTCTTAAAAGTCTCACTGTACATTGCTATTCTTGTCATGGTGGAGCCGTTGCTAACACATTACATCTGCACTTCAGAACCCTAAATCACTAATTTCAGATGCTAATTTTGTCCATTTTTAGTTTTAGTAAACGTTTAATTGCCTATTAGACTAGTAAAATTAAATTTTATGACTCTGCAAATCCATTAAAATAATTTACAACAACTGTAAACAACTAATTAATTGTGATTTTTAGCGCAACATATAAACTTATGATGCATAAATAACAATTTTAACAATGAAAAGTAATATACAGGCATTGATGCATGTACAACAACAATAACATGCATAGATCTAATCTACTGTTTTAACATAATAGAAACATAATATGGTTGGTTTCTATCAATATCGAAGGCTATATACTTAAAGCTCTGTTTTACATTTTTAGTATCGGGGGTCTTTGCTTCATGCCTCTATCGCCTAAGGGGACCTTGCCCTGAAAAACATTGAAGACCCCTATTCTAAAGCACCACCATCGCAAATCATGTCCACCATCAGACCCAGCGGATCCTCTAGATGGAGGCTCACCTTGGTGAGGTACTCCCTCATGACCTGGATGAAGTAGGGCATGGAGAAGTCCATGAGGTTGTGCCTCCACGCGGTCTCCAGCACCACGTCGGGCCTCAGCAGGTCGTAACAGGTGAACAGGCAGGCGGCAAAACACTCTTTCTTGTCATCCTGCAAGAACCACTGCAGCAGCTCCTCAGCCAGCTCTGTATCCTTCGACTCTGAAGCGTACTGCATTGCATCCTGTGGAAAAGCGACAAAAACAAAGATTCAGTTGAATGTCCTGCAAAAAAAAAAAAAAAAGCCCCATGTGGACAGGGTCAGGGGGGTGAAAAGTAGAGCTAGGTCTGTGGAGAAGTTCAGAGAAAAGAAATTTGATTCAAATAAAAACAAAAATCACATGATGCCCCTGGTATAAGACAGTTGGTTAAAGGTGAGACCTTGTAGAGTTTGTCTTTCTTGCAGAGCTCCACACTCTGCTTCCAGCGGTTGTTGCCTTTGAACAGGTAGGCGGCGATTCGCCTGAACTCGATGAGTTCATGCTTCTCCAGGCTCTGCGCCAGAGATATATTGTCGAAGTTGTCGTAGGCATCGATGGATGTGCGTAGAGCCTGTGGAAAAAAAAACAAAAAAAAAAACAGAAGTTGTTAGATTGCAAAGCTGCTACCTAAGAGACGGTTCATAGAATGACAGTCCAGGTCCCAAATGGCACATCTGATATATATACCTGATAATCCTCCTCTGTGATGAAGAGATTATTTAGTGCCTCATTTACAGCCTTGTTGTTGTGGTTCTGTACAGATCTCAGGTAAGGTTTCACCAACGGCAACTGCTTGACCTAAAAGAAACAAATCACAATGATTGGATCTTTCCTTGTTAAAAACTGGTTGTAACAGTAAGCAAAAGTTCGCACACAGTACCTTGCTGAAGAAGTTGACGGCACGAGTATGGTCAAGACGTGGTGACAGTACGATCAACAGGTCGTTCAGTAACAGCGGTTTAAACTCCAGGTAGAACTGGACGGCTTTGTAATACAGCTCAACGTTAGCCACCTGCAAAAAACAAATTAAGAAAAGAAGGTTAATTTCCTTCACCTGGTGCTGTGTCCGATAAAAAACCATTTTAAATTAATGCGAGCAAACAGAGTTTGAACAAAAGCCTAACTCTAAGAAAAACTAAGTAAAGAGTGACAATACCTTGGTTATGATGTCCTTAAACTGGCTCTCCTTCCAGGCATCTGCAGGATGGTTCATCATGGTGATGATAGCATTGTCATACTCCTCATATTTATCATACAGGAAGACTAGCTCCCCCCACAGGTGAGCCTGCTCAGCTGCCCTCAAAACCTAAACAGATACACATCAAGTGTCATTTCCATCAAATCAATGTCAATACAACATATATTTTTAATGATAAATTAAAATTACAAAACTCCATTTACATTACATATAAGCAGAGAGACATTTCAGAGTTTACGGAACGATTTTAGTTCACCGACCTTGGGAATGTTGACTCTTGACCAGAAGAGCTCAAGGTGCTCCCTCATCTTCTGTGGTTTGAATTTGGAGTACAGGATGGCCAGTTCTGTGAACATGCCCATGTGGGCGCGCTCCAACCCCAGCGCCGCCTCCAGCATGGTGATCAGCTCCTCAAAGTAGCCACGGTCCTGACGGAGCAACAACAAGCATCAATCAGCCCTGCTGGTCTCCAAGATGGACAGATGCACTAAGGAGGTTCTTCTAGGGCTGGGCGGTATATCAAGTTTGCACGATATATCAATATTTTATAAGCGATATAGGATGAGGCAATACCGTTTATATCGATATACAGTAGTTCGATACTCTTGAGTTCATCTGAAAAATTTGTCCTAAACATGAGACATGCTTTATATTAAGGGCTTCAAAGAAATTCATAGGATACATTTAACGCATATAGTTTAGCATGGCTTCCCTTGTCGGGTGCTCCGAAATATTCTTTTGCTGTTTAATGTGTTAGAAATGTGGTATTTTCCTCCGTGTATAACTTACATTTCACAGGTATATTCTTTATCGGTAAATGTTGGAAATTCAAGCAAATATTTCTTTTTTGCTGTCAGAAGTGGACGAGTCATGCAAGTCTCCGCTAAACTTTACAGAATTCAGGGAACGAGCATAACTGCGTGTTAAACACACGGAGCGCAATAGAATAAAGCGCAAAAATTCTGACTAAAATATCTGTTGTTGGTCATTAAATGTCCCATATGTAGAATTTTAAACCAAGTGAGTGAATTTTTTGTAACAGCAGTAACTGAAGAGTCTGTTGTAATGTAGCAATAATCAAATGTAGGCTAATAGAATTACTATAAGCTCAGATGAGTTCATTTTTAGTTTAGTGAATTTAACTTATGCTTTAAAAACAATTATGTTTGTGGATAGTAATGTTGTTACGTTAAGAATGTAATGTCATTTTACCCCTTTTCTGTTGCACATGTTAGCATTCACAGTATTTGTTTTCAGTCTTCAATATGAACATTGTATATACTTAAAAAAAAATTCTCACAATTTGCTGTCCTATAAACAAACAGTTTTTCTTTTTCTTTTCATCCAAATAGAAAAATGTAGAAAATACCGAGATATATACCGTAAATCGCCATTCAGCCAAAAAATACCAAGATATGATTTTTTAGCCATATTGCCCAGCCCAAGGTTCTTCTGAAAGCAAAAACTAAAATGTTCCTCCTGGCAAATTCTTTTCCATGGTTTTTCAAGTTGTTTGTGTTTACTGGATAAGGGTTTTAAAAAAAACATCATGACAATTATTATACTACATTCTGTTTTGCTTGTAATCCTATAGTGTTCATAGATATTTATGTTTATAACTGAAATTTAAAACTATTATATTAAATATTATAGCTTAAAACATATATTCATTACAGAACATTCCTTAATATTTCCAGGTTTTCCATGACTGTGGGAATCAAGTAGATATTTTATAATCAAACCAAATAATAATTTAAATAATCCTCAGCCTAACCTGATAGTAGTTGATGAGCTCCTCAAGTTCATCAGCATGAACGACAATATGTAATCCACACATCTGTGCCAGACGAAACTCCTTCCCGTCAACACAGGCAAAGCAAACCTACGAGCAGAGAACATCTTTGATGCTAATGTACCACCAATGTCTAAATTAAACAAATATTAAGAGGCAAAGCAAATGGGATTCAAACTTTCAAAGACAAAGCAGGTGATTGCATAGTGTCACTGAAAATGTCACAAAAATCAATCATCTCCGAATATATAACCAGACCTCTTTCCAGGTCCTTGTGCTGTTGGCTTTGCGGGCCCCGTCGACAGCAGCTTGATACTCCCCGAGATGCACCAGAGTGGAGGCCAGACGGCCGAAGTTAGACACATTGTTATAAAGTAGTTTAGCTGCCTCGTACATCTTCTCGTCATAGCATCGGTCACCAACCTAGACAGAAAAAGAGCAAAATGGTTATCCATTTAAAGACAATTTTTTTAAAAAGTGCAAGAAATGTACTTTTTCTTATTGAAGACAAATATTTACATTAGTGCAGTCACTAATGATTATTGTGGTAATCGAGTAATCGGTCGATTATTTTGACGATTAATCAGAGTTTTTTGTGGTAATAAAAATAGACTTAAGTGAACAATAGCATTACTTAAAATACATATATAATAACAACGAGGCAATAATATTTGGTTCATATAAAGTATCAAAAGCAAGTAATCATATAGAACAACACTTAAAATACATAATACAATGTACATAATTTTAACAATCAACATATGTACATTACGTATTATAACTGTCTGCAGAGGGCACCAACGGTCTGTTGTTGATACACATTACAACAGATCAAATCCTTGTTTAATACTGGCCAATTTAATTCAAATGTTCACTTAATCTTTAATATTATATATAGCCACTGTTATTTCTTGAACATGAGGACATCAAAACTATTTTAAACCCGCAGGCCATATATTTATTTGAATCACAGCTTTTTTAATATATCACACAGCCTCAGAAAACGGTCTAATAATGCAGTTCACAGATTCTCATCCATGGAATACGCCATTTCTGGTATTTTGCCGTTTACTCGACACAGGGAAATCGAATCATTTCATAATTTAATCGAAGAATCATGAGAGCCCTAATTTACATTTACTTTTTATTTGAATTTTCACTTAATTTCACTTATTTTTTCATACTTCTATGTAAAAGACTTCAATTTAGTATTTTGTCTTTACATCTGAATATATAAATATCAAATATTGCCAATTACAATCACAAATAAGAATTCATTATTGGGTCACACACTTTGTATTTGAGACATTTGTGTCCCTTTTGTTGGCATATTTGGCCCCCTTAATTTCTCACCCATCAGCTCAACCAAAGTAGGAGCCTCTTACTTGTTGAATGTGTGCATTGTTTGGACCATTGATAAACTCCTCCAGTTCAGCTAGACGGTTAGTCTTGGCCAAGGCAAAGATCAGCTCGGTCTCTACATACGATTCACGGGCCTTCTTACGAGCCATCTGCAGAAACTTCACCAGATCTTCCCAGTTTCCTGAGGAGAAAACAACAATTAGTTCACAACTAGATCATTTTCCATAATCATAAACACCTCAGCTTGAACATTATGGATTTAATTATAAATCAGGCACAAGTGGTTTTGGTTCTTACCGCTTTGGGCTGCAGCTTGTCCCACTTCCATGTAGGCTGAGGGATCGTCAGCTTTGATGTACGAGTCAATGGCCTCTTTCACCAGCCCCTTTTGCAGCTGTGCTTTAGCCAGCTGACTCCACACGGCTGGCTCATTACAGCGCTCAGCAAACTCATAGGCCCGGTCCAGATTCCCAATGTGCTCTATAAGAACCTACAGTCAAGGAGAACAACAAATGATTTGAGACTATAGAAACTACTTGTGTAGAATATATTTCAGGCCATAGATAACATTTAAAAGATAAGATGTACCTGCACAGCTGATGTGTTCACATCGAACTTCCTGAAGATCGCAAAAGCCTCCTCGAAGAGCTCATTGCTAATGGCGATGTTAGCGATATCTGGGGCGTCGTAGTTGTCGAGGCGGTTGATGTACTCCATGACGCGAGTGCGGTCAGCTTTGATGGCCGTCAGGATCAGGAGGTTCTGCAGGTTCCTGGGACACAAATAATTGAAAAGCAAATGTTTAACACCCTAAAAGGCATTTGTTCTCTATGTCACCTCTAAAATGTTTCTACTAGATTAAATTACCGGTGTTCGCTGAAAACGGAGTTGTCCAGGACGATCTTCTCCAGGAGCTCAATGAGTTCATTGGGTAGGTCAGCAGTCATGAAAGCTTTGACAGTAACAGAGACTTCTTCAGGGTCCTGGGTCTCAGAGAGCGCAGTTTGCACAACCTGTTGAGGGCAGGAAGATGAGCTGGGTTGAAGCACTTTTTGACATAATAACTTATTAATTGTACTTAAAGTCAGCATGAAATCAAAATACGCCCAATTTATTTCCCAATGCATTAACAATGATATAATCCTAGTCTTTTTGCAGTTGTGTTGAGACAATGTTCCTTTTCTGAGGAGATCACCAATCTTTCTTATTTTTAGCCCTTCCATTTCAACCATTTGCTTACAACGGTGTATAACACACGTGTCCACAATCCAATCAGTTCTCAAAATATATTTTTTTACGTTGTTCCATTCTACTTGGAAATGTGACATTAAGGAAATAAAATGGGTTTTGAAAAAGTTGAAAGCTTGACTTTTCTGTCATTTGCTAATTTGCACCTGATCGATTAGGGGTCTCCTGTAAGGGTTGGTTTCCAGAAGCACACTAGCCCATAGCTCGGGGTCCTTACGACGTACAAGGTATCGGGACAGACTCTTGAAGAGTGAGTTCTCATTGCAAACCTATGAATGTGAAAGAAAGAAATGTTTATAGCAGTTTTCTTCCATTTTAGGAACTGAATCTGCAATGAACAAGCTTCAGAACAAAATCACTTAAAATGCAAACAAACACTAAAACAAAAGTGCCATTGTTTCTTACATGGATGAGCTCTTGGTCACACTGCCCTCTCTCATAAGCCACACAAGCCAGATGGGGGTCCCTCTTCTCGCAGTACTTGCCAACCACGCGGCTGTCATAGTATGGGTTTTCTCTGAGGAAGCGCTCAGGGTTGTTGTTGCTGTCGATGTAGATCTTAGCTAGGGCATTATGGGTAGCGGGTTCCTCACAGCCCTCATGGATACGGGCCTCCAACCACGGCAGAAGCAGCTTCAGTCTGTTATACAGATCAAAACAATGAATTTTGGATCATCAGCCAAATTAGAACAATGTCAACAATGTAATACACTAATAGTGCCCAACGCCAAAATGATTATAGACTAAAATGACAATATGATTAGTGATAAACCAATTAATCAAAAAACATTTGAGAGGTGGAGATCATTGTGCCCATTTAGCAGTTTTACAGAAGTGTGCTGTATGTTATTATGTACACTACATTCAAAAGGTTAGGGGTCAGTCATAAAAAATAAAAATATTTTACTCGTGTATCAATAAAATTGCATTATGAATGTATCTGTATTATACTGGCCACCCTACTGTGTACAAAATGGTCATTCAGGAAAGAAAAAAAAAAACACGTATCGACAACTAAATATGATCTCCAACAAATTAATTAAAAAGAAATCTCTCAAAGCAGCTGTGTCGAACCTGTTTCTTTTCTCCACCTCAGCCACAAGCTCATCAGTGGAGAACTGCCCTCTGACCACCAGAATGAGGTTCTTAATGACATCCTCAGAGCAGTCCACGTCCAGCAGCCCTCCAATTACAACGGGTAAACGGCTGGGATTCACCTGACAAAAAGTGTTTATCACTCAGTCAGTCAGTCAGTCATCACCCACTGCTACAGAAACAGAGCTGAGATGATCGCTTGATCACAAGAGCTATCATAATCAGGCCTCTAGTACCTTCTGAACGTAGATCTCAATGTACTTTTGCAGGTTGTTGCGGTACAAGTAGAGCACAAGGTCGTGGACAAAGTCAAAGCGGTCACACACAATGATGAGAGGGAGCTGGTCGGTCAGTTTTGCTTCCTGTTAAAGATAAGGCAAATTATTGTTTGCAATAGCATAATGCATTATTAAGATGCTTGTTAAAAGCCTTAAAAGAAATTCAAGAGCCCTTCAGGTGTCATACCTTGAGGAAGTTCTTCACACGCTCAGGATCGTAACAGTTGCTCTCTCTGCAGATTCTCTCCACTTCTTTGATTTGACCAGTTTTACACGCAGCCTGGATGTATTTGAAGTGAACCTCTGGATCCTGGCTGAAGTTCACAATGGAGCCCAGGAAGTAGAACAGACCTACAAAGCAAATGATCACATACTGTGCTTGACATACGATTCATTTCCTTGATTCAGTTCAGACTGTAGAAAACGATCAATTTATAACAATTGTTCAATGATTTGATGGCATCACTCAAACTCCCTTTGCTAATATTGTAAAAATAGGAATGAGAAATTGTTGAATAAAGTTATTTTCATTTTGTTTTTGCGCACAAAAAGTACTCTCTACGCTTCAAAACATTAAGGTTGAATCTCTGTAGTCGCGGACTATTTCAACAATGTTTTTACTGCTTTTCTGGACCTTGAATGTGGTAATTACTGTAATTTCTATTAAGGATAAAAATCTCTCGGATTTCATCAAAATATCTTGATTTGCATTCCAAACATGAATGAAGGTCTTACAGGTGTGGAACGACATGAGGGTGAGTCGCTAATGACAGAAATTTCATTTTTGGGTAAACTAACCTTTAACTATAACATATGATATAAATATGAGACAAAAACTAATTTAGGGCATATAACTGCATACTATAGGCTACAACATGCAGTGTGTTGTTATATGTAACAAAATATACACATATATATCGTGCCATAATTTCAGGAGATGCATTGAAATTTTAGCATTATTACCCTCAAAGCTCTTGAAGGACTCAAAGAGCTCTGTGAGCGACTGGGTGGAGAGCTGCTCGTGATACTTGGAGGCCACCTGGACACAGATCTGGAGGTTCTGCCTGATGTTGGCAGACAGCATTGCTCTCAGACACTCCAGAGAGTCCTCCACAGACAGAGAGCCAAAGAAGTTCACCAGCCACTGCAACCAGAGCAGAACATATCACCCACCATGATCAGATGTGGACCAGATATGTTACAGACAATCATCAACAACAGTGTTTTGGTAAACTAAAATGTATCCAAAAGAAAGATACAGTAGCATCAGGTACAAAAGATCAAGCAGATTGGTGGACCTTACCTCTGGGTTGAGCAGGTGGGTGTGGACCACGGCCCGTTTGATGTCATACAGGTCAGTGTAGTGCTCCAGAGCTCTCTGCAGAAGACCCGCCTTCTCACACAGCTGAGCCACATGGGCTCGGTCATAGTGAGTGAACATCTGGTTCCCAAGGATGGCATCTGCCACCTGAATAAGACAATATAATGACAAAAACCATGTTATAACATAAAACTTTACAAAACAGTTAAGTAAGCGAGGTGTGCATTGCTGCTGTTTGTAATAAGCACCTGTGGGGCATGCATCAAGTTCATCTCCAACAGACGGGTCTGCAAAGGACCCTCGGTGGGGCGGTTGTTCTTCAGGGCATCCAACAGGAAAGAAGTGCACTGCTGGATCAAGTTATACTCCATAAACACATCCACGATCTGTGTGAGAAAAAAAATCTTTTAGTAAATAAAAGAAATACAAGGCTCCAAAATGCTACTATTTTGAAAAAAAATGTCCTGCCAGTGTGACTGAATTTTATTGGAGGTTGCACTTTGCTAACAATTTCACTAATTTATAAACACTGCCATTTCTGTTCTACCACAAAGATTGAGTTAGGCTATTCCACAAATGACAATTACCATGCATTTTCTGCAGTAACACTAACTGTAACCATGGTATTGTGGCAGAAATGTGTGATATTCACATTGAATTTTATTATATTATTAATGTAGATTTGTATTAAAGGAGTAATGGAATATAATTGCAGTATTTTTTTTATTAAGCTACAGCCATTTTTGTGCATTTCAATTTATACCAAATGTGTTTAAGCTACTCTTTTTCATTAATACCATGGTAGGTGCCATGAGTGGTTTTCACCTGTATCATGATCTATAAATGTATGATCCTATGGAAGACCAATTTTAATTGGTCCTAACTCCGTCAGAATAATTAAATTTTTCTCTATAAAAATGAGGTTGTTCATAGAGATGTTACAGGTGTTTTTTAACAAAAATAAATCTATATCCAACTCAAGCTACTTTCAAATGTGCATTTCTGAGATATATAAAAAAAAAAACATGTAACATCATTAATATTACATGTGCGGGGCAACCAAATCAGGTGCTGGTCCCACCACCTGTAAAAACAGGCGGAATTTAAAATTTAATAAAACAAAATAAATACAAGACATATGACCTGAGTGATGTCAGCCAGAGGTTCTTCATCTTGAACAAGCATTTGTGAGAACTGCAGGCCTTGTTCTGGACTGATCCGCATGACGTTCCTCAACAGGAAGATCCAGTCTGGAGTGTAGCCAACCTGCACACAGATGGCCACGCATTAAAGGATGGAGCTCAAATTTGAAATCTTTCACACAAATAAAGCAGTTTATGGACCAGTGTAAAGGATACTGCCATGAAATGCATTTAAACTCACCTTTTTTGCATACAGTACAATTTTCTGGAACTGCCCGGTCTCTGCAAAACACTGGATCACTTTGTTGGGAACATTGGCTCTTAGATAAACGCTAAGAGCAAGAGTTGGATCCACAGACTTCACCAAATCACCCAATTCTTCAGAACACTCCAGCTGAGAGCAGCAAAAACAACAGGTTTTCAACCCAAAAGTTACATTTCCATGACCTTTCCGTGTTGTTTGTGATAACAGGTTACCAATTTTTAAATATTATTTGGATTAGACTCATTGAATCGGAATAGATTTAATCATTTAGAGCAATTTGTGAACCAGCTTAAAGGTATCTTCAGTCATTTTTTGTATATGTTTTTATTTGTATTGATGCTTTAGTATTACTATCATGCCAATAAAGTATTTTGAATTTTATATGACTTTGGATCTTCTATTATTGCTACATATTTATATTCAAAAGGCGATGTACCTTGTCTTCCTTTAGCCATTTCTCCAGGAGCTGTTTGCGGCCTTGCTGCAGGACGGGCCTGCAAAGCTCCAATGACTCAAACTTGTTCAGCTGGCCCTGGTCCAGCAGAATCCCAAAGTACTGCAGCAGTGGAGAAGTCTGACCAGGCTGGGCAGGAACACTCTGAAACCGACGGATGGTGTCTGGGGTGCGCAGGATGCCCTGCAAGAACACAACAGCCAATCAGCCTCCTAAATATTTGCCTGACAAAGACTAATGAGGCATCAGGTCTTGAGATGCAGTCTGCTGTACCTTTGGTGCATTGGCAGCTACTTTGGCAGCTTCAGAGTAGCTGCCACTAGCAAACAGGTTGTTGAATTTGCGGGCGAAGAGCTCCTCGGCACCTGCCAGGTTGTTGCGCACGGCCATTCTGAGGGCTAGGTCAGGGTTCTGCAGCACGTTAGTTATGTAAGGGATGATGTTTTCTTCCTCCACGCACACAGACAGCACCTGATACACAGGAGAAAGCAAGCATATTGTGTTAGAGACAGAATGCAGAAACTGTCAGTGTAAGTCACACTACAAATTAAACAGAATTTTTGTATTTACACTACCGTAAGTTTAGGATCGATAAGATTTTGTAATAAGTCTCTTATGCTCGCCAAGGCTACATCTATTGGATTAAAAATAGTAAAATAACTACTTACAAAAAACACAAATATTTAAATATTACAATATAAAAATGTAACTATTCTCTATATTAATGGTGGCATAGGTAAATTGTTTCTAACAGAATGAATTAGAGACTTAAACAATTCAAACACTACAATTTACACTTGGCAAAAATCATTTTGGGAAAACCAGAAATATGGAACTTTTTTTCCCACAAAAAAGAAGAATTGTTAGAAGAAGAAATTGATTTCATATTTTCACTTTTTTAATATAACAATAAATTTAAATATTTTATTATGTTTTTATATGTATAAAGTCATAAAAATTATATAAATAATATATACACACATACACTATATATATATATATATATATATATATATATATATATCACTTGTTTTGTAATAATTTTAAGTAGTTTTTTCAAGTGGATTTAAGTAGTTTCATTTGTTTTGTTGTATTTATAAGTATAAATAAAAGCATATATAAACAAATATAATTCCTTTAGAGATTTTTTTCATATATTAATTTACATTATTTTTACATTTTTAATACAAATGTGTGTTTGACACAATCAATTGCTATTGGTGTCAAAACTAATTAAGTGTATTTCACTATTGAAATTGTGGTAGTACATCCCCAGTGACCTATTTTTACTACTCTGCCAGGCTCCATCAATGATATACATATTTCTGCATTAACTGAACACCCATAACACACAGCCACAACCCACTCCTGAGCTATCTTTCTACATATTATGTGTCTTTTCTGTATCCGTTATGCTTGTTGGGAAGTTTGTTTGGCTTCTTCAGATAAACAAATCTCTGTGTGCCAAGACCAGCCCATAATCACTGTTGCATTACCACATTAGTTCTAATTCTGGCTAATCTCTATCCACAAGCACCTAATAATGCACTGATTGGCTGCAAATGATGCTGATCTGGACCCATAAGCATCTAAAGCGACCCTCAGGGTAAGATAAATGGGCCCGTATCCCATTATGCACTTATTTAAGTCTGCAGCAGAACCTACGACAGAGCTGAAGCGGTCATCAGTCAGCGACTGAAGCCGAGCAAACACATCGCAGACTCAGAAAGAGGATTACAGCGGCCGTCTCTGCCTCCTACTGAGCGTCACAAGCTGTTCTCACTGTACGTGTCGAGGGATCAACGGACGCTGTTATTTACAGGGATGCCTTCATCCCCAGTCACAGCATCCTAATGCATTATGGACAGCATGCACACAAAGACTTAGGTTGGGATAAGGCGATATAAGATAGATAATATAGAATTAAAAAATTAAATATCGCTTAACATGTCATTCTCATGCTTGCATGAGAATATTTTCCTGGTAAAAACCATACATTGGTTACAAAAATGTTAAATTGGTACTAAATAAGATATTTGAGAGTAAATGTTCCTAAATAAATACATAGATAAAGGAAAAAAGTAACCATCTAAAAATACTTGAGAAAAGGAAGGATTGCAAAAAGAGTGGCATGATCCTTAGGACACATTATATCATTAAAATTGCTTTAAATTTACTGTAAAATTCACAATGTTGCATCATTTTATATTGCCAGCTAAACAATCATAAATTGTCTGTGAATAATAAATATATCATCCAGTTTGTACCGACGGTCTTGTGGTTTGATCTGGGAGGTTTCTCTAATGAGGAGGAGAAAACAAATGGAAGAATAACAATGAGCAGGGATCACATTTCTACGCTCCCTCTGCATATTTAATGTTACTTGGGTCTGTGCTCTAAAATAATTCATCAACTGATGGCATCCTGTTACAGTAGATTACAGAACACAAGCTAGTCTGTTTGCACATGTAAAAGGCAGCTCAAACTGGGGCTAACTAGATGGAAACAAACCCCTCGTGTGTGTCTGAAACAGGCTCAGCTGGTCAATTCAAACGTGCCAACTAAAACGGCCCTTAATGTTCAAGCTAAAACAAAGCAGAAGCCCCACTTTCTTTTTACTGTCCACAACAGCAGATAAAGTAGTCGGTACCTGTCCCTTCCGGTTCACGCCAATAATTCCAGATGTGGCTTCATGAGGGGCGGTGACAAAAATGGTCTCTCCACTGATTCTGTTCATGTAGATGCAGGTGCCCGTCTCAAGATCATACAAGTGGATGTAGCCATATTTCGTGATGAGAAAGACGACATCATGCTTGGAGCTTATCTAGAAGAAGACAAGATAAGAAAGACATAAGTGAGTCTTCAATACTGAAAATGAGATGCTGTTAAAGGGTTAGTTCACCCAAAAATGAAATTCCTGTCATTAATCACTCACCTTCATGTCTTTCCAAATCCGCAAAATTGGACAATCCGTTTGGAACGACATGAGGGTAAGTACTTAATGATGGAAATGTAATTTTTGTGTGAACTAACCCTTTAAAATAAATGAAAGAAGTGCTTACTTTAATAAGCATTTCAGAACCAACAAAACTTGGTCATAAAAACACACACACATATATTTTACATACACATGTTTGTTTTTATGACAAAGTTCTGTTGGTTTTGACCAACAGACAAATTTGAATAATATTCATTAAATATTTAAAACTATCTATACCTGCATGGCAACTGGAAAATCATTCTGGGCCTCTGGAGGGAAAAATACGTCGACTGCTTTCTTTGGAAAAGGTTGATTACCAGACGGAGGTGTTCCAACCTCAATAATGTGCAACTACAGGGGGTAAAAATAGAAGTGCGGCATTAAATTTAGTCATTTAAACACAATTAGCGTTATTTCAACACTGACATTCATTATGAAGAATAACCAGACCTTTCCTCCGGCTTGTCCCCGAACAGCAAAGCAAAAAAGTGTGGATTCCTCCGCATTTCCCTCCATTTTAAACTGAGCAAATCCAGCAGCATGGCCTTCGATTGGCTGCGACACCTTTCTGTCCACTGAGTAAAGTTGCATTGCGCCCACAACGCGATTTTGCTGACAGGAAATGTTTAAAAGAGGCATTTCAGCAGGAAAGCGACAACTACATTTATATACAGGAGTTACTGTATATGGATAAGACAATTAAATCCACAAAATATGCATTATTTGTACCTGTGCTGAAATTCCTATGAGAAGTAGCCATTTTTGTTTGGCATCAGTGCGGTAGTTAATAATTTGACAGCCTGCTAAACTGGAATGTCGGTCAAAGACTTTGATGGGCTGCGAGTCTCCTTCCATACTCCAGTGATAGACCGCATTGTCTGTCACAAGTGCTACAGTATTGAGAGAGATCCACTTCCAAAATGTAACGTCCTCGGTCATGGTGTGGGCTTTCATCTTGCTCTTCATTTCAATGTTGAAAATCTGAAGGGTTTTTGCAGCTGAAATTCAGGAACAGAGGTCATTTGAATAAAAACGACAATATTTTTTGTAGTTCATGAATGGTGTGATTTAAATTAGTTAACATACAGACATCAAGCGTAACGCTAATGACATGATGTGTATGTTAAATTGTAATCGTAAAGTAAAGACAAATATGGAAAACATGACAAAGCAGTTACAACGCAAAAGGAACAACTATAGGACAAACACTGCAAACATTTACAAACATCAAGCGGAGTTTTTTTTTTTTAATCTGCACTTAGTTTGACAATTTTTAGTGATGTTCTAAACCTAGTATGCTTATCAATTATTGATTAGTAAACAACTCTGTCGCTACTCAAAAAATGTAAAGCAGACTGTTAAAAGGGAAAAACTCTAAACCATAATGTTATTCCCATCTGCAATAACATGAATCATCACCTTACGTCAAGTATGTGGGAATACAAATTTGTTAAACAAGTAGAAACACTCTTCTAAAATGTGGCTAAGTCTGTAGACCTATATTCTTTTTTTTTTTTTAATCGAGATACAGTGGCCCCAAAAATGCATTAGGACACTTAAAGCCACACTTAATGTATAAACCTCACTGCAAAACATATTAACGTGAAAATGGTATAACATTTATTTTAAAGGAAAAAAAGAATCATAAATAATAATTTGATGTAATTTAAATTAGGACAAAAAGTATGTTGACACATTGTCAAATATCAGTGAAAATGATGGGGATTTAACTTCATACATCCACTAAAAATCAAAGTTATTTCTGAGAAAGGCTAAAATATGAATTGTTTGCAGATGTCACTTGATTTGATACATTTATCTAACGTGACAACATTTAGGGCCTGTTTACACCTGGTCACTTCAAGCGTTTTTTTTTCTGATCGGATATCTATCCGATCTTGAAAAGACCAGGTGTAAATGGCCTCCGAAACACTTTCGAGACGAATTTAAATCAGATCTCCCAAACCACTTCAGGAGGTGGTTTGAGACCCATTCCAGATGAAACTGGACAAGTGTGAATGCATCTGGTTGTTGAAACCACATATGTAAAAAAAAAAAAAAATTCTCCCAAAAGGTTAAAAAAAAAAAAACTTCTGAGAACGTGATATAGACTATATGGCATGTTACAGCCAGATATGACAGCGCTACTGCAGCAAGCATCGCTGCAGATGAGCGGAGTATCTCTTCAGCAAACGGACACGCAAACTGAAAGTAAGTCGCAGATGGTCAACACACAATCATCTTCATTAAAAGTAATAAAACTTAATGATCTTACCAGTGCTGATGCCGCTCTCTCCTATTGCGGTCTTTGATGTTGAAATTAGCTGATGATAAATAAAATGCAGCGCATATCTGATGCTTCCATTGATGTAAACTTTGACGTTAAATTTGCATATAGCGCGGGAATTAAAGATTGGATTTATATTCGTTTTCTGGAGACACATTTTTGTGGCCAAGTGTAAATGGAACCGTTTTAACGAATCAGATCTAATCAGTAAAAACATGAAGTGATTTTAAGTGTCCAAATATTTTAGGAGTCACTGTGTATTTATTCTAATTTCTGTGAACCATTGTAAGTAATTTTATTTATTTATGTAAATATATATATATACACAATTACTCTATTTCAAATAGTATTATTAGTAAAATATTTTATAATTATATATTATTAGTAAAATATTATATAAACTCAAAACTAAAGTTAAAATTAATGCGCTCAGTGGGATTCAGTATATATATATATATATATATATATATATATATATATATATATATATATATATATATATATAATACACACACACTACAGTTCAAAAGTCTCTTCTGCACACAAAGGCTGCATATATTTGATCACAAATACAGTAAAAACAGTAATTGTGGAATATTAAATTAACTGTTTTCCGCTTTAATATATTTTAAAATGTAATTTATTTCTATGAAAAAAGCTGAATTTTCTACATCATTAATCCAGTCTTAGATTATACAGAATTCATTCTAATATTCTGATTTGCTGCTCAAGAAACATTTATTATTATCAATGTTGAAAACAGTTATACTGTGTTATTTTTTTGGAAACAGACTTTTTCAGGATTCTTCTAAGAATAGAATAATCTAAAGAAAATCATTTATTTAAAATAGAAAACATTTGTAACATTAGAAATATCTTTACTGTCACTTTTGACCAATTTAATGCATTCTTGCTGAATGCAAGTATTAATTCCTTTCTTTCAAAACAAAAAGAAATCTTACTGACCTCAAACCTTTGAACAGTAGTGTATGTTATAGCCTCTGATGGCCATACTCAAGATTTCCAAAATCATTATAATTATGTACAAATCAGAAGTGCAACTATAAGACAATCTTACAATATTCAGTATTTATTGTGATCTTGCTACTTTCAATGTCACAATCCACTCATTCTTACAGTTGACTTGCAGATTTAAATATATCTAAAAAATTGCCTTGCAAATCTATCAGTTTACAGACATAGTAGACCTTTGCATTGCATTAACAGTAGTCTGACAAGTGCCAAAACAAAATTTCAGCTCAGCTGAATATTGTTGTTTTTACAACAACAACAACAGCGATTCATTTTATGCTAAATAGGAAAACAGACTGTCGCCATGTTACATGCATGTTACACAATCCCGACCCCCTCCAAATATGGCTAACCTATCATTCAACATCAAATGCATTCAGATTGACCCCACATTTCACAATTCAAAATCCCACAACTCAGGATAGATGAAATTGAACTCACCGTCTGCAAACATAAGAAAGCAGTAAGAAACAAGAAATAAAAAAAGAACAAAAACAAGCAAGAACAGACAAAGCATTTATGACGGCAAGACATTTCCAATGAGCATTTTAAAGGCTATTCTTAACCAAAAAATTACAGCAAGAAGTTTTAATACGTAACGAGACAGAGATGGCTGAGAATATGAACATATTTGTTGGAAATATGGAAGGTACTTTACAATAACCATGTCATTTGATGAGACAAAAGCAATACACTATGTTACACTAAACTGTCTCGATGAGAAACACAGTCAGGTGTAGTCATGTTATCTATTCAGTGAGTGGGAGGGAGTTGCAGGAAATGTCTATATCATCCCCAAAATTATCCTTACACTTCAAAAATCCATGCCTTAACATGCCCCCCCCACACACACACACTTTTCAAATGTCTTCAATTACCCCGTGTGTCTTACCTTTAAGAGCAATGACTTTGCTGGCTGGGTTCATGATGGCACTGTCTGCAGAGATGGGCCTGCGGATGGGCGTGTTGGGATCGCTCATGTCAATAATCACAACCTGGGCCTGTTCGCCCACCTTTTCCCGGATGCAGATGAACTTATCCGACTCCATCGTAAGGGTGCTAAACCCGATATTTGCTGGGTTTATGCCCAGGTTCTGGAGCTGTAAGACAATATTCATCAATGTTAGATGCAATACTTGTATTTTCTACTATTCATGAGATTTGAAAGCCTTAATAAACTAGGAACTACCTACCTAGACAGCATTTTTGACATCAAAATGCTATCTAGTTCTGCTTTACTTTTAATACACGGGTCATAAATGTGTCTGCTGCAAGTTTATTTCAAAGTTTATGGGGTCTGTGATTAAAAATAAGGAACTATGGGTACGATCTCATCCTCTCCCACGGGATGCACCTGTGCAATGACACAACACACTGTAATGACTTAAGTCAAGCCGGTTAAGCAGCAAATATCCATGAGTTAGCACTCAAATCTCAATATTGGTGTAAATAAAAGTCAAATAAAATAAAAAGGGACATTTTACTATGGAGAGTGCCTTATATATATCCAAACGAATCGCTATTGAACCGAAACAAGGAATCACGAATTCGTGAAATCTTTCGAAATACATATTTTTGTCATTTTTGCCCAACATCTTATATACTTAAAGTTGTATGTGTGTGTGTGTTTAGAGGTGAATAGACGATGACAGAATTTTAGTGTCAACCATCGTCAATAAATTGACGTGGAGCAGACCCGTTTTTGAGCGGTGAGCAGTTTTTATTCACCTGACACATCTGCGACAAAACAAATGACAGCATGTATGCCGCTTTATAAAGCTGGTTTAATCCGTTCAATACATCCACCTGCATAGGCAGTGTCTAAAAACCTAGTGACCTGCCTATCCAGACTGCATATTTCGAGTACAGGTTTGAACATTAGTATTTTAACACTAACTTTAGTTTCGAACATATATTATTTTTTTAGAATGGCAGGCGCATTTGATTCTAACGTAAAGATGTTGCTTGGCAGCTCGCGACACAGCCATTGAAATGGATGGGAGGTCATTCATTGAGCTAGCGCTAAAGCTAACAAGCACTGTCACCTCTGTTACAGCAAAGCCACCTATTATTAATATGTTAACATTTAGCTGTAGTGAAAACCCACCTGCAGGTGCTCCTGGAAGCGGATAGGAAGGATCTGAGCCATGGTTTGGGCTTTCTGTTCTCAATCCTCCCGGCCGGACTCCTCGCAAAATTTCTCACTAGCTTTAGCGAGCGACGACCTCCTCTCCGCGGACACCCTCGATTCAAAACAGATCAAATGCAGGACTGCTGGTTATATTAGCCAGAGAATGAAAATGTCGTGTTTTCGTCGTGTCAAGCCAATCCGCCAGATGGTTGATGTTTTTTTCCTCCCCTCTCTGCACGGATGGGACTCGCTCAGACCCGCAATGGCGGCGGAAACAGCTCAGATTGACAATCCGGAAGCAGCAGCGCGGACTTTGCGGCGGAAGGACATTCGCGATTTCAGCGATTTTGTTAATCAAGCGGGCGATACGCGAATCTCTAATTTGGTGTATGTAATCGTTTGGACACTTAATATTTTAGATTTGATTTACAAGCACCGGTATGAATAGTCTAGTAAACGTTAAATAATTCGTTTCATTTTTGCCACATCATTCAGTGCTTCATATTCCATGTACGTCACTTCCGGCTGCGTTTTAGTGGTGGTGCGTTCGAGAAAGAACCGTTGTTTTTGAACGAATCTTCTAAGTTAACGAATCCTTCACTGAATCGTTTTCTGAGTTTCGAAAGCATTTAAAATGTGTAATTCGGGTTTTGACGTTGTGGAGTGTAATACAGCTTTCAAGTGCGTCTGAGAAACTTATTCATCCGAGTTTGTCGCGCACTGAAGTCGGAAACAACAACACAGAAGTAGTGTAAACAAACAAAAGAATTATACTGTGAACAATAAACCTATATGACTGCACTTGAATTCAAAATGATGAAAAATATTAATTTATATCACTTATTTATACATTGTATTACAAACTAGGTTTTTGTCACATAAGGCAAACTGTGAAAGTTGAGTATAATCTTTACACCATTCACTACATGCTTGATTTCCACTCACTGATAGATCGATCTATGATCAATTGATCAATCGATCTATCTATCATCGATGATCTATCTATGATCAATGATCTATCTATGATCGATGGTCTATCTATCTATGATCGATGATCTATCTATCTATCTATATCTATGATCGATGATCTATCTAACTATGATCGATGATCTATCTATCTATGATCGATGATCTATCTATCTATGATCGATGATCTATCTATCTATCTATGATCGATGATCTATCTATCTATCTATGATCGATGATCTATCTATCTATGATCGATGATCTATCTATCTATGATCGATGATCTATCTATCTATGATCGATGATCTATCTATCTATCTATGATCGATGATCTATCTATCTATGATCGATGAGCTATCTATCTATGATCGATGAGCTATCTATCGATGATCTATCTATCTATGATCGATGATCTATCTATCTATCTATGATCGATGATCTATCTATCTATGATCGATGATCTATCTATCTATGATCGATGATCTATCTATCTATCTATGATCGATGATCTATCTATCTATGATCGATGATCTATCTATCTATGATCGATGATCTATCTATCTATGATCGATGATCTATCTATCTATGATCGATGATCTATCTATGATCGATGATCTATCTATCTATCTATATCTATGATCTATCTATCTATCTATGATCGATGATCTATCTATCTATCTATATCTATGATCTATCTATCTATCTATGATCGATGAGCTATCTATCTATATCTATGATCTATCTATCTATCTATCTATCTATGATCGATGATCTATCTATCTATCTATGATCGATGAGCTATCTATCTATGATCGATGATCTATCTATCTATCTGTCTATATCTATGATCGATTATCTATCTATGAGAGAGAGATATGATGTTACCTAACATGCCCTATAGATCAGTGTTTCCTCCATGGTTACATCAACACGCCAATTTCAATGTCACAACTCAACAACTACAACAGTTAGTCATTGGCATGAATCAAAAGTTTCTATTTAGTGTGCTGGATGCAGGAATGCAGGACTGTTTTAAAATCTTTTGTCTGCATTCTAAAGCTGTAATAAAACAACACCCAATATAAAAAAAAATATTAAAAAAGTTATTTATTTACATAAAATATTTAAAATATGTGTTTATTACACCTTGTGACTTAATAGACATTTCAAAATCCACAGGACCAGAGTGCTGCGCCAGTAAACCAGGATTATGTTCTGAAATCTGAGATTATAAAAGTCTTTCGTATTTGTATTCAGCAGCTGCAGAATCTGTGGTGAAAATATGATCCTCTCATGTACCCTTTCTTTGTAGCCGATGCTGTTTTCGCTCCAAGTAGCGAGCACGAGCATCTGTGATTGAGCTTTCATCATTTCTCTTTTCCAACTTCTTTGCCGCATCCTCTGTGGCCTCTATTTAAAAAACAAAAAACAATGTGTTACAAATATATGAGACAATCAAATGTAGCTAAGCCTTTTCAAACGCACCTGCTTGTCTTTTAGCTGCCTCTTTCTTTTCCCATTGCTCCATCTCTTCATCTGTTACTTCTTCCCTTGCGACACTACTCAACTCAAAGACGTCGATTTCATGCAGCTTCGGCAACAGGTCCTTCACCCACTCGTAACGAATGGGGCAAACTGTTCTCACGTACACCCGTGAGGTGACCAACACGTCATGGAAGATGATCCAATCCAGCTGCAATTCTTGACCAAAGAGCTGAATACAAGAAGTTAAAATAATCATGCAGAAATTAAAAGAGGCTTAGAAATCACATTAAACTGGATCTATTATGCAAACATTCACTTTTGCAAATTCGCTAAAAACATTACAAATGTTCTGTTATTGGATGTACCAATGAACATAAGATATATTCCTGGCATCTGAGCCACTGAGGACACGTGACTGAATTTCATGCATGACGTAAATGTGCCAAGGAAAGTCAGTAAAGTGTTTTATATTTGCGCAAATCATTTTGCATTGATGTGACGATTTGTGCTACCCACTAAAACAGTAGGTAGCATAATGCAAATATGGTTTTGGCAGCACAATCTAATAGGTAGCATTATTCGTCAGAACACCAGACTGCTTCACAAACGAGAGTCAGTTCAACACTGGATTTGCAAAAAAGATTAACGTGATGGCACAATCACAATGGTGATCAACTCCGCAACAACTACATAAATGTATCCACTAACCATACAGAAACATCCAGTTTAATTCTAAAAGTTGTAACTTCTTCCTGAGTCTCTCCATCAGTGTGCGACTCCCATTCGAACATGTAAGGCTGAACGCCGTTACTGACAATTATTATCCAGCTTTGCTGTTAAGTATCAGAAATGTGAGCTGTTAAAGCTCCACCATTTACTGGAAAGCAGCTCATTTGTATTTAAAGGGACACACCAAAAAACGACATGTTTTTGCTCACACCCAAAAAGGGCTATAAAAGCTATAAAAATAATATGTGGGGTCATTTGAGCTGAAACGTCATGGACACATTCTGGGGACACCAGAGACTTATATTACATCTTGTGTAAAGTAGTAGAATAATAGGCCCCCTTTAATGAGAGTAAATGATAACAATTTTCATTTTTGGATGAACTTTTGGATGGATCCTTACACAGGATGAAGGGTGAATGATAATGCTGGATCCATGTCCGTCCATGGTGCAGAATGATTTCCCAACGGATCTGAGGAAAATAGAAAAGCTTTAATACTGGTTTCATTAAACACATTTTAAGTAATAAAATGACAATGTTGTGCTCACCGCCTGGCTACATTGGTGAAATAACCCAGGCAAAGGCACTGGCGAAGCAGTTCACTCCTACTGCCCTCAAATGTCTCATGTGGAAAGTCTTTCTGCTACATAAACAGTCAAAGAACAAGTCGTAAGAATTCAAATAATGAAAGTAAAAGCAAATATTGTTGTAGAGAAAATCTGAATTACCTGCTTCAGGCGTAGAAGAATCTCCCTTAGCTGTGTCTCAACGCTGAAGGCTGACTTCACTGCTCGCCAATGGATCCAGTGCTCTTTGCACCAGGAAGATGGATGGTCGCTATTAGAAGAACCAAAGTTAGAATAAATACCAACATGTCACATGATTTTCATAAAGAGTTGCAGATTTATTTAGTCATTGGTTCAAACTCTAAGGTCTACCTTGCTCTGCACTTCTCAAAGACACAGAGAAGCATGAGGAAATCATTGGAGCCGCCAGCAGCAGCTGCTATCTCTTTGTGTCGGATGTCTGCTTCCTTTTGTCCTTCTGGTTTACCTAAAAAAGCAATATTGTTATTATCTAATGTATTAGACGATATTAGATTTAATTGGACAGGACGTTTCATTTTACTGTAAAATATCATTATTATTGGGGGAAAAGTATGTATTACCATATAACTTATGGTGAAAAATCTCTCTCTCTCTCTATTATATATATATATATATATATATATATATATATATATATATATATAAAAACACACACACTATACATTATAATGTTGTGAAATCAAAATCAAAAACATGAATTTTAAACGACATTAAGTGACATTTATGGTAGCATACAGAAATTATTACCTGGTCGAATGAAGATATTCTCTACTGACAGCATGGCGGCCACGGGCAGCATTATGTCCTCACACCCAAGAGCGGCAGCTTTGAGTAGAGCACGAGTAAGATTTGGAGGAAGAGGGAACTCCACCATCAACCTTCCCAGTCTGGTCACTTGACCTCTCCTGCAACAAAAAAACTGATATTAGCATTGAATTTTGATGACAGAACTGACACATTGAACAATAAACAGTGTGTGTGAATGTGAATATCAGCAGTACTGGGGTCAGGATGGGCTTCTGGAAAAATGCTGATGGCTATATTCTACTTTCTCAGCGGTTTCTTGTAATGTACTTATATAACAGGCAAGAGTTTGTGGGAGAATATCACTTCACCTGTCAATGGCATCATACTGATACAGCTGCTTCAGAGCGGTCAGGATAAAACGTTCCTCTGGACAATCAAGGTAAGGAAATCTAAATATACCATAATTGGAAAAAACAAACCAAGAGAAAGTGTTAAAATTTAAAATATGAAGAAACTGATTAAACTATACAAGCATAACGATGCAGCCGGGTGATACCTTATCACATCATGGACACCGAGACATTTGAGTGTGAGAATGACAGACGTAAGACTGGTCCGTTGAATCTCTGGAATGGTGTACTCTGGCATGCATGTGTCCCAGAAGTCTTTACTGTAAATCCTGAAGCATTTTCCTGAAGATGTTCGTCCAGCTCTGCCCGCTCTCTGCTGAGCCTCGCTTCTGTGTTGAAAGATGATCAGAATAGAATTAAAAGCAGAAACAAATGGAACTGTTTTTCATTATTTGGACAAACTAGTCTATACGCCACTAAACAGCTTTTTACAAGTAGCATAACCCACACTTATTAGAAATGTATTAATTAATTTAATTTACTCATAATATCAAAATCAAAATCTATATTCATGGAAAAAGAAATAATGAAAACAATTATTCTACTAATAAAAGATAATAAAATAAACAAATTAAATAATACATTAAAATAAAAAATATATTAATAAAAAAATCTAAATTGTAGAATTATTTCCAGGTTACACACTTTGAAATTGGCACCACTTCCAAAATATCCAATCCAACCCTTGAATTGTGGTTTAGTTGTTTCACAAATCCACTGTCAACGATATATCTATAACACAACATCAAAAAAAGAAATGTTTAACTGAAATCTGAGCACCATCATGCAATTTTTGCTTTCTGCTGTTTTATTTATTGAGTATCTGATGCTTGTGTGGTATTGTTTCTACCTGATTCCATCAATTGTGAGTGAAGTTGCAGCAATATTCGTTGCTACTACACACTTCCTCACACCTTTTGGAGCAGGCTGAAATATTTGCCTTTGCTGATCTGTAAAAAAAAATATATATATATTAGACAGATAGACAGACAGATAGATTAGATTAGATTAAGATAGGACCTAAAACATGTATTGATCATTTTATGATTATACACAAGATTTCACACTATTTTGTCTTTGAGGCAAATCGTAAGACAGGCTAACCTGTTGGCATGGATCCATACAAAGGTAGGATGAGAAGCCCTTCAACAGTTTGGTCAAGGACATCATAACGGTAGTCTAAGACCTCAGCCTTCTCAAAAAGCAAATCACAGGCTTTCTCGATTTCAGATTGTCCTGTTCAAAACACAAGCACAGAGCTACAAACTAAAGAGGAATAATGGAAATACTATAAATAAAGCTATTCTAACCACTTAAACCATCTGCAAAACTACTGTAAAACTCTTGAATAAATACTGTAAAAAAAAAAAAAAAAAAAATTTAAGGTGGATAATTTTTTTTTTTTTTTTAAAGGCTCATGAAACCCCAGAACAAATTTTTTGAGATGTGAGCAGATATGTACAGGTACGTGTGCATCATTCAAAGACATGTGACGTGACCAGAGCTGAAGTGTTGGTTTGTAAGGGTTACTCCCCCTAAAGTGGTTTCAAATCAGTATAAAATTATTTGTTCTGCTGTACAAAGGAAGACATTTGGAAGAATTTTTGTAACCAAGCTGATATCGACCCACATTGACTACCATAGTAGGAAAAGAGATCTGCTTGGTTACAAACATTTTAAACTAACTATTTAAATATATTTCAAAATGTAATATATTTCTGCGATGGCAAAGATAAATTTTCAGCATCATCACTCCAGTCTTCAGAGTCACATGATCCTACAGAAATCATTCTAATATACCGATTTGCTGTTCATTTCTTATTATCATCATGATATATGTTTTTTTCAGGATTCTTTGACGAATAGAAATTAAGAACAGCATTTATTTGAAATATAAATTGTTTGTAACATTATATTTTATATATTTAAATATCTTATTTATTACTGAAATTTTTAAACAATTCAATATATCTTTGCTGAATAAAAATATAAATTTCTTTTTACATTCAAAAATAGTGTACATCTTCGCTGAGCTTACCAGTCAGGAAAACCAAAATGTCACCAGCTGCTTGATTTGTGTGCACATCTAAAGCCACCTTTACCACCTATGGATCACAAACAGAACGCATTTACAATCCGTGAAGATTCTAGAAGGTTTCAAACATAGAGTTTCCTTCTAAACGGACAATTTGTAATAAAGTTTATAATAATGTATATAGTCACAACACACCTCTTTGACATAGACAGAACTATCTTTGTCTTTTGGACCAATCAGATTACAGAATTTCTCTTTCACCGGATATGTACGCCCAGGAATCGTGAATATGGGACAGTGTCCGTAAAAAGAGCTGAGCTTTTCCGTTTCTAATGTTGCTGACATCACAACCACTTTGAGGGGTGTTTTGCGGCCACGGGACCCTTTGGAGAGGGTCTTCTTGAGTAACCCAAGTAAAACATCCTGTAAAACAAGCAATTTTAATAAGGATTTGGGGAAATGTCTTCTGCTTATTATGAAGCTGCAACTAGCAAAAAAATGCCACAGTGTTACCTATGTTTGTTTGTTTGTTTGTTTTATATTGGATTATGGTAATCCCATAGTATTATTTTAATTACATTGGAGTACAATGTTATTTCAATCTGACACAATCACTTTACCATGGTCCCAACGCAATGCTTTTTTCTAAGTGGAAAAATGACATCTTCCCACGATTGTACTAATTTAAAAGAACATATTGCACATATAAAGTCCACATACTGTATTCAGGCTCCTCTCATGGACTTCATCCAGGATCACAATGCTGTACTGTGTTAAACTGGGGTCTGCAAGAATCTCCCTCAGCATACAGCCATCTGTCATGTATTTAACCACAGTGTCCTGATGGAAAACAAAATAATAACTCTTTAAAAACTACATTAATTAATTACACCAATTGCCAATACCTTGTTGGTAGAGGCTATTTTTACAAACCAATACGATGTACCTTAACAAATACAATTACTATTATCTGCCTAAAAATCATCAAACGTGTAAATCATATGTGTAATAAAAGAGTAAGAAATAAAACAAGATTTTGTTCCATTCAAGTTTTTCATTTGAACAGTAACACAATATAAAAACATTATAACAAGAATCTTAAATATCCTTCACAACTGTAGCAATATTTGTTTTCTTGACATTAAGCAGATTTTAATTTAAAAATCAAAGCATCAATAACAAAAATGTCTATTCCAACATGAAATATAACGTTATCCGTGATGTGAGGTCCACTAGTGTTCAAAAGTTTGGGGTCAGTATGATTTTAATGCTCTTGAAACTGCATTTATTTGATCAAAAACACAATATTTCAAATATTGGGAAATATTAAACAAATATATATATATATATATATATATATATATATATATATATATATATATATATATTTAATGTAGCCTAACTTATTCCTCAGCTGAATTTTCAACATTTCTCCAGTCTTCAGAATCACATGATCCTTCAGAATTCATTCTAATAAGCTGATTTGCTGCTCAAGAAACATTTCTCATCATAATCAATGTTGAAAACAGTTGTGCTGCTTAATATTTTTGTGGAAACCATTATATATATATATATATATATATATATATATATATATATATATATATATATATATATATTATTATTATTTATTTATTTTTAAGGATTCTAGGAATCCAAATGTCTTATTTTTGATCAATTTAATGCAACCTTGCTAAATAAAAGTACTAATCTCTTCCACCAAAACAATCTTACTGACCCCAAACATTTGAACGGTAGTGTGCATTCTTGAGATCTCTGCATAGTGTTAACCTGTGTGGCAATAACAAATAGTAGTAGCATGATAGTGATACCTTGGTTGAGCAGTCATCGAAGCGCACTTGGTAGCCCACCTCCTCACCCAGCCTGACCCCCATCTCATGAGACACCCTCTGGGCTACAGTGATAGCTGCAACCCTCCTGGGCTGAGTCACACCAATCTTGCCCTTCTTGCAAATACCTGAACAGAAACAAAGACATCCTGAAGAGGATTGACCGATTCTGCTGCAAATCCAATACACAGGAAATCAACATGTATGTCCATTCCAGTTCATTAGTGAGCATAAATACCTGCTTTGTACAAGTACTGAGGGAGCTGAGTTGTTTTTCCGCTGCCAGTTTCACCCGTTACGATCAGGAAGGTGTTTTCCTTCACAGCCTGAATGAGTTTGTCTTTGTGCTGATAAATAGGCAGCTTTTTTGATTCATGATGCTCCGTTTCACTGCTCTTCTCGACTTTTGACATGTCTGACCGTTCATGTGCTATTGTCCACTTCCTTAAGTTACTCGAAAGGATATTTCAGCTGTTGAAACGACTTCTAAACGCCCAGCAGAATATTAATAAGTCATAATAATAGCGCAGAACATCTTCTTCACAAGTTGTTTGTTGATTTACATGAGCGGTTTGAACTCGTGTCTTCATACTCATAGCTCATGAAAACACATCAGCGCCACCTGCTGCACAGGATGACTTAAGGCCGCTCTCGACATTGCAGTTTTTCAATGGTGTCCACGAGAATGTGTATGTGTAATTGTTATAAATTAGGTTAGAGAGCATCATATTGTGTGTGTGCAAAATAAATACACTAAATTATATTATATAAATAAAAATCTGTTCACAACCATATACTGTAGCCTAATTGTAAAGGAATGCTAATTAGATGTAGGCTAGCCTAAGAAGTTAGATGACATTTGATTGATGAATTGAAAAAGATATTTTTATAACTGATTATGTTCAGAGAGAGTGTATATATTAACCTACCAGGAAAAACTGGAACAGATAGCCTACAACTCTCTTGTAACTTTTTTATGACAACCTAAAATTCTCACCAATATGTTTGCTGACCAGCTGATACTAAAATGCAATGTAAACATGCTGTTCGTAACATGCAAAACAAGGGAGGTAGCAGGATAAAATCAATATCAATCTCTGAAGCATTCCTTTTTCATTTTCATTCAATGATTTGTGTCACTTAAACATTTTCTTTTAAAACAAAATGAATGATTTCCATTAGTCATCAGCGTTTATTGAAATATTGAACTGTTTGCAGTGATTGAAATAAACAATTGACGGAAGCATGTGGATTCTGGATTCTGTGGAGCTGGATTCTGTCACAATCTGACTTCTATTCAATACAGTCTCCATATATTGGATTTTTTAAACTGAAAATCTGCAAGAGAAATTCAAGAAAATTACACAATTTCTCAAAAAATTTGCCATATAATAAACCTTGATTCATTCAAATGACATTTCAAACCGATCAATGAACAATTACGTTTTTGCTTTTTCCGTTTTTTGCCAGTTTTGCCTGGGATGGAGAGCTCTGCCTGGTTGACTGAAATATTTCAAACGGATATTTAGGTTATTTCCATTCTTAGCACATACAGTTTTTCCAAACACAAACATGGTCTTACCATAGTATGGTTTTACATCTGAAGGATGACTTGCAGTTGGCTCCGGAAGAGCTCTAAAAGCTGGTTTGTTTCAAAATTAGATCATTTATCTATTATCTTAGATTTATAGAGTAATAATTAATAAATAAAAACCCAAAAATGATGAGTCACCTCTCTGAGGATGTTGCCCCTGCTGCACAGAAGAACTTTGATTTGCAGGTACATCATTTTCTTGACATGAAAAAAATAATATGAATAATGAATAATAATTCATTTGAAACAAAAACTAATGCAGAATCGTACAGTTTGCGTAAGTTTGTCAGTGAACAGAAGAAACATACCATAAATAGTTGTAAAGCCCCTTCTCAGACCTTCAGAAATAAGATCAATACAAACATGTTTATTTTCAGTATATTGTGTATGTATTGTGACATTCAGTTACTGTAAAAATTATGTTTAGTTCTGTTATTACATTTGTGTTTTAGGGTACGTTTACATGACAACAATGTACTAAAAATGGAAAAGATTTTTTTGTTTTGTCAAAACAATTCATGCAGATGCACCAAAACGATTATGCATTTTGAAACCTGTTTTGAAAAGTTTGCATTGTCAGGCCCCCAAAATGCTGCTGTCATGTAAATGAGCGGCCAAAACGCATAAAATGTTTTCAGTTTTTAGTTGAAAACGGTGTAAATGGCCCCTTAGTTTGGTTTTCTATGTCCCTGTTTGCCTGTGCTCTCATGCATTGTTAGTTGTCTTGGTTTCTTAATGAATCACACCTGTTCCTTGTTCTGTTGATTACCTTTTATGTAAGCCCTTGGTTTTACTCGGTTCCTTGTCTAGTGTTAGTGTTGTGTTAGTATAATGCTTGGTTTCTCTCTGTGTTCATTAAAGTCAGTTTAATCATCTTTATGCTTGCTCTTTTGGTATGACTTTACACATTACAGTTACATTACTTTTTTCCCTCAAATATTCCAAGCAGACCTCAGTTTGAAACCCCTGTTCTCGATAACAAACATCAAACAAAGTGGCAAACAAATGATGTTAGACCTTTTCTCATTTGATATTTCTTATGTGACCACCTACCACAAAACCAGTCATAAGGGTACATTTTTTGAAATTGAGATTTATACATCGTCGTAAAGCTGAATTAGGATAGGACAATTTTTGGTTGAGATACAACTATTTGAAAATCTGGAATCTTAGGCTGCAAAAAAAAATCCAAATATTGAGAAAATCACCTTTAAAGTTGTCCAAATGAAGTCCTTAGTAATGCATATCCACTCACAGACATAATTTTTTTATATATTTACGGTAGTAAAGTTACAAAATATCTTCATGGAACATGATCTTTACTTAATATCCTAATGATTTTTTGGCATAAAAGAAAAATCAATCATTTTGACTAATACAATGTATTGTTGGCTATTACATTGCGACTTATGACTGTGGTCCAGGGTCACATATAATGCAATGACATTCATATATTTTTAAGTGTATGTTGTGTGTTCTTCAAAACCACTGGCTTGAAAGCATTTAAGTGATTTTTCTTACCCCTGTTATTTCTCTGTTCACTTCTTTCTGTATTCTGTGTTTCCTCGGGGTAGATATCACCTAAGAGTCAAATGGTTTTCGTGAATGTCAAGAAACTGCACAGAATGTCACTCACTGTCAACGTCTCTGCTCACCTTCGCTTTGAACTCCAGTAACATTAGATTTGGATGATCTATTTGTATGCTTTCCTGTCCAAAAGAAGAGAATACTTTTAATTAGAGCGGATAGAGTAACATTCATTTGTGTAACTAAAAAAAAAAGAAGAAAAAAAAAGTAAGAAACCAGTGCTCACCACAAAATTTGGAAATCAAGCTAAATGCAATAAAAAGGAGAATAAACAATCCAGCTCCGGCAGCAAAGTAGAACCAGGGATTTACCTCATCAGGTCTTCCTACATGCACAATATTGGAAGATAGCCTATTAGAGGATTTCAGCGAAATATAAACAGTATGATACTGTTATGATACCGATACACTGACACACCTTAAAAAAAACCTACTAATTTATTTTAAGTGTCTTTAACTACTGTGCGTTAACATTTAAATTAATCAGTTGATACAATGCAATTATTGAGAGATGTTTTTGCATTGTACTATTTTAATAGTACCTGGGTGCAATAACAATTGTAATTCATTTCTGTAATTACATAATTACACAGTTGACCCTTCCATACGCCTTAACTGTCAAATTACTTAAATTCCCCATACCACCAAACCTGTCCCTAACCTTTCCTGTATCCCACCTCAATACAATATCAACACAGTAAGTACATATCCATTTTAGTTGTAAGTTAAATATGCTTTTTTTAACGTTTTGTTTTGTTTTGTTTTGTTTTACCCTTTTTTTTTTTTTTTTTTACAAGTAAAAACCATAAATTACCATAGTGAAAAAACATTAAAAGGATATTCCCGGAAATGCCTGAGCAACACATCACATATATATATATATATATATTATATAAATATTTTTGTTATTTTTAGTTTTGTTATCAGTGATTTGCATAGCATCATGTGAGTTACCTTGCAGATGTTTTGTGTTGGCCGTGTTTTATGAACAAGCCACTTGCAATTAACTCATTAATGTATTGCAATGAATTCATTATGTGGCTTTCTGTTGTAATTATCAGTATGCTAGTCACAAAAAAAAATGTGTTTCAAGTATAGATTGGTAAATTAACATTAAGTAACTTAATAAAAGCCACAGTTTTAAGCTGTAAAATATACAGATACCAATACGCCATCCTGTAATACTCGAAATATGGTGAACACGTGTTTTACAGTAATTTCCTGGCAACATCAGGTTAAAACTGTTTTTTTTTACAGTGTACCATCTAAACACATGTGATCACTGTTCTAAGCTGAGATATTTATACATGTGACAACTTCCTCCATTCATAATAAACTCCATTCTTAGATATTTCTAAGGACTGAACTTACTCTCATCGGGCTCTGGCTCTGATTCTGTGATCTCCACTCTCCTGCATTCACTCCCCAGCTCACAAAAGTACGGGCCGAGGTCTGAAGGCTCCAGATCATGGATGAAGATTGAGAAGTTACCGTATCTGAACAGAAAGGGAAAAACACTCACTCGTCCTTCTGTAGGACTTCCAAAGTAGATGCTGCCATTATTCATGATCCTTAGAAGAGGAGCAGCATTGGAAGAGTTGCTCCATTTCACTGTTTCATTGCCAAAGCTTATATTAAAGTTACAAGGGAGAAAGACTTCAGATTTCAGAGAGGCACGGATGGTGACCTCAGTACATCTTGTGGTCCAGCGGTCCAAAGCTGAAATGGGGAAGCATCGAAATATAACTAATTCAGTATCATATCACGCAGACACATTTTCATTGCTTAAGAGTCGATTGCCATCAAAAACAGAATGTTTCTAAAAACTATCAAAAAAAGAATGGTCAGGTTCATTCATCTTAAACACACCAATGTAAAGAAAGAAGAAGAAGAAAGAAAGAATTTAATTTTGCTCCCTATACTACATCATAATTGAGAATACATACTGGTATTTTGAACCTACCAAGTGAAGACACCAAAACACCAAAAAATATCCAAAGATGTGAAATGTACATGATGCATGTCATTTAAGACGTGGAAGTCTACAAAACCAAGTCAGAGATTGTGAGAGTGTGTAGGCTGATGTCCTTCACATGTTATTTCCTGTCAATTCACACTCACAGCCCCTTCCATCTGTTGGTCTAGAGCTGTAAATTCATACCCCAAATGACTCAACATTTACCTGTAGCTGGCATATGCTCTTTTTACTGCCAGATTAGTGATGAAACTATGACCAAACAGTGAAAAATGTGCTTTGTAACACATTTGATAACATTAAAAGTTAAGGGTGAAGAGATTTTCTTTTGCACTATTGTGTTTTGAGGTTGCAGTCAAATGTCAGGCTACTTACCTCAGTTTAAACAGCAGCTTTCCATTTCTACTACCACATCCTGTAGCAAAGTGAGATCAACTTAGATGCATAGCTTGTAGCAAAGCTAATACCCCTGAGATTATTCTTGCCCTTTCATAAAGCATCACTGATGTCATGTAGGCTACAGTTTGTACTTACCTTATGTCAGAATGACATATTGTTAGATGACTGCTATACAATATCAGTCCTAATTTGCATAAAGGTATTGTAAAATATTTAGTTTAGGCCTATCATATATCATTTTACATTGAAAAACAATTTCTTGATTTTAAATAACATCTACTATCACATTAAACATGTAAGTTATTTGACTGAAACTACAAGTATACTTTGTCGGTTTATTTTAAGATCAGCTTGCAACAACCACGACATCAGCATGTGAAAGTAGCCGCAGTGTTTCCTCTTAATGACCTTAAACATTTTAGATCATAATTTTTAGTTTTTTCTTGTTAGCTTTCTTTATTGTGTACCTTACTATATTACAGGTTCATCTAAATAAATCACACGTTTTATATACGGTTTTAAAATTTAATCCTGAAAATGTATTAGGCCTATCTATTTTCATGCTAGTAGGCCTACTTATTTTTTAGCCATATCCATTCGACTAGTGCTTATTCTTTAGGTACCAGTCCTTATTCTTTAGATGAAATGAACTAATTTAATAACTGATTATCTTTACAATGGTACTGAAGCATCATTGAGTTGACTTCATCTGAACAATGACACTATTTTCTTTTAGAGCTGCTGTACAGTTGAAATAAACTGTTTGCATCATTTTCCTGTTATCCCTGTAAAGCTGTTGTGAAACAAGCTGTATTGTGTAAAGTGCTATTTAAATGAAGGTGACTTGATTTTAGTGTAGGCTACCATTTAGTGTACTAAAAAAATAGAAAATAGAATAGAACTGGTACTTATTATTTAGGTATTTAAGTACTAATAACTTTTCAGACCAAATATCCTTAACTTAATAGGCGCTATAGCCTGCTTTTAAATGGACATTTCTACTCAGTGTGCAAACAATACGTTGATTATTAATGAACCAACACCAAAAAAGAGAGAGAGATGAGAGAGGAAAGGGAATGAGAAGAGACCAGAAATAAGTTACAACACGTCAGAGGTTGTTTAATAAATTCGCAGCTAAATAAAAAGCATTTTTCAAAATTGTATTATTGAAAGTCTATATTCTACCTCTGTTTACATGATTTTGGGGTGAAAATAATAACAGTAACCGGTACTTTAATAGATGTGATTACAGAAAATATGATGTGGATAAAGTTTTGTCTACTAAATGACAACGATTCGGATATACCTGTCTAAACGTTTGTATGATCACGGCGGGACATTCAAATTTGCGTCAGTGCTGTCACTGGTCCAGTCTTTTCAAACACATGGAATCATTATTTCTGTTCCATTAATTCAAATTATCACAGACGTATTGGGATAAAAGTTTATATATATAAAAAACACTGATATCTATCAATCAAAATGTTGTCAAGTGACTTTAAAAAAAATGTAAAATGTCATTAAATAGTTCATCAGAGGTTGATTCAAAAACGCTGTAAGTGAAGTCTTCATTGTATCATTCAAACCATTTTTATATAATTTTTTTTTAAAATAGATTGCCACAATTAACATTTTGTCAGAACCCCTAGTGTTATTTTGTTTAGTTGTCTATTCAAAACATTTAGAGTACCCCGAGTGAATCTCAGCCATTTCCAGCACTGCTTACATTAGACTAAAAGTAGCCTACAAACTTGATTTTAAAATAGCCTACAATATAGATTTTCAAAAGTTTAACATGTATAAACAATCAAAAAAAGACCAGAATGCATGATAAAGATACATTTAATGTAGTCAAGAGCAACAAATGCTACACATCCAACATGACTTCAATACAAGACAAACAGAGGAGAACTCAAGGTTTAAATACACAGAGGGAGCTAATGAACCGAAACAGAACAGGTGTGTACTTAATTAGAAACCATTGAAACAAACTAGGGCATTAACAGGAAGCAAGGAAACCAACAATGAATGAGGACAGGCAAACAGGAACAGGGAAAATCAAACTAAAACACAAAAGAAAATAAAAACAGAAATAACCCAGGGGTGTAATGTCAGGAAAATTTCTGTAATGCGCTGTAACTGTAGTCTGACTGGAGGAGGAGGAGGAGGAGGAGGAGGGGGAGGAGGAGGGGAGAGGGAGGAGGAAGAGGACTCTGGAGGTGGTCAAGGGGCTGGTGAAGAACAGTGAACCACAGGAAATGTCGGCAGGAGGAAAGAGAAGCCAGAATGAAAGCCCACTGAGGAGTTGAGGGAGAGAGGAGCCATGGTACAGAATTGGCTGACGACACCAGGGGATGACTGATGGAGATGAGGCCGGTGGAAGTGGAGCCCTATGTGCAGACAAAGAGCCAATGAGACCAGGCGACACAGATGGTCTTGGAGGCCAAGGCAGAGCTGCCGCAACGAGCGTCTGAGGTGGAGCCAGAGTGCCTGTGGACTGAGGCGTAGTTGGTGGGATCGAGGACCAAGGCTGAGCTGGAGGGAAGACAGAGCCAGACAGAGCAAATGGGGTGGAGAGACGGAGTGCAGAGAACGACTTGGAAGACTGTGGCCCAGACAGGGTGCCGTCTGACCAAAGCGAAGTCAGAGGAACGAGGGAACTTGGTGAAGCTGCAAGGACAATTGTCTCATGTGGAGCCGACGGAGGAGGACAATGGCCTTCTCAGTGCTCGAGTCCACTAGCTCATTCATCGTTGCAGACTAGGGTATGCCGTTCGCTCCATAGGGGTGTTCCCAATGTGGTATTGGGAAAATACCAGTATTTATTTAATTTGAAACGGTAACGATATCATGATTTTGCTCATTTTGGTTTATGCTGCTGTTCCGAAGTTCACCACTAGGTGGCAATGTACTACCTAATCTGACGTGATACAGGCAAATATGACAACATAGAGGAGCAAAATGGATAAAGCAGTTGAATCTCACTCAACACGTCTAAAACTAATAAATAATGAGAGCAATAACGTTAGACGCAGGGGCGGACTTAACCATTAGGCAAAGGTAGGTGTCTGCCTTGGGTCCCCAAAAACCATGGGCCCCTAAAATGCATTTAAATACGGTATATATATATATATATATATATATATATATATATATATATATACATATAAATCCACCCCTGGGCTGGTGATGTGCTCCACGAGGCAGATGGTGAACACTGATCCATTATTCACTATCACCCACTCCACCCCGAGGACAGGTAGGTGTGCTGTGGACTGCTCGCTTAGCCTGGAGAAAATTTAAAAAAATATAATAATAATCATAGAGTGGTTAGGAAAGGTGGTGTAACATGCCAGGTCTAAAAACTTCTTTGTGTAGAGCTTGAGGCTCTGCTCCTTCCACTCAAGACAGAGCAGTTGGACTGCTGGCAAGTCCATAACAAAATAATCAAAGAAATGCAAAAAAAGGGGGCAAATCAGGCTTAAAATATAGGGCGTAAAATCTTCAATTGTTTGGCCAGCCTTAAACACAAAGAAACTAAAGACATAGAAATAACCCTCTCAAATAGCCTAAGAATAAACAACCTTTTTCAGAAATGGAAGACAAGGATGACTAAAAGGCAATTTCTGTGTTATGGACATGACATTTCCAGTCAAAATTTGAAATAAAAATTTCTAGAAGAATGCATTTAATATCAACATATTGAACCATCTGTTTATATCTTCATAATCCCTTACTAAAGGAGTCGAGACATTAGAAAAATGTCAGTCTATACAATCATTTTATATTTTAGACGAGGGAAATATACATGCGTTACGGACGTGACCAAAAAAAGTCTTTTAGGAGACAACAAATTTTTTAGGAATTATGGTTGGCTGAAAATTTAATTTAAGCATTGTTGCTTACCTCATATGTTGTGGATAAACAAGGTAATTTTCTTAATTTCTGTTATAGCACATTAATATAGTATATTACAGACATAAATGGACAACTAAAAAATGAACTTTTCATGGTAAGGATGACCTTTGCATGGAATTGCCCACCTATATTTAATATACAGTAGCCTAAATATCTTTCATCCGAATAATGTTTTTGTTTGTTTGCATCACTTACACGAATTCTGACAAATTGTTTCAAAGGAAAAGTAAATTTGCATGTCAATTTACATATGTGGTTTGCAAATGTATTCAGTCTCTTATCGAACTTTTTTAAACAGTAGAAATCAATAAATGATAATAGAAAAACATTTCAAAACAGATAAGATATGATTGATAATCTGTAATAGGGCAGTTTTTATTTTCCATTGTTGTCAGCATTTCTTTGATTGCAGCGGTATGCCTGGTTGACTGAAACAATTTTGTAAGTTATTCCAAGTCTTAGAAACAGTTTTCTGAACATAAATGGGATCTTACCATATACTGTAGTCACGGTAGAGTCATAGGGATCTGGAGTTCTGAATCCTGATAAAAAAAATAATAATAATAATAAAAAATATTTTAGCCTGCAAATTTTATTATTAGCTAGTATTATTGAAAAAGTGCATTCTATAAAGTACGAATGCGTGTAGTATGAATCAATTCGGTCGTACTACATCCGCCGTGATGTCACTGTCACATCACCCACCTGCGTCAGTTACGTCCCTTCAACTCCATTCACAAGACCTCTCCCATGGCCTCATGGGATACTAAAGTGTCCATCGTATGTGCACTTCAGAATCTCACCGGAAGTAGTAAGTCATCCGGTTATTTTTCGCCTATAGTTTTACGAATACTATAGCTGTGTCCGGAACCGCCCACTCGTTCACTAACCCCTATATAGTGCATGACAGTTGAGTGCACTATATCAGCAAAGAGTGAACGAAAACGAGTGAGCGAATTCGGACGCTGACGTTAATAGCATGCGCCAGACAGCGCAGACAATTTCGTCATTAACATTTCCTATACCCATCTGTGATATGTCCTGAATTGTATATTACTGTTTATTTGTCATGTTTATTGAGAATAAAGAGAGAATATAAACACCTGTGTCATGCTATTTAGTAAATTTATATTTAAAAATAACAGAACAAAAACACTACACAGTCACATTTGTTTATAAAAAAAATAATAGTAAATAAATACAATATAAACAACAGTATACAATGTACAACAGTTCACTAACATATGAGAAAAATCGACCAAATTATCATATGATAATAAGTATATATATTATGATATAAATCTGTATCAATTCACTTCAAAATATCTTTACAAAGATGTTCTAATTAATAAAAAATTACACTTACATTTGTAGAAGTTCCCGCTTCCCGTTTTGCCGTCCGCCATATTTATTTTTCTTTCGCGCTCGATCGTCTTATCGCGTTGGATTTTGGGTAACGGCGCTTTAACGAGTGTACATCGAATGTACACTCAAAATCAGAGAGCATTGTGGGTAGTGAACGAATGTAGGGAATGAAGTCGTTCACTCAGAATTCGGACAGCACTACAAAATGGCCGACACCCGATATAGTGCACTATATAGTGGATAGGGAGTGGTTTCAGACACAGCTTATGATTTCGGATTTAGTACTCGGTTCACGTACTATTTTTCACATACTATGTAGAGAAGTAGGTTTTTAGATTTTGGATGCAGCTTATGTTATCAAACAGCTAATAATGTGTTGCTAATGTAACACAAACCATGTTCCTGTTTGCCATGTCAAAGTCAGACAGCTGCCTTACGACAGTATCCTCACATACGCTTTGAACAACTCAGAACATCAGTGGGCTTATAGTTCATCATAAAATCGTATACATCATACACTCCCCATATTGCTAAACCTACACAAGTTTTCATATCGACAGAAAAATATATCGGGATAACCTGGCTTCTCTCGAGAATCCCCTACTAGTTCACTCTAACGCTGCATTCATACGGGGCGTCAACGTGCTGTGTCGTGCTGTGCTGATGCGACCGTTATAGAGATAACAGCCAATCACATTACTTTCCGGTGTTGCATGAACTCAATTGGCAAGTGTCTGCACTACGGAATTTGCATAAAGCAATCTGATTGGCTGAAGCCTGCCTTGGCGCTTGAAAAGTTGAGAAATATTCAACTTCTGCTGAGTGAATCGATGCGACGGAACCCATAATTCAGTTTTGCAATGCATGACGTCACCCATTAAAAGTAAATGAGAAGTATTAACGCCGACGCCCCATGTGAATGCATCGTTAATGATATGCTAAAGCCCGCCGGCATGCTGACGTGATAGGTTACAGGGTAGTTTGTGATGTCACAGACACCAGCGATTTTTTTTTTCTGTAGTTTTAAGAAGAAAAAACTCAGCAATGGTGTTGACATATGAATTTGCACATTGTTTGTCTTAAAGCATATCAAAAACACATGTATAGATATACAAACAACATTAAAAACTTGATTTTCTCCACAGGGGGTCTTTAAAATCTCATTCACATCATTTTTACTGAACTTACCTCCATGGTGTTCTTCATTAGTAGAGCAAGATGATCTCATACATCTCATACAACAGTTATGTAAGCCTGAATATTGTTTTACAAAAAAATAAATAGGAGTCAGTTTATCATTTCTTTAAATACTGGTTCAATACTGAAATTTTACTTAAATAATGAGGATAATGAATGAAAATTAAAATACTTACTAATGCGATTAAATACAAGAAAAAGAAGAGTGAAAAGTCCAGCTCCAGCAAAAAAGAACAACCAGGGGTTATAAGATTTCAACTCCACAGTTTCTGAGCCTCAAATAGAATAGAAGTTTTATGTTATTTAATTGTAAAAGGATCCAGTATATAATTTTCTGTTTGTCTTTAATAAATTATTATTATGACACCATTATGTGATTCCTCCTCTAAATTTAATTTGACAGACTTTCCCATGTAGTGACTGATCTTACTTTCAACCAATTCTGTGATCTCCACTCTCCTGCATTCACTCCCCAGCTCACAAAAGTACGGGCCGAGGTCTGAAGGCTCCAGATCATGGATGAAGATTGAGAAGTTACCGTATCTGAACAGAAAGGGAAAAACACTCACTCGTCCTTCTGTAGGACTTCCAAAGTAGACACTGCCATTATTCATGATCCTTAGAAGAGGAGCAGCATTGGAAGAGTTGCTCCATTTCACTGTTTCATTGCCAAAGCTTATATTAAAGTTACAAGGGAGAAAGACTTCAGATTTCATTGAGGCACGGATGGTGACCTCAGTACATCTTGTGGTCCAACGGTCCAAAGCTGAACAATAGAAGAGCATCAAAATGTGACTGATCCAATTTTTCATCTCTCACAGGTAAAGCTATAGATATGGAGATTGAAGACACATTTCTATCTATAACTTACCATTTGAAGACACCAGAGCACTAAAAAATATCCAAAGCTGTAAAATGTAAGCCATGTTTGTGAAGCAAGATGTCTGACAGTCTGCAAGAACTAAATGAAGCCTCATTCAAAGACCCCTGTTAACTTTAATAGTCACTTGTTTCCGGTAAACGCACTCACACATTGCTTTTTGTGGTAATAGGTGTTATTTCTCAGCTCAACTCTTTCTAACTGCAAAAAAAGTATGTGTATTTGTTATTATTACTATAGCAATTTTTTTCTGGTTGTAAAAAAAAGCACAAAATTATTGATTACTACTGTAATTTTCCATTTCACTCACTTTGCACATTAGAATAGAGCTTGTCTATAATTACGTTCATTGCTAAGCAGTCACCACCCTGTATTTCCATACTGCAAATTTATGTCTGTACATTTCTGGCAATGTATTTCTGTTTACTGAAAACATAGAATTTAAATGGCTAGTTCACCACAAAAACTAATCCACTATGGTTTCGAACAACACTACAAATGGCTGTTCCCTCAAATAGTGCCCTTTTAAGGGTATATAGGGCCAAGGTTAACATGAGCTCGGTTAACAAATTTCATTTCTGCATATTCTGTCAGTTTGGGTTGCTTATGTTCATTTGGGAATGCAATGTGCGCCATTGCATCAGATTTGTAAATCGCTTATAAACCTAAGCAAACACAAAACATATATATTATATAGATGTTTAAAAATATGCTAACTGTTCATTTTTTTAAAAACTAAAAGTTTAGATCCCCGGTCTGAGTTTGCATGTTTTGATGTCCACATGTTCTTGTTCAAGAAATTACAGTGGCTATAGCATTTAAATCGCAAAGAAGTGGCCAAATATTAAAGATTAAGTAAACAATTGGTCAATATCAAGAATTTGATCTACTGCACAACAACAATCACTAGTGCCCTCTGCAGGCATTTGTTATAATAATGCATTTTCTGTGATTATTACCACCAAAAAATCTGATTATTCAATTACTCATCAAAATAATTGGTTACTCATTTGCTAAAATGCTCGTTAGTGACAGCCCTACTTCAAGTAAGGAGGAAGGTACGAGAGGCTAAGTTGTATCGTGAATAAGTCACAGCTGAAGGGTGTTGTTAGGCACGACCCCTTCAGCCGTGAGTTATTCACGATACAGCGATATCGATACAGCGATACTTATTGATTTTTATTAAACGGCTTTAATATTAAAGCCAAAAATATTTGTATCAATGCAGCTTTCATGAAGTAAACTTCTAATAAAAGCCTTTCGACCACCGGAAAAAATAGTCCCTGACCGTGAACAGCAACAGAAGTAACATTATTTCGCCATTAGATGGCGGCAAAGACCGTCTTCATGAGTGTGTCAGTCAGCAGCGAGGACTTTTACATTGAAAAGACTGAATTGCTGTGAACACAGAACAAGACGCAACAGACAAATGCTTTGACTAGAGCTGTCAGTCACGGGAAAACCCATTAACTGTTAAAAGGACAAGATAATACATCGGGCATTTAAACAGATTTTTTTATTAGACTTCTTGAAGGAAAATGTTTAATCTGTAATAAACTCGCTCACTCAATCTCTTTCTCATGATACTCTTCAACATAAAACAGTAAGCTTCAATGAACAAAATAAATTGAGAACATTCAGTTTACTTTGCTACTAGTGGTTGCTAAGGGTGTTGTGTGGTGATACATTGAACCGCTGGGTGAAGCGGTCATAACAGTGTTTTTATCATGAATAGAATGAGAATCAAGGACAGGAATATAGTATTAATATACAATATAAATATTGTATATTTGTATTTTTATTCCTTTATTCTTTTTTATTATCTGTGTCTTGTCTTGTCGCTGTCACTTTGTTGCACTGTGGAGCTTCTGTCACTAAAAAAAATTCCTAGTATGTGAAAACATACCTGGCAATAAAGCTCTTTCTGATTCTGATTCTGATTCTGAGCAAACCATTTTATAATCACATAAACCTCACAATAGATTGCCGTGAACTGTTTCCGGAAATAAATCACACATGTACACTGGTGCCTCAAACCACTATTTTTAACTGCCAGAAATGCGAAACGCACAGCTGTAGTTTCATCACAGTTCACTCTAAAAATGGCATCACTTAATAGACTGAATAGTCATTAGCAAGAAACAGTAATACTAACCATTGTGGTGATTGTATTGTTTGTGTTCTTTTCAGATTTTTTTTTTTTTTTTTTTTTTACATATTTTTAGTTTGTCTACCTTATATATATAATTTCCTACTGCCATAAGAGTGCTATTAAAGCACTATTACGCTCATTTGTGATTCAGCTGAAATTGCTTATACTCTTGTTCAATAAAAAACATATATTTTGAGGTCAGTTTAAAAACCGAGGGCTTAGACTAGACTAGTTTATTGTCATATAGTTAGAGTTTCTGGTTTCCATATTCACCACATCCTGTAACAAAGTCAGCGTGAGATCTTCTCAGATAGTAACATACCCTCTTGCAAAACTAGTGAGTATAGTATGCCAGTGATAATTAAAGGGCATCTCGCTCAATTAAAAAAAAAAAAAAAAACTCAAGATAACCCCTGCACAGAAATCAGAATTTATTATTTCATTTGATTTGAGCCTTGTCAACTAGTTTATTTTCAGATCTAAATGAGAATCACACAAAGCATGAGAAAGTTTTGAAAATAGTCAATCACAGAAGTGTTTCATTTGAGTGGACAGTGTCAATTGTGACCACTTTAAAACTAAACACTGACTTTTTACCTTCAAATTTGGACTTTTTCTTGTCAGTGCCCCCGTCAGTGTTGTGTGTAGAGATTCTACAGTCTAAATAACTGCATTACTGTACATCCTGCCCGAGTCTAGTTAACGTCTATCAGTTTATGTTCTGATGGTGTTGGCAAGCACGACATGTACTCGACATTCATTACCAAGGCTACAGTTTTTACAACATATATTAAAACAACAGTAATAAAAACCAAATAATTTTGAATCCCCTTCACTATTGAGTAAATGTGCCGTGTGTGAAGTGTGTCAGGGGGAGGGTTTAACAGTCAGCAGTGGCGTGTTCTACTTTCCACACCACAACGAGCTGCTTTCTGTCTCTGTGAGCTGATGTTTTTTTTTTTCAAACGAATTGATGAAATTCACAAAATGTACAAAGGAATGCTACTTTTGTTTGGTATGTATTAATTTACTGATATTTAATGTTTATAATTAATCATTTTTTGTGTTAGGGCATGTTTTAAATGATTTATTTGAATCTGAAAATGTCTTGGCAAAAGTATTATAAAAACATAATCTTATTACTGTCCTCATGAAGTAAAATTCTGCAGTCTGAATCGTTGTATTTCTACTCATTTTACATGTATGTTACAGTAATATGCAGTGTGAATGGGTTCAACGTTAAAATAAATCCAGTCAAGCATTTTGAAGATGATGATCCACTCTTTGGGCAAACGGTTATCCAATCAAAAGATGGGTATAAAAGCCATTTCTAACATTTTTTAGATCATTTTGTAATTTTACTAAAATAAATAAAATTACAGTAGTTGATCGTAAAGAACATTTATTGATATGTTTGAGTAAAATTGAACTAATTTGTCCTGTTCTAGAGTTTTTGTTCCTTCCCCAACAAATGGAAAACTTTTCAAATGCACTCAAGAGGATGAATGCATCAAAGTCAATTTTAAAGGTACGTTTGTCTTTTGTGTATTTTCATTATGAAGCTAACTTTGTTAATTTCATAATAATGTCCCAACTGATTTACAGAATTACTTTAACTGTAAAAATCTTATTATATCAACATGTCTTTTAAAGATGAAAAACTAAAAGGCCTGAGACCTGTGGCATCCGTTGCTACTGCCATGATATCAGAAGAAGAGCATTTTTTGGTATGTATAACAACACGGATGGCAAATTTGGTCAGAAATTGTTTTATTCTCAACATGATTTCACAGAAGGCTGAGCTGTTTAAAGATATCTCAAAAGAGAAGTAAACTGTCCATAATCAGATGTAGCTCGCAAAAGGTTTTGTGTCTATCACACAACATTTTCACAGTAAAACCGCAGAGTGTGGCTTCCCCTTCACATACGTGACAGACTGAAATGTGTCGGTTCTCCTTCAGAGTACAGGAAATAGTCTTTTTGAGAGCAGGAAAATGGTGGGAAAATAGTTTGTGAGAAGTAAAGTATGACTAGAAATATTGGGGTACCACAGTTATTTCTGGGGAATTGTATTTGTTTGTATGTATTGCGACATTAAGGGAAGATGTTCAGGATGATGCTTGTGACTATCAAGAGGAAGTCATCAACATTGTGCGTCAAAACTGTGACTTCACCCAACGGCACTTCCCTAGTGAAAACAGCTCTGAAATAAAACAATGTACTCTCAGTCCAGTCTCAATCAGAGTGATTCTGTCAATGTGAGTGGTTTCTCCAAATTCTTATTAAAGGGGGCATATCATGAAAATCGGACTTTTCCATGTTGAAGTGCTATAATCGGGTCACCAGTCCATCTGTCAACCCAGAAAACGTGAAAAACGACAACCCAATAGCCCAACCTTTGTTTTGGCAAGCCTTTCTCTGGAAACATGTGAAAAAACTGCTCAGAAGAGGAATGACTTTGGTGAAAGATGCATTAGAGATATTTAGATTTGTGTATTTTTTTCCCCCTGAGATGTGTAATCAGGTTCGTAAAATGAAGTCTTCAAATGAATATTTGAATGGAAATTGCCAATACATGAGTCCCTTTGGGAAAGAAGAACTGAATCCCGCTGAATTAGGTATGAATGGATGATTTGATTATGTATTCAGATTCAAACAGTTAAAATCCTACTCCTGATTTTCTGAAATCTCTTTCATCTCAGTCAACAACAACAACGATCAAAGTGAAGAAGGTGAGCCCACTTGTGATGAAATGAAATAAACCGTTGTGAAGATTCTGATTACTAATTTACATTTCTGTCAACATCCACAAGTTAAACATAGGAAGAGAAGAGAAGCCCAGCCGGACAGTGACGCTGAAGATGAAGATGATGACGGTACTAGTCTATGTTTAGCTTTTGAAATAAATCAGAATTAGGATTAATGTCATGCTGATGGTGTCAAACTACAGATCAACAGAAGGATGTTTTAAAAGAAACTATTATTTTTTATTGTTTTAGATGCCGGGACAGAGATTGCTTTTGTGCTTGACGGCTCTGGTAGCATTAGCCCTGAAGACTTTATAAGAGCCAAAGACTTCATCTACAATGTCATGTTAAAAGTTTGGAATGCATGTTTCAATGCAAGTATAAACTAAAGGATTTTATGACACATTTATATCTATTTTGTACAATTTATCTAAAAAAAGCATCTCTCTCCTCAGTGTGACTTTGCAATAGTGCAGTATGGTGACAAGATCAGGACAGAGCTCTCACTTTTAGACAATGAGGACGGTAACAGAACCTTGCAAAAGGTTCTAGAAATAGAGCAAATTGGAAAAGTCACAATCACTGCCACAGCCATCCATCATGTGCTGTGAGTTTATAAATTCAATTGTGAATTACTAGACATTTTATAACTTAAGTGATTGATTAGCGTGTAACACTTTTGTTGGTGATACGTTAATGTCATGGTCTCACTGATTTCATTGGTTCTTTACAGTACAAATATTTTCATCCCTGAGAATGGATCAAAAAATAACTCCAAAAAAATATTGATTGTTTTGTCTGATGGAGAAATTTTGGGAGACTCAATGAAACTTCCTGATGTTTTGAACATGCCACAAATGAAAGACATCAATCGCTATTCCATAGGAGTAAGTGTCCTGTTTACTGCTTATTTCTCAAGCATTGTAGATTTCTTTAAAAAAAATATTTTTTGAATGGTTCATCATCCATTAGAATTACAATCGTAGATTACTGTCAATTATTTTAATCTGTACTTGAGCCTGAGCCCTACTCTAACATTCATATCAGACATATTACTCAGAGTTTGCTATTGTATAGTTAATGGTTTTTATGTTTTATTTAAAAAAGAAATCTTGAAACCCATACACTTCATAACATCATGTTATCTTTAGGTTGGTGAGGGAGTTCTGTCTAAACCTAAAGCAATAAAAGAGATGGAGGAAATAGCAGATCCTGGTCAGTTTTTCAATGTTTCCAATTATGCTGCATTAGATGACATACTGTCCAAACTGGAGAAAAGTATCATTGGGGTTGAAGGTGAGAAAGTTTTCATCAAACGTTCTGCTATATAATAGAGAAAGGCTGTTTGGTGGGTAATTCCAGTGCTATAATCTGATTGGATTAGCTGCTGTAGTCTAAATAAAAAGTAAATTTAAATGTTCCAGATATTCAGTGTAACAGCACAAAACTGGGAATGGTACTGCTTTTACATAACATTTCACATTACAAATGACTGTGACAGTTTTGTAAGTGAACATGCAATATATTAATGTGCGTTTTACCAAGTAAAATGAGTTTCATGCAATATATGACGACTTGTATTGCAGGCACTGGAGAATTTCATTTCCAGCTTGCAGAAGCTGGATTCAGCTCGCATATCATGCAGGACGTAAGTAGGATTTTTGGTTTCTGATATTTTTACTCAAGAACTTGTGTGGATGTTTAATATAACATTATTTTGTCTTGCTTTTTGCATAGAAATCTGTTCTTTTTGGAGCAGTTGGTGCCTTTGGCTGGAATGGTGGGGTCATTCTGAAATCTGATGGCATTGTGAAATTTATGAATGACACTGATAATGGACCCAAATTGTCCTATTTAGGTGAGTGAGTTGATAAAAAAAAATGTGTGTGTGTGTGTGTATGTATATATGTGTGTGTATGTTTATACACATAAACAGGGCTGGGTATGTTACTTTTAAAATGTATTTCACTACAGATTACAAAATACATGCTTTAAAAAGTAATTTGTAACGTATTTCGTTACATTACTCAAGTTTAGTAACTTAATCTAAATACTTTAGAATACTTTGGAATGCTAGTAAGTGTGGAACAAACACAAAAAAGGTAATTGCATGTTTTTATCTCACAATTCTGAATTTTTTCCCTCAGAATTGTGTGATATAAAGTTGCAATTATGAGTTAGAAAGTCAAAATTATGAGATATAAAATCGCAATATCGAGAAAAGTCAGAATTATGAGATATAAATTCATACCAAATTAACTAAGTTACTTGTATTTCGTTACTCCCCAACCCTGACATACACACACACGCACACACACATTATATATACAGTTGTTATGACATTAGCATCTCTTTCAAACATTAAAGAAAATATAAGGAAAAAGTAAATAAATAAAATAACAAGTAATATATAGAGCAATTACGGCAATTACACTATATTCTGTCACATTTTCTGCAGGATTTACACATTAACATATAAATAAAATTAAATTATTTTGAGAGAAAAACTGCAGTTCAGCAGTCATTTTCTCAAACATATGCCTTTATATCTGTTTCATTCTGGAAAAGTTAGGGTCATGCAGTGTCATCCAGGTGACAGTAATCATCTTCCTAGAATCCTTTAATAATAGATGTATTGGTATAGAATTTACAAATCTGTCTTGGCGGAATCCATTAAGGAGAAAGTACAATGGAAGCTTTGGTATATTCAGTAGATTTTTTATTTTTTTGATATTGCACATATGGATAAATGAAAGCCATCTCAGTTTCTGTCAGAGTCATGTGTCTGTTTATCTGTTCGTCGTTAACGTTACTTGGAGTGTTTTCCTGTATCATGTCCGTATCTGATCCCGTGTGAGATTAAAGTACTTTAAGTTGAGTCAGTCTTCATGCTCTGTGCGTTTCTTCCTGCAACCACATCTCGTGACAGTTTCCTTTTTGTTGAATTTCATTCCTGGTCACAGGTTATAGCGTCACTTCTGCTCATTTATCTGATAAAACTCTCTACATATCTGGCGCACCACGGTATAATCTGACTGGTGGAGTATTTATCTTTGATGGCTCCGAAAAATATGTGCTCCAGGGAGATCAGGTATTTGTAGTTAATACTTTTGATATTAACACACACCAGATTGTTTGTTTTAAGTTAAGAAAGTTTTAAAGCCTAAAATAATTCTAGGCACTTATATTTTATTGTTTTTAACATTTAAATATTTCAATTGTAGAAGTATATAGTTGTAGAAGTTGTAGTTCATATTCTGAATTCATATTAAATGAAGTATTTGATTAAATTAAATATAAATGATATATTATGAGCTTTTAAAACCTACAAAACAAAATTCATACATTTTTAGCAACACATTATAGTGAAGGTATTTTTAAAAAATGATTACTTTACGATGTATTTTTTTCATCTGATGACACTTACAAGTCCAAATGTATGCATTTGCTAATAATGACAATAATGAAGTGATGTGTAATTGTCATAGGTTGGATCTTACTTTGGATCAGTTCTTTGTGCCTTGGACATTGATAGGGATCAATACACAGATCATCTATTAGTTGGAGCACCACATTTCTATCAAAATGGGGAGGAAGGCAAAGTGCTAGTGTACAGACTGAATCAGGTAAGATCAGACTCTACTGTCTACTCATGGATATATTTGGGCAATAGTATAATATGATGTGTAGCTAATGGGGTTATTTTTAAATCATCCCAAAGCAGGGCAGGTTTGAGAGCGTGCACATGGAGCTAAAGCATGACGAGGGACAGACCTTTGCGAGGTTTGGTGCAGCCATTGGCTCTATAGGAGATATTGATGGGAACAAGTTCAATGATGTAGCAGTGGGCGCTCCTTTGGAAACAGAATCCTCTGGAAGCATTTACATTTACAATGGATTTAAAGATGGCCTTAAGTTTTCACAAGTGGGTATCTGCACATTTTCTTTACACTTGAGCTTGGTTTCTCAAACAAAGCTTAGCCAGTATTAGGCCACCCAAAAAAATGAAAATTCTGTCATTAATTACTCACCCTCATGTCGTTCTGGGCTGGACTTTACGGTACTACATATACATTCTATACTAATAAAAGTAAATTATGCATAATTACAATTTGAGTATTTACACTGTAACGATGACACTGTAAAATAAAGCATACTCGACTTTACAGAGTCAATACAAGATCTTGATCAAAAATTGATGCACCTCTTAATGGAAATAACACAAGAGGTGAGCACTCTGTAAAGTCTCTTCCAGCACATCCCAAAGACTTACACTGAGGTGAAGGTCTGGACTCAGAGGTGTCAATTCATGTGTCAAAATGATTCTTCATGCTCTCTGAACCATTTTTTCACAATTTTAACCCTGATGAATCTTGACATTGTCATCCTAGAATATGGCCATGATACGTCTCCCAACAAGGTTGTTTAAGAAATGAAAAGCTTTACACACTCCATCTTTTAGGGTTAAAAGAACTGTTTCCAAACATAAAACATGCTAGAAACACAATAATCAGTGTAATAATGATCCAGTCACTATTAAGTATTTGCTCATTAAAATCCAAACAGCGACTTTTATTTTGGCTGGGCAATGCATGTGTCAAAACAAGTTGCCTGTAGTTAAAATGGCTCAAACATGTATTTTTAATATTTTATTATTTAAAGAAATTTTATTTTATTAAGTAAAATTTAAAAAAAAAAATTTAAATTTCAAAAATGTATTTAATGAAATGAAATAAGTAATAAAAATAATGAAATCAATTGATATCCTATTATAGTAGAATTTTAAAAAAGACTAAATTCAGTCTCTGCTTATAGAGGCTTCATAATCATGGAAATCATGACCCTTGGATAATAAACCTATAATTTTATGAATATGCAATTCAATGAAAAAGCAGCACGATTTTTTTTTATCTTTTGCTTCATTTTCATTTACCCTAAAATTATGAAACGCTATGAATAAATATTATAAATAAATATAAATTATATATAATATATATACATATATATATATATATATATATATATATATACACACACACACATATATATATATATATATATATATATATATATATATATTACTATAAATAAAAATGTATTTGCTTTTTTATTATAATAATACTAATATACACATGAAGATGAATTCTTTAAAGTTTGTCTTTCCTTCTCATTGTGACTTCAAATATGATTTCCTGTTTCCTCCCTAGAAAATTTCTCCCTCAGATTTTGGAGTGAAACTTGTGCACTTTGGTCAGTCAATAAGTGGCGCTCCTGCCACGGGACCAAAAAAGCCCTGCATTGCTGTTGGAAGTCAAAGGAATGTGGCTATTTTTGAGTGAGCAAAAACATTTCGTTAGATTTTGTTAAATTTTTTATATTATATTTCAGTATACTTTTGTTTCATTGTAGGATAGAGGAACCTTTGGATGTTGTTTCATGTCTGTACCATTTTTTTCCAGGACTATCCCTGTTGTGGTCATCGAACCAGCAATAACCAGTAATCTTGAAGTCATTTCACTGACTCAACAGAAGGGTGACATACTTTTCAATGTATGCTTTGATGTGAAAAAAGGAATTCTTCAATGTAAGTGTTCGGTTTCATTTCAGTGAGTATTCTTGATCCAAAACAATCCTCATGTTTATTTTAAACACAATTCACTTTCTGTCCTTTTAGCTGAAGAAACTCTTCCCCTTCATTACCAATTTGACTTGGATTCTGATGTAAACAGTAAGCGTATAACTGACAATAGCGGTCACTTAAAAAAAACTCTTACTTTGACAAAAGATGAAGAGTGCACAAATATCTACCTAGAATATTTGGTACGTCGCTTCTTTGTTTCCTACACAACTTGTTCATTTTTTAAGAAAATAAAATGTTACAAGAGGAACAGACATCCAGCCTGTTCCTACCACTCCAAATTTGCAGAGATGCTTATATTATTTATTTCAAAAATCATCAAAGCTATGATCCTTTCTTTGTGATATTGACTGATTGTCTTCTTTTCAGGGGTGTATTGATTGTTTTTCACCTATTAAAATCAAACTGAGTTTTTCATTGGCCCCCCACCCAAATGGAGCCCCTATCCGAATACTTGATATATTTTCTCCAACTGAGGTTGTAAAGGAGGTAAAAAAAATGTATATATTAATTTCACACAGACATTCTAATATCCTGATTATTATTAGCAGTGTTGAAAATAGCTATTTTTTTCAGGATTCTTTATGACTAGAAAATTAAAAATAACAGCATTTATTTGAAATAGAAATATTTGTAACAATATAAAAATTTTTAAAGTCATTTTTGACCATATTGATGAATACCAAGTATTATTTGATTCATTTAAAAAAAAAAGAAAGAAAAAAAAAAGGTTTTGTCAATCATCCATATTAGGCATTTTCTCATGAAATGACATTCAATTTCTGTAATAACATTTAAAATGTATTTATATATATTTTTTTAGATTCCCTTTGAAAATGACTGCAAAGCTGCAGAGTGTGAACCAAATATTACATTATCTGATTCAAAAATTAGGTATGTACTGTTGACATGAATTAAATTAACTCCATTTTGATTAAATAGCCACATATATTTACAAGAAATCTAAATGTTATGGATTTTTTTCTAACTAAAACAGTTTACATTGCAGTGAATCTACGATCATAATTGGAGAAACTCAAAGCTTGAATATCAACTTCACTCTTGTGAATACTGAGGACCCTTCCTATAAGACCACCCTGACTTTGACCTATCCCAACATACTTACACCGAAGGTAAAATACAGGGCCTCACCTTCATAAGACTTGCAAAAGAAAATCTGCTGTTGGTACATTTAGTAGATAAAGGACAACCTGGTTTGGTGTCTCTTTTACAGAAAATAGAAGGTGCCACCTACCACGTGAAGAATGAGAATCAGATACAGTGTGATATCCAACACCCTGTTTTCAAAAGAGACACACAGGTATGACTTTATCTTTGAAACATAAGAATTCTGGTATCGTTTGCACTTGATTTTTTCAGTAATGAAAAGTTCTTGTTTTATTTTTCATTTCACAGTCCAACCTCTTCGTCTCCTGGCAGCTCAATGACATCAAATCTGAGCTAAGGAAATCTGAGATTATCGCTAATCTAACCAGGTTTGAGAGCTGGTTCTCTTGATTATTATATATAAATATGTTGTGCTTTAAAAATAAATAAATAAATAAAAACAAACATTTTCTCTGGTTTTAGTCAGAATAAAGGCACTCAGCTTCTGGACTCAAAAATATTTCCATTTAATGTGATGTATTCCCTACCAATCCAGCTGACTGCGTGAGTGAACAAACAACCTGATAAGTTATTTTGCATTTAAAGGGGTCATGAATTGAGAAATGAAATTTCCTTGATCTTTTTTGACAGATGTCATTGTACTATAAAAACATCCTGTAAATATCAGAACTCAAAACTTCCTTGATAGTCCAAAAACAGCTTTTATTAAAAGGTTAGTTCACTCAAAAATGAAATATTTGTCATTTATTACTCACCCTCATATCATTTCACACCCGTAAGACCTTTGTTAATCTTCTGAACACAAATTAAGAAATTTTTGATGAAATCCGAGAGGTATATGACTCGTCCATAGACAGAAGAGAAGATATTGTTGAGTAAAGTCGTTATTTTTGTTTTGATTTTGCGCAGAAAAAGAATTCTTGTCACTTCATAAAATTAAGGTAGACCCACTGCAGTCACTTTGACTGATTTAACGATGTCTTTAGAACCTTTCTGGACCTTGAAAGTGGTAATAGCCGTCTATGGACGAGTCATACACCTCTCAGATTTCATCTAAAATATCAGAATTTTTGTTCTGAAGATGAACGAAGGTCCTACAGGTGTAGAACGACATGAGGGTGATTAAATAATGACAGAATTTTCATTTTATGGTGAACTAACCCTTTAAAACCAAGCTCTGAAAACAACCTGTTTCGGATTTTGTCATATTATAATGCAATAGTGCGACTAAAGCCCACTTCTGCAGAATCAAATCTACACCTACTTCTACATCATTGTGTCTTTGGCCCCGCCTACTGGTACATTAGTGAGATGAAAAGGAGAGAAGATAGTTTCACTGGACTAAAAAACAAAAAAAACATTACCTTCCAAAGGATCCTAATGCTAGGAAAGAGCTTATTTATTTCCAGCTATGTGAATGTCTCAGTAGAGCATTATTTGTTTGTTTGGTACATTTCACTGTTGATTCTTTGGTAAATCAGTCGCAATTTTGTCTCAGCTTTTCACTGTAAAATATGGACCTGACAACACTGCCACAACATGTAAATAACTGTGTTAATTCAAATGCCTAATCGGGGATTTCTGATATTTAATGATTCATGTACAGTCTGATGTTCTTTGTCTCAAATCAATCCAGTCGAATCAATCAATCAATCGAATCAAGCCAGTGACTAAATGTCAAATACACCCTATTTGTCTTAGTAGCATGAAAATAATCAGTTTGTTAAATTGTAATTAAATTCTATACAGAAAGTGATCAAAGAACCCTCCCTTCATATTCGCAGGATCTGACAATTACAGCACAAGTTTATCAGCGACTAAAATCTTTTTATAAACAATGACGCTGTCTGCACTGCACAATGAATCTGTATTTACATCATGTTTGTACTGTTAATTATGATGAAAGCATTCATGAGAGTGCAGAAATCGAGTTGCAATGACAAGATGAATGCATTCATGCGCTCAGCAAACATGTCTTTCATCGGCTACAATGCTCATCACTGCAACCTTTCATGTGACAATGGTAGTAGATCTAAATATAATGGCATGATAAACAATTTTGACGATTATAGTTAAAACGTTCCACATATAATACTTCTTTCATATGCAAAGATATTAGCCAATCACAGCAGTGGGCGTTTACACTGAAGTTTCACAGCAGACACGCCCCTTCCAGCAGAGCGTTCAAATCAGAGGGCAAAAATCAGGGTAGAAAATGGTCTTTTATTTCTAAATTATGACCATTTTTGATGTGAAAAACGTACTAACATTATAAGTGCACCTCAGAAAACATATCATTTTTTTAAATATTTATTTTTTAAATATGCAATTCATGGCCTCCTTTAAACTTCTTGATTTTGTACCATTGAAGCATACTTATTATTAGCCCATATAATTATTTATTTATTTATTTATTTATTCCACAACAACAGCAAAGCCTCCCCAAATAGACTCCGTATTGAAGAGGGGGCAAATCAAGAGACTCAAAAAGTGCAGTTTGAATTTCAGGTACAGTATATAAGAATCGGCTATTTTTTATGTTTGTATGTTTATATTATACATTTAATATGTTCTATTCTGATTTAGTTTGCAGGTGAAAATAAGTATGGCGCTACAATCAATGTAGTTGTAAACATAACAAAGGACACCTTCAAAACTGATCTGCACATCAAAAGTGTTACACCAAAGGTACCACACTTGAAATATTTAGTGCACAGAGTGACCATAAACAGCATGAAAGCTTTCAAATTAACAATTATTGCTTCTTTTGCTTTAGGAGTGTTCTGGGCCAAAAAATAAAGTGGAGGTAAGATATTTAACTGTCATTATAAAATTTTGTAAATTTAAAATACAGTTTATAGTTCTATGTTTGTGCCTTTAGGGACCCTATATCATCAGATGTACCATGGAAAAGCTGAAGCAAATCATCATCGAAGCCGATGTTTTGATACATGATGTTCAGGTAGTACAGGTGCTTTCACGCCATGGCATAATTACGAGATTTCAACTTGTAAAAAGAGAGAGCTCCTACTTGCATTACCTGACCGCTCCAGATTCATTTAGGCATTGATAAACATGGCAACACATAATTCCCAGTCCAAGGACATGAACAGTTCAGAGTAGAATGTTACGTATTTTCATCTCGGAATTTCGGTAATTACAACATGGCGTAAATACAGCATTTAGTCCAGCTATAGTGATAATTGTGTGCATCAACTAACTGTTTATCCAATACAACCTTTCCTACTGATAGGAAAAACCAGACAAGATCATTGCCGTAGGAAAATACAGCGTTGATGAGACTGACTATGCTGTGAAGGATACTTCAAGGAGTGTTACGGTGAATGACTTACCTTTTTCAAGCATGTAAACGTGTTTGCAAGCGTTTAGTGACTGAGAGATTCTTTCATGCAATGCAGGTGGAGGTGATGATATCGAAGCTGATTGTGACATCATCTAAAGGTGCCATCATTGGAGGATCCATCGGAGGATTTCTGTTCCTTATCATCATTATTATCATTCTCATAAAGGTAAAATTAAACCTTCCTTTCTGTCCCCACACTTGATCGTGATCTTACATGGTTCTTTCTTCAGGAAGATCAAGTCGAGCACAATGGATTGCAATGGCAAATGTAGTTGGTCATCTGTGTGTTTTATATAAAATCACAGTCTGCATACAATATACTGCAGAAATAGTAAGAGTTGTAAGATTGTAAGAACCATTATCTCAGCAGGCATTGACTCTTTATGTGATTTTTTTTTTTAGTGTGGGTTTTTCCAACGCCGCCATAAAGTAGACCAAGCACAGAGTGCCAACTGAAGACTGACAAGGAGGGAATATATATGCCCATATATCTTGCTTAAGTTTGTGTGAAGAATGGGGTTGTTTTTGAGATAAAAGTTATAATCTTGTTTTTTTTTTTTTTTTTATTATATTAAGAAGCTTTTAATTACTGAATGTATGTAATGTAGTGTGTACAGAAAGAATGTGAGATGAAATCTCTATGTCTAAAAAACTAAATCCTAAAAAATCCCATAATCGAGGCACTAATTTCTTGCCTGGATGTAGTGTGCAGAAAATGAGCTCAGATGTGAGATGAGACACCAAAGTCCATATCAAAAGATCATTTTAAGAGGAATTTTAGGAGAATAATCTGAAACATAGTTGATTTTAATAATGAAATCTATGGTAAGACGCATTTGAAAACCATTTGGTTGCATGAAAAAAGCTGGTGGTTTGTTCTTACCTGGTTTAAGATGATTTCCCAGTACAGTCAAGGTAGTGTTTAACTGGTTGACTCACAGTTCTGACCTTTTAACCTCTTCTAAAAACAGCAAATGTACCAGCCTAACCTAACTTGACCAGGCTGGGAGACCAACAGACAAGTAATAGTCATTTGATATTGGAAATAACTACTGGTCAAACATATACAGTACATGTGGTCATGTGATATGGCCTTATATGGAGGTCTCACATGTCTGGCTATGTTTAGGCTTACATTTGACCAATGAATGTCACAGCCTGTGCGGAAATAGTGGACAACACAAAGATTTTACATTGTTTCAGAGTTTTGAAACGGTGTTGAATTATAATACACATAATAATGCGTGCTAATCCACACATGCTAATCCACCATACGTTGTCATACGTTTAGGAATTGTTTAACTAATCGTCCTTACGTTCACGAAAGAGCCGAGAGCTGATATTTGGGGTGAATCAGAGCCGAATAAATGAAATGCCAAAAATAAAATGTCACGGAAATATGTTTGTATTGTTTTGTATATGTTTATTAAATATTTTTTTGACATAGACAAAATTTGTTTTACTAACATATATATATTTTATTATTATTATTATTTATAGCATTTATTAAAGCAAAATTGTTGGAAATTGTTTTTGTATATGTTTATTAAATATTTTTTTTGACATACACAAAATTTGTTTTACTAACATGCATTTTTTTTCTTAATTTTTTATAGCATTTATTAAAGCAAAATTGTTGGAAATTGTTTTTGTATATGTTTATTAAATATTTTTTGACATACACAAAATTTGTTTTACTAACATAATATAATACTATATATTTTTTTTTTTTTTTTTTTAAATAGCATTTATTAAAGCAAAATTGTTGGAAATTGGATTTATTTAGTAATTACATATAGGTTATAAATAACTATGTCATTATGAGATTAATTATATCTGTATGACATAAAATAAGCACTGAAACGATTTTTGAACATGTTCTTTGAAACGAACTTGCAAAAGGATCCATTTGCAGAAATGAACCTAAAGATCCTATTTCTAAAACCGATCCAAATCTCGCGAGATCGGACGAGGGGATAAGTTAAGGAAACATGGCGATGTCTAATTTGTTAAAGGTAAGAGACACCTAAGCTCTTTGCCTCCAAATTCTCCAGAAACGGTCAAAAACCCGTGTAAACGCCTGTAACCTTCAAATTACTATGTTGTACCATTGACGTTTAGCGGCTTGCTCGGACTCTTTCGTGCATGTCCAGTGAGTTTATAAGCCTGTCTTGCAGCCTGTGTTTAGCTAGCAGGCTGTGAGCTAGCTGAGATTAATAAAGCCAATAATCACAATAATGCTGGACTGCATGCAGACTACTTGAAGTCAATTTTCACGCCACTGGTGCTGACCCTCAGTATTATGTTGTTTATAAATATATATTATAAAGGGGCATGTGCCTGATGACAGTTAGCACGCAGGTTGCTAACTTGGCCAATGATTAAATAACACTGTGTCTTATGACTATATAATATCAATATGTGTTGCTCATACTATGTGTTTCATGTGCTGATCTCTCCTTGCCTTACATGTCACTAGGGTCAGATATGTTAAGAAGTTAAAATATGTCAAGATATCATTTAAGGCATAAGAATTGGAGAGTACAGACAGTCCATTTGTATGGAGGATGCTTGTTTTCCTGCAGTTAAATACAGTGGCTGTGTCTCAAAACCTAGTGATCTGTGCACCTAGTCGAAATTTTGGGTGTTGTAGATGTGTTCAAATGCACCACTGATGTCCAAAATGCTGTCTAGAGACATAAACTATCAGGTTGGTGTTAAAAACCATTCAGCCTGTTGCTTGCTATCTATATTTGGTGGAAATGACATTTTAAACATTTGAAATAAAACGGCAGACTTCTTTTCTTGTTAACTCATTTCACAGCGAGCGAAAAATCTACAATTGATCAATATTTTTACACTATTTACAATTGGAAATTATATACAATAACATTTTTGCATTCACGAGTTTGTTTTCATCATGTCTCATAATTTTAAGCTCTTCACTTTTTTTTTGAAACACAAGTACTAATATATATATATATATATATATATATATATATATATATATATATATATATATAAAATCAAAATGTAAGACTTTAGTAGTTGCAGTATTGCGCATTGTGAAATTACACCATAATTTCTGCACACAAACACTTTTGAAATTGTATTTTTTTGTTTGTTTTATATGATCATGGTTCATTTAAAAAATATTTTTTGATGCACTTTCTTATTTTAATAGTGAAAGTCTCAATACGGTGCAATGGTTACACAGGGGTTAGTTCACCCAAAAATGAAAATTCTATCATCATTTACTTACCCTTGTGTTGTTTCAAACCCGTAAGACTTTCGTTCATCTTCAGAACACAAATGAAGATATTTTTAATAAAATCAGATCCAGTTCTGTACTCTCCATTGACAGCTATGCATCTACCACTTTGACACTTCAAAGAAATCGTAAAACTCATCGATATGAATTGAGCAGATAAACAATGATCAGCCGAACCTGCTTGACACACAAGAACAAACCTCTCTGGTTCTTGCGGAAGCTCAAACCTGATGAATAACACATGAGAATTAACCTCATTAGTCGAACAAGCATGCTTGAACTTCCATTGGTTTACCATAACTGATGTGCTTCGATGAGCGTTTATATGTGAATAAAATTCTGAATTCAATCTGTTCATCATATAAAGTGATCATGTCTCTTCAGAAAATTTGGACTGAACCGCTCAATCTATATGGATTAGCTTCACGATCTCTTTATGAATTTTCGAGGAGTCAAAGTGTCAGTTGCGTAGACTGTCAATGGACGGACAGAAGTCACTCAGATTTGATCAAAAATATCTTAATTTTTGTTCTAAAGATGAATGAAAGTCTCACGGGTTTGGAAAAGTGAATCTTTCTTTTGAGACCTTAATATAACACAACTAAAGTAATAAAAACAAATATTATGGAAATATGTTAAAAGTAAATTGTTACAACTAATTCAAAGAACTTCTGTTTTAATATGTTTTAACAACAACAACAACTAAATCAACCCCAAACATGGGAAATAAAAGAAACAGCTACTTGCCTGAGAAGATTTTTTTGGAAATATTAGTCTTCCATATTTGTGTCACATATTAATGCAGGTATGCTCCTGTTCATCTGTGTCCTCTTCCTTGTCTTTTTACTTAGAACAAGGGTTCCCTCCAGTTCGAGGACAAGTGGGATCTTATGCGCCCCATTGTCCTTAAGTTGCTTCGCCAAGAGTCTGTAACTAAGCAGCAGTGGTTCGATCTTTTCTCGTAAGACCTTATGAATTCAGATCTTTTTATATCTTACACATTAACTATAGTCTGAATGTTCAGTCTGTCTTTTTATTCTGTTTCATTCTCAGAGATGTTCATGCAGTTTGTCTATGGGATGACAAAGGACCAGCAAAGATCCACCAGGCCCTCAAGGAGGACATCTTAGATTTTATTAAGCAAGCTCAAGCGGTAAGAGAGCTTCAGGATTAAGTGACCTGTTGGTGTTTTTCAGCAGAATCATCTCTCATTCTTGATGATTGGTGTTTAGAGAGTGCTCAGTCACCAAGATGACACGGCGCTCCTCAAGGCTTACATCGTGGAGTGGAGGAAGTTCTTCACGCAGTGTGACATTCTGCCCAAGCCATTCTGCCAGCTGGAAATCACCCTGATGGGCAAACAGGGCAGCAACAAGAAATCCAATGTGGAAGACAGCATTGTTAGGAAGGTCAGTGGGATACAACTTGGTTTTTAGGGCTAGGTTGAAAATATCACTTAAATTCTAGTCTTTTAGTTTATGCTGTTTCCAGATCATTTGTAAACAAATCTTCACTATACATTATTTGTAGTGCGACTCCCATACGATAATTGTTGAGCAGATTCTTAAACTAAATTTTTTAAATTTCAGTACCGACTCAAAGTCATGTAATCATGTAAACATGTAATCACTTCATAAATGTTTCAACCACGGAAAGACGTCAATAAAATGTCACGTAAAGTTACATTTACCACAGGAAAGCCATTCACTGCATTTTGATAAATATATGCCATTACACTTTATTTTAAGGTGTCCTTGTCACATTTAAGTACGGAGTATTATCTATTAACTACATGTTCTATAGGGTTAGGTTAGGATTAGGTTTTAGTTGCATGTATTTATGCTTAATGTATGTTTATTATGTATAGTAACATGTATTGTGTAACAAGGATGCTGTAAAATAGTGTTACCATATACATTATATTACATATTCCGGTAGCACTTTATTTTACAGTCCTGTTCCCCATTTACATACTATGTACTTATTACAGAAATGATAATAACTGGGTAATAACTAGGTACTAACCTACACCTAAACCTAACCTTTACCCCTGTAGTTACCTTAAATTACTCAGTATTTTAATAGTCACGTACTCTGTAAACACATGTAAGTACATGTACTGTAAAATAAAGTGCAACCCATTTTCCTTATATTTTTACTTGTTCATCAATATTTAATGCATTTGCATTTGAGTAAATTAAGTGTTTCAATAAATACTTCATGAAATCAAGTTTTTATGACAGTAGAAACATAATTGTCTTAAAGTTATCATTATAGAAACTGCCTTGGATGCTAATTAAATCTTGGTGTACATCAGTTGTTAATTTTAGTCTTTAATATTAAAGTAATGAACAGACTGACAGAGTTCCATAATTAATTTACAGCATTAGCTGAAAGAGATTTTTTTTCCTTGGAAAAATTGACTGAGTTATCCAAATGATTCTTCATCGAATTGAATTGAGATCAAAACTGAATCACAAGCTTATGAATCGAAATTGAATCGAATTGTGAAATTTGTGTCAGTGGCCAGCCCTGTTGTTTTCGTAGATGGGGATTATTTCTTTTGTTCTGCTTGTTATGTTCTTGAAGCTGATGCTGGACACTTGGAACGAATCTATATTCTCCAACATCAAGAACAGATTGCAGGATAGTGCAATGAAGTTGGTCCATGCCGAGCGGCTGGGAGAGGCGTTTGACTCGCAGTTGGTCATCGGGGTCCGAGAGTCATATGGTGAGATTTGCTGCAGTTCTTCTATTGGATTGACTTTTATTCTTGACAATTCAAAGGATTTGATGGCGTTATTCCTTAGAAGTCTCTTATAATCTCTTTGTTAGTGAACCTATGCTCCAATCCTGATGATAAACTGCAGATCTACAGGGATAACTTTGAGAAAGCCTACCTAGACTCCACTGAGAGATTCTACAGGACCCAGGCACCGTCCTACCTGCAGCAAAATGGAGTACAAAACTACATGAAATATGTACGGCCTGCCAGAGATCAGATTTTAGACTACGTATTCTATACTAATCGGATTAGATAAAAACTGCACAGTCAAGAGGAGAGTTATGATTCCTGCTAACACTCAACAGTTCTTTCTTTCTTGCATTTGTAGTCATGTTTTCTCATATCTCTGTTTACAGGCAGACGCTAAGTTAAGGGAAGAGGAGAAACGTGCACTACGATATTTAGAGACACGACGTGAATGTAACTCTGTACAAGCAGTGAGTATAAGATTGGCTTTTAAGTAATGAATTAATAATTTGCCAATTCGTTCATAAAATGGGTCAATCATTAATGCAAAAAGCATATAACATATTTGTGTATATTTAAATGTAAATAAATACATTAAAAATATTATTTTATTTAAATGGTTCAGTGTTTGATATTTAATTGGAAGTAAAGTCATATAGCCTGGTATGTCAGTCTGAAATTGTGGGTTGTTTTTTCCCAGCTTATGGAATGTTGTGTGAATGCACTTGTAACGTCATTTAAAGAAACTATCTTGGCTGAATGTCCAGGCATGATCAAACGGAATGAGACTGACAGTGAGTATGAGACTTTGAAATCTATATATTTAAAATGATCCCTTTGGAGTTTTATATAAACTATCATTCAAAATTTTGGGGGTGGATAAGATTTTTTAATAAATTTGATAGAAGTTTCTTATGCTCATCAAGGCTGCATTTATATGATTAAAAATACAGTAAAAACAGTAATTTTGTGTAATATTATTTCAATTTAAAATAACTGTCTTCTATTTTAATATATTTTAAAATGTTATTTATTCCTGAGATGCAAAGCAGATTTTTCAGCATTATTACTCTGGTCTTCAGTGTCACATGATCCTTCCGAATTCATTCTAATATGCTGATTAATGTTGACAACAGTTGCTGTTTAATATTTTTGTGGAAATCGTGATAGTTTTTTTTTTTTTTTTTCAGGATTCTTTGATGAATAGAAATTTCAAAAGAAGAATCTATTGTAACATTAAAAAATGTCTTTACGGTCACTTTTGATCAATTTAATGCATCCGTGCTGAATAAAAGTATGAATATCTTCTAAAGAAATCTTACTGACCCAAAGCGTTTGAAAAGTAGTGTATTTTTTCACAATGTTGGACTGCATATTTTTCTAAATAGCTATATAATATCTTTAAATATGAGCTTTTAAACCTCATTGAACTCTTCATCCACAGAGCTGCACCTCATGTTCTCTCTCATGGATAAAGTTCCCAACGGGATTGAGCCCATGCTGAAAGACCTTGAGGAGCACATCATCAGTGCTGGACTGGCAGACATGGTGGCCGCTGCCGAGACCATCACAACTGTGAGCACTTAACATTATTGGATGTTGTTGAATATTAAATTTATGGTCATGGTTTTACTTATTTTATTCAATTACTTTTTCTAGTGATAATTGTGGCCTTGATTTCTGTATCCTCTCTGTCTGGGTTTAAAGTTCTGACCTTTGTGTTATGACAGATTCTCAACCATTAGGCCACCACTATGCCATACTAAGGTTAATGTTCTTGTTTATGTTTTTCCTCAGGACTCTGAGAAGTATGTGGAGCAGCTCCTGACTCTGTTCAATCGCTTTAGTAAATTAGTGAAAGAAGCGTTCCAGGATGATCCTCGGTTCCTTACCGCTAGAGACAAAGTGAGCATGCCACCCCATCCGAATTCATTCCTACTGTCTTACATTCGGTCTCAGTAAGTTGCCAGCATGACTAGATCACACCTCAGATGGTTACCAGAGATCTGTGATGACACAGGAGTACAGTGAAAGGTTATATAACAATAACTCCATTTGAAACGCTGTTGATGTTTTTAAAGTGTTTGTCTTGCATTTATTTTTAATGACTTGTAACATATACTTTTTAATTTACTCCAGGCATACAAAGCAGTTGTGAATGATGCTACAATATTTAAATTGGAGCTGCCATTGAAACAGAAGGGGTGAGTAACGGCTGCCTTCTGGGTTTCTGTTTACAGTGAGATTAACTTTCTTTTGACTTCACTAATGGACCCTTTTCAAATTTGTAAGGTTCTCAGAAAAGAAAGTCATCTGAATTGGGTAAAATCCTGTAGTGGTGAACAGAAACTACAACAAATATATTTTTGTGTTCCCATTTGCTACAATAGCAAAAGAAAAAAAATCCATGGTACTTTTCTATGACTATCCAAAAGAGGCAAACAAATATTAATTAGGTAGGTTAGAAATTGGTCAGTTATAAATGTACATTTAAAAAAAAAAAAAACTTGGGTCCATATGCATTTGAGCAACCCATATTTCAGAGTTGTATCAGCTCATATTAATCATGTTTGATGACCCTTTAAAGGGTTAGTTTACCCAAAAATAAAAAAATAAAAATTGTCATCATTTACTCATCCTCATGTCGTTCCAAACCCGTAAGACTTTCGTTCATCTTTGAAACACAAAAGAAGATATTGTTGATGAAATCTGAGGAATTTCTGCCCCATAGACAGCTATGCAACTACCACTTTGACTGGACTTGAGCTTCCTTTTACCACAACTGATGTGTGAGTTAAGGAATGTTTACATGTGAATAAAAGTTTAAATTAAATCGGATCTTCAAATAAAGCGATCATGTCTATTCAGAAAATTTGGACTAAACCGCTCAATTCATATGGATTAGTTTTACGATCTCTTTATGAACTTTTTGAAGCGTTGTGTACTAGTTATGATGGTAGATGGTAGTTATGTAGCTGTCTATCGAGGGACAGAAAGCTCTTGAGATTTCATTCAGATATCTTCATATCATTTGTGTTTCAAAGATGAATGAAAGTCTTACAGGTTTAGAACAACATGAGGGTGAGTAAATGATGAAAGAATTTTCATTTTTGGGTGAACTATCCCTTTAATGTTTCTAAATGCAGAGTTGGCCTCAAAACACAACCAGAGTCGAAGTGTCCAGAGCTGCTCGCCAACTATTGTGACATGCTGCTAAGAAAGACGCCACTCAGCAAAAAGCTGACCTCAGAGGAGATCGAGCTCAAACTGAAGGAAGTGGTGAGACTATTATAACATGTCATATGATGTTGTTGTTGTCCTCAAACGTGTATCGTTATGTAAATACCACAAATTCCTTCCTGTAGCTGCTTGTGCTAAAATACGTCCAGAATAAGGATGTATTCATGAGGTACCACAAAGCCCACCTGACTAGGCGTCTGATCCTGGACATCTCAGCGGACAGTGAGATCGAGGAAAACATGGTCGAGTGGCTCAGGGTGAGAATAAAAGATAAATGAGTGTGAGTGAAACTCAATTTGAATGGTTCGTATTTTGATGCCTTACTGTTTGCTTCGGTCTGGCATGTTTCAGGAAGTTGGGATGCCTGCTGATTATGTGAACAAGCTAGCTAGAATGTTTCAAGACATCAAAGTGTCTGAAGATCTTAACCAGGTTTTCAAGGAGGTGCACAAGCACAACAAGCTGGCTTTACCAGGTGACTTACAAGCCCGGTTTTCACTCTATATATACATTTTACACTACTAAACCTAAAAATTTGGGGTCAGTTTAAATTATTTGTACATAGTATGTTCGGAGATGCTCTTTTTATTGGAATAATTTAATTTCCTTAAGGATGGGTATAAATAGTTAATGTTGCAAATGAATCCAGGGTTCTCATGGTCACCAAAAACATGGAAATATTAGGGAATTGTAGATTTCCAGGCTTGGAAACGTCATTGAAATTAATATCTCATAAAGTCACAGAGGTTTCTATAGTGAATATTTGTAGTAAATATATTACTGACGAAGTGATGTGGCTTGTTTTCTCTTTCAATCCCCTTCTGTTACGCAGCGGACTCTGTGAATATAAAGATCTTGAATGCTGGAGCGTGGTCACGCAGCTCAGAGAAAGTGTTTGTGTCTCTGCCTACCGAGCTGGAAGATCTCATCCCAGAGGTGGAGGACTTCTACAAGAAGAACCACAGCGGCCGTAAACTCCACTGGCACCACCTCATGTCCAATGGCATTGTGGGTGTATTTTATGCACTGTGTTTAATGCTTGCTTAGTAAATGCTTGTAACGTAAAGCTAATCAGTCTGTGTGCTCTCCGGTAGATCACTTTTAAGAATGAAGTAGGGCAGTACGACCTGGAGGTCACAACCTTCCAACTGGCTGTACTTTTTGCCTGGAACCAAAGACCACGAGAGAAGATCAGCTTTGAGAATCTGAAACTTGCCACTGAGCTGCCTGACGCTGAACTGAGAAGAACTCTCTGGGTATTCTTTTTATCAACATGAATAAAATTCATAGTAGAAAAATTGAAAAGCACTATAGAAACTTTTGGACAAGAATTGCACTATTTGTTCTTTAAGTTAAGATGTTTACTTGAAACAGATCATTGTCTGCATTTCCAAGATTTAAAGAAGAACATGCACTGAAAAGTTACATAGATGGTTGATTATTTGTACAGCTAAGTGTTTCAAGCATTGCAAAAAGTAGCAGTTTCATTTCATAGAGTGAAAACTACTCTGAAATTACGCAAACTGGCAATAGAATATCCGAAAGCATTCTAAATCCCTTAAAACGCTATTGGTTTCTAGTATTTAAATAAGGTGATGGTTAAAGGAGTATGCTGTAGCCTGAATTTTTTTTTCAGTTTTTTTTCTTTATTCCTTGAATGTAGATTAGAGTTAGATTATTTTAATATATTAACAATAATTTATGCATTTAAATACTTTTAAGCCATTCTACAGTCCCGTGGGAAATTTAGCTAAGGCTCCCTAAAGGACCCCGGCCCCCTGGTTGAGCACCGCTGCTTTACCATAAACTAAGGATGCACTGATATTAAAATTCTGACTGATATGTTTAAGCCGATAATTATATTTATGTTATGGGTGATAATTGATAAATGCCCAGTTTTTAAAATTTGTACTATTTTGTGTAAATAGCTTTAAAAATAAATCACTAAGAACTAAAATCAATCATAATGCTTCAAGTGAATTTAGATATGACAACATTATAATGTACAATATGAAAATTTGATATTCATTTTGATATTTGATTACATTGAACAATGTTTTTAAAATATCCAATATTGACTGATTCTGTTAAGTTAAAATGTCTTTGTTTATAGATGTTGTAACCTCACCATTTACGTAACTACTACTGTTTTCCCTCTCTTTTTATCCAGTCTCTTGTTGCCTTCCCAAAGCTCAAACGTCAAGTGCTGTCATATGAACCTCAAGTGAGCTCTCCCAAAGACTTCACCGACAGTACATTGTTTTTCGTTAACCAGGAATTCTCCTTGATGTAAGATCGCCTGCTTTGACTTTTACTTGCTCTTTCATTCACTTAGAAATTGTCCTTTTATTTCTGAAATAATAATAATTTTCGTTTCTCCTCAGAAAAAATTCCAAGGTTCAAAAGAGGGGGAAGATAAACCTAATCGGCCGGTTGCAGTTGACGACGGAGCGAATGAGAGAAGAGGAGAACGAAGGCATTGTCCAGCTTAGAATATTAAGAACACAGGTATGAAAAGTCAAAAATCATTACTAGTGCTCTCTGTTCACTAACACGAGTCACTAAAGCCAGAAGTATACTTCAGTTTTGACACGAACACTCTGCGTACATAGCCTTCAAAGTATACTTAATTTGATAGTGTGTGTGTGAACACAAGCGCTTAACACATGTTCACTAGAAAGTTTCATCCTGTCCATTGACTCCGCTATTTCTCTCCTGAAGGTATAGCTGATAAAAATGTCTTTGTACTCGATTAAACTAGAATTGCTAGAAGTATCTCTTAATTACTTCTCTTGAACGCTCGTCAATGCAAGTGTCTGTTGTTGTTGCGCCTCCAGCAGTTTCCATCTGTTTTGTTTTTGTTTGTTTTTTTAAGTCCGGGTCAGTGTTGCCACTTTGTGGACAAACTGATTTGCGGAAAATAAAGTATACATGGTTAGAAAAATCAGAATGTGCACGTAGAGTAAGAGACTACTGTGCAGATGATGAAATTACATGGCAGTGTATGCAAAAAAAAAAAAGTAAAATTAATTTTAATGGTAAAAGACTGTAAAAATTTTATGGTAAGAATCTAGAAAATTGGTTAACAGCAAGTTCCCTTATATATGGTGAAAAACTGTAGTAGATCTAACGGGTAGTAGATCTACTGTTAAGTGAACAGACTAACACTGTGTCCTAACCAACCGCAATGCGATAAGATTCCAGTGACAAGCAGTTTGTCTGTCCACACCGGATGTGACATGATTGTGAGACGTGATAAAGTCAATCAAAAACCACAGCCAATCAACATTATTAAAAATACATACTGAGTCACTCAAACAATTTTTGTCACAAAATACACTTGTCTGTTCACAGTGAGTTTGAACATTCTTGATTCCTTACATTTATTCTGAAGATCTTGAAGGGGAATTGTCTGTTGTTGCTTTCATTCTAGCTATAAACGATGCACAAAATTATATTCAATCTCGCATTAGACGCTTTTAACATTAAGTAAAGCATATACAGAGTACCTGAGATATTCATTTCCATACTTTGTGTTGTTGTTCCAGCTGCGATATCACAGAACAATAGAAACCATTTCTAAAATAGAATAGTCGCGTGTCGCCGTCGTGGCTAGTTAGAACAAAAACTCTGATTAACAGGGAAAAGATACCTTTTATCATCGCGACTGGTTAGGACATGGTGTAAACAGAGATTCAGGAAACATGCTAATTTCACACATTTCTCCGAAAAAACAGCCATTTATTCTACTTTGAATGTCAAAATGTCTGTTTTTGTTTTGGTCTGTGTGATCCCATCCACTGCCAATTCACCCAATAGCATTTCAATACCCTGGGTTGCCAGTTATTGGAAAACAGCTTACTTTAGCCATGAAATCCAGCAAACAAACTAGGTCAGAGATCGCAGATTCTACCTGAACTATAGCCTCGGCATCAATCTAGAAACCTCTATATCAAGAGGCATATTAAACGCAGATAAATCAACTCGTCAACTTATAGCGTATGGCTGTTCGCCTTCCACTGACAAATGCTCTCATTCCTGTTTTGTCCTTGAACTGACAACCCGCGTGAACTTCGAGTCTGAGGAGGAGGGAGAAACAACCCTCTCCAATATTTTGAATTTGGACTGCAGTACCCATTTCAACCACTGGCTGTCAATCTTACACCTGCAATTAATGTTCATTTCATAATTTTATCATCACAAGTGTTACCATGATGGCGTTTTGTATGTGTGCGTGTGTGTGACACTGTATGTACTCTCTGTATGTTCATATACCTCCTGTATTATTATGGTGGCTCTTCTCGGTATGTTATACAGGTACAAATAAGAGAAGTAGGGTGTGATATGAACATTATATCAACCCTAAATTTAAGTTTAGTTCCGTAAAAACCTAAAATAGTGCAACCATATTTTTTTTTTTTTTTTTTTTTTTTTTAGATTTTTTTTTTTACAGTGTACATTGGGTTTAATGTGTTTTTCTTTTCTACCACAACATTTCAGGAGGCCATCATTCAAATCATGAAGATGCGTAAGAAGATCACAAACGCTCAGCTGCAGACCGAGCTGGTGGAGATCCTGAAGAACATGTTCCTCCCTCAGAAGAAAATGATAAAGGAGCAGATCGAGTGGCTCATTGAGCACAAGTACATCAAGAGAGACGAGACGGACATTAACACCTTCATCTACATGGCGTAGCGCGGAAACGACTTCAGAGGTGATCTGTAACCGTTCCTAAGGACGACGTACCTGTCGAGGATCAGCAGCGGGGGGAGGGATGGTGTGATGTCTCGAAGATACTGCTTAGGCTGCTGGTCTGGTGGCGTAGTCATGAGCTTGTTTTAACGACAGACAGTCACAAATCAGATAAAAATGTATTTAAAAAAAAAAAAATCCCTGCCTTACCTTACCGTGAAGACACATGGGGATCAGAATAGGAGATTAAAAAAAAAATAGAAAAAAAGACAAAAGGATTCTATTTTTGCCATTGGTAGTCAGTGTGCATGGTGGGCGTTTGGCCTTTTGTATGTGTACATCTCCAGCAGCATGCGGTCAGTGGGAATGTCACATTCATCCGAGGACTTGCTTGTGTGTGCCGTGTTACGAGTGTTTTTCTCCTTCCCACATCCTCCGTCTGGACCCCGACAACTCTCATCCTCACTGCACAGCCCAGGACAAGAGCCGTCCCATCGTCGCCACTCTAAACACCTAGCCATGCATGCCGACACCGGAGTCACTGAGGAGTGTGGGCCGGGATGGAGGACTAGCATTAGCACTTTTCACACTCTCCACCACAATATGTCAGCATGGCTTCATTTTGGTTGTTTTTCACGTATTTTGGATTTCGTTTTCACTTTTTTCTTCGTCAAATGTTTGCAGACATTGAACCATCTTTAACCTACGAAAGATTTGATTGGCTAATTGCAGTTTAAACGACAAGTTACTCTTCAAAATGCCAGGAAAAGACATCCTGCCGTTCAGAGGTCACAAAGGTTCAAGGTCTGCGGAGAAAGTCTGGCGGTTTGATTTTTTTTGTGTGTGTGTGTGTGTGTGTGTATGTGTGTGTGTGTGTGTGTGTGTGTGTGTCAATGCATTATCAGTGTGCACCGAGTCAGAAGGTCTGGCAATCTAATTGCAGTTAATTGTTTTTGTTTTGTTTTTTTGTTTACAACTCTTGAGCAGAATTTTCCGTTATCGGTCTCCTGAGATGCCGACTGAATTATTCCTGTAGCCTGTGATGAGGTGGCCCCACTAAGATCCCTTAACATAGCCAACTCATTGAACTTGTTGAGTTTCCAATTTAAAGCTCCAATTTATTCTTTTTGCCCCATCACAGCTGAGCACACACAAGCAGTAAAGCACAGTTACATGAGTTCGCGTAAAGCAAGCGCTGTTCCAACCTCAGGTAAAGTTATTTTAGTAGGTTGTGCTAACTTTCATTAGCGCCTCGCTGCTCTTGCTAAACACACATTTGCCAAAGCAAAGCACAAGAGTGCTGATCTCAAAATCGGGGTTGTGATTGTTTTCCCTCTATTTCTGAGGTTGCCCGAGAAAGTCTCTTCATTTGTCGCCATATTTAATGAGAATGTTTTCCTTATTATGACCGAGTGTCTCTGAACAAAAGCCTGTGCAATTATTGATCAGCTGTTTATTATAATCAAATGAACTGTCTTGTGATTATTAGCATTAAGTGCAAAAAAGTATTAACTTGTATTTTCAAGACAGATTTCAAATATTGACAGTCTCTGGTCAGTCTAGGTGTAGTTTTTTTTTTTTTTTTTGACATGACGGTTGGATTAAACACCATGTGTTCACCATATATCAGACTTTCAGTGCGTCGTCTTCGGAAAGAAAAACTAAAATACCATTTTCACTGGCTGATGCCATCAAGCTTTGAATGTATATTCATCCAGACACAAAACTATGGAAGCTTGTTTCCGCTACTGAATAAAAAATATAAAAGGAATAATTGCGAAAAATTCTGAGGAAAAAAAGTCAGAATTGCGAGTTATATCACATATATTGTAAGTTTATAACGCATAATTGTGAGTTTACAACTCGCAATTCTGACTTTACATCTTGCAATTTCGAGTTCATAAAAAAATCCAAATTGTGAGGGGATAAAAGTAAAAAAGCAATTCCTTTTTAAAAAAAATAATTTTAGTTTAAACAAACTTCCATATGAAACACTATAAGCTTGTTTCCACCACTAAATAAACATTTTTTAAAAAAGTTTTTTTTTTACTTTTTTTCCCGTCACAATTCTGACTTTTTTTCTCAGAATTGCGTTATATAAACTCACAATTGCGAGTTATAAAGTCAGAATTTCGTGATATAAACTCACAGTTGTGTAATATAAATTCGCAATTAAGTTTATATTGTGAGATAAACTCGCAATTCTGAGAAAAAAAAGTCTTTTTTTTCTTCAGAATTGGACTTTATAACTCGTAATTCCGAGTTTATATCTGACTTTTCAGTTCTAACTTTTTTCTCACAATTGCGAGTTTATATCACGCAATTATGACTTCTTTCACGCAGTTATGACTTATATCACGCAATCGAGTTTATATTGCGCAATTCTGAGAAAAAAAAAATCAGAATTGTGAGATATAAGGTTTTTATTTTTTATTTCATGGTGGAAACAAGCATCCATAACACTCAAGCTAAAGGGGCAAATAATGAGTTTCTGAGGAGGGCCCAGTGTAATCCACAATTATATTTTTATAACATTGCTGCAGATCAGCTGTCCATCTCCACTATGAGATTTCCTGTCAATTATGTTTGTTTCCTTTGTTTTTCATACAGATCAGTCACTCATTTGTATCCATATGGGTTTGATTTCACATGTCAACTCAAAATAGTGAAAAGGTTCCCTTGGATTGTACTGAAAAATCGTTGTTTATGAGATCCAGATGTGCAACGTTGTTTGAGAACATTGTGTTATTTGATTGTCCTCTTTATTTATTTATAACTTAAGCATATTTGAGAGGACGAGAGAGAGTGAGTGAGTAAGTGTGTGTGTGTGTGTGTGTGTGTGTATATGTGTGTGTGTGTACGCTTAGGAGCCTTTTACAACAGGGTGATGTCATATCCTGTTACGTTTATGCATTTTCATTTTTGGAATTGAAAATTGATGTTTCTGCTGACAGTATGTTTTCCTCTATCGTTTACTCTAGGTAAATGCATATAATTTTATTAGGACAAGCACTATGATTTTCATATTTATCAATCACAGTTGGCGTTTGTTGTGTGCTTGTGTTATTCTGAAGCCAATTGGGTCTTTTTATTTTTGAACGACATCAAATGAAATGCAGTCCCAAAAGCTGAAATGTCAGTTCATTGTAATGGAAGATGATGAAACTGAATAAAAATGGTGTGAATGACCTTACAAGGGAATGCTACATGAAATTCTGAATTATACTTTATTGTTTGCTAATTGTTTTCTCTGATACACATGGAATGTTCCAGTAACTTGAGTCTGTGCACATCATTCGGTGATATGATGCAATAAGTGAGCGTGAAACAAAACATTTTGAAATCTGTTGATGGAATTTTATGTAATAAAGTTGCATACACATATAAACACTCACTGTTAAGTTGATTATATTGTACTGAAATGGGGGTGATCTTTTTTCTATTTCATGGGTGGCACATCAGTATTTTCATCATTCTAAATACGGTAATTTGTACTTATTGTAATTTTTTGTGACTCCACTACATCACATACTAGGAAGAGCGGTGTTTGTGTCTTATTATCACTCCCCTGTTTTGTAGAGTGTCTTCCATCATTGTCACACCATTAAAGTTTTATTCATTACAAACAACAACTGATCTTTATCCAAACACTGTCTAAAGTGTAACGGTTTGCAGTTATTCTAAAAGCGTAATCCCAGTCAGATCACTATGTACTTGTTACTTTAGTCGGATATGGTTTCAAACTGGACAGTATTAGTTTGTTATTAGTCACATGAGGATAGTTCTGAAATTATTGCCGTATACAATTTCTGGTAAACATTTCAGTAGAAAACAACACACAAGTTCCCTGTAGTGTGAGACACTGCTGTTTCAACAAGGAAAATATAAATGTAGTTCTGAGAAGGTGCATATGCTCTGCCTATGACTGTCTATTTTCAAGATTTCTTGCCTGAAGCCTTAAAAGCTTCAAGAATATTTGAAAATGAATAAGACGTATGAAGTGAATGTGTGCCAATGTACAGTGAAGATCTGGAACGGATGTTATTCTTGCTGTGTGAGTGAATCATTTTCATGTACTGGAATTTTTTTTAATATGTTGCATAATTTATTTACTGGCGAAATAAAAATATTATTTGATTGAGGCTGATGTGAGGTCATTTTTTTTATCTCCTGTTTCCACAACACCCTGAACAAATAAAAAGCAATGCCATGAACTCTGTGCAATAAAATGGAGGGTTTCTTTACCAAATCTGAATATACAAATAAACCATGAATATTGCATTAGTAATATGTTTTATATTGCACATTTAATTTGAAATAATAAGGATATTGTAATATCTTACACGGTTGAATCATTTTAGGATGTTTCAGATGATAAGTAAGTCTAATGGTCATGATCAAATATTTTATGTAATAAAAACTGACAAAAAAAGAAATATATATAAAAATAATAAATGGGTTGTGGGTAAGATAATTATTAGTATTGAATTTAATTAAATTAATGGTAGTTCAAATTTTGAAAAGGTTCTCCAAGCTGAACATCTAGTGTTTGACTAGAAAAAGACCATACATATGAATAAGTGTAAAACTTTTATTAATTCTTAAAGGATATACTTCTTTCTAGAACAAGCAAAATACAATGAAATAGCAAACATGCCTGATCTGGTTTTAAGTCCCTGTGAAGAATGATTAACGAAACAATAAAATATACAACAAAGAAAGTGAAACTCCGCCCCATGTTTGAACCAATTGCAAGTAATTAATTTGAATGTGGTGCAACACTGGGTTTAATTTCGGATTTCTGCACATTTCGCATTTCTATAAACTTCATACTGTGGGAGAGATTCTTTAGAAACGCCCAAATGATGATACACTGTTAAATACAATTTCACAAATTGAACTCACCATGGATGTAACACATAGAGTGACAGCAACCTTTATATAGAAGTAGTTCCCACCCTCGGAAATGCCCGGATGAACCTCGGTGGTCCGGGGTGCAGGCTTCAAACCTGTAGCTGCCTAGCGGCAGAGTGGTTCAATTCCACCTTTCGGGCGATTAGATTGAGAATGAAATGCATAGATGAAGAGTAGTATATATGCATGTTTCATTGATAGTCGTAGTAAATGGTGAAATATTAAACGAGTTATAAATAATGTTGTTTAAAATTGGTATGTACTTCCACGAGAATGGGTCTTTTGTTGAACCCGGCAGCTCAATCGTTAAACAACCAATCAGAACAGTAAATACTGACTGAACCAATCGCAGTTTTCACACTAGTATCTGTCATAGGAAATGACGTTAGGTGCCCTTGGTTAGCTTTACGGCGTGTGCTGGACTGAGAGGCTAGCAAGCTAATACTGATCATGTGAAAATAAATTAAACGTACTCCGATTGCGTCACTCTCCGGTAAGAGTGGAGAATTGTATATATGCTTTTGTCTTATAATTATTTTTTTGCATTTTCAGATTTGTGTTGTAAAGCATATAGTTGCATTTTGAGGCTGTAACGTTAGCTAGTTTACAGTTGTGTGTGAATATATATATGTATGTATGTATGTATATTTATGTGTATATATGTAAATGTATGTATGTGTGTGTGTATATATGTGTATATATATTATAAATTAGAATCTATATAGCTGATTTTATATATATATGTGTGTGTGTGTGTGTGTGTATTATAAATTAGAATCTATATAGCTGATTATATATATATATATATATATATATATATATGTGTGTATATATACATAATTGTGTGTGTATATAATATGTAATGCATATGTATATATTTAACTATTTTCTTATGTACATTGTGTAATGCTAAGACCTACTGAACCCTTTCTAAGGTTTTGTCCAACAAAATGCCACTACACAAGTATCCACCAAAAATATGGGAAGCCCTGAAGCTGCGGACGGGCATCTATTCCCGTCTACCCCAGCACTACCTGCGCTCTCTGCAGGACACGACCCCTCCTACTGCAGTGCACTGGAAACCCCTGGGTGTCAAATACAGGGTCAATCCTAAAACTGGGCACAGAGAGCGAGTCCAAGATGTGCCTATCCCAGTTTATTATCCACCAGAATCACAGGATGGACTCTGGGGTGGAGAAGGCTGGATATCTGGCTTTCGATATGCCAAAGGTGACAAGGTAAGAGAGAACTACTGCAATACTAAATTTAAGTTGATGTGACTAGTACATGAATGTAACTTGAATATGACTTACCCCATATTATTATATATGTGCTTGTGGATATGAATGATCACATCAGCTCTCTACAAGACTGCGCAAAACCTGGAAGCCCCAGTTGTTTAACAGAGAGCTGTACAGTGAGATCCTCGACCAAAAGTTCACGGTAACTGTCACAGCTCGCACACTGGACCTCATTGATGCCGCTTTTGGCTTCGACTTCTACATTCTGAAGGTGAGAATCCTCACAGTGTGTTTTATTATTTTACAAAAATTACAATAATTTTACATAATAATATATGTTTGTAATGTAATATTTAATGTTTAAAATTGTTTTATTTATTGTATATTTATTACTATATTAAATTATGAATTCCTTAAGTCTGCAGCATTAAGTATTTTTTAATATTTTACAAAAATTACAATAATTTTACATAATAATATATGTTTATAATGTAATATTTAATGTTTAAAATTCTTTAATTTATTGTATATTTATTACTATATTAAATTAAAAAGTCCTTAAAAGCTTGTGGCATTAAGTATGTTTTAATATTTAACAAAAATTACAATAATTTTAAATAAAAAAAATATAAGTTTATATTGTAATATGTATTGCATAAAATAGTTTTATTGTTTATTTATTACTGTATAATAAAAATATGAAGCCCTAATTTTACTAGCATTAAGCATGTTTTATTATTTTACAAAAAATATATTAATTGTATACAAATTAAAAAATGTTTTTTTTGGAATATATTGTATAAAATGTTTATTTTACTATATTTAAAAATACTATTGTATATTTATTAATATATTGCACAAAATGTCATTTTCTAAACATCCTCTATTTTTATTTTTTATTAAATCTGGGCCTTGTGTATGAAATGCAGACAGATTACATTTCTATAAAAATTATTGGTAGAACCATTTTTTGTGTAACGAGTCATTCAGTTCAATTTATACGAGAAAAGTTTACAGCAAAATTTTGTCCGTATCTTGTGTGTATTTCGTTTAAAGCAGACCACAAAGCAAGATTTGAACTCCAAGTTCGGAATGGATCTAAAACGCGCAATGCTTTTACGTCTGGCGCGGAAAGACACGGATCTGTTTCCCGATGATCAATCTCGCAGGGAGAAAATCTACAACCGCTACAAGGTGAGATGAGTTTATTACGAGATGTATATTTGTAGCTTGTGGTGTTGATAATCAGCCTGTGTGTTTTATTGCATTTTCCTTTCCTCACATTTCTGAAAAGCAGCAGTTTGAGATCCCAGAGGAGGAGGCTGAATGGGTGGGTTTGAGTCTGGAGGAAGCAGTAGAGAAACAGAGACTACTGGAAAAGAAGGTAATGAAATGAACAGGAATGTGAAGGATGTGATAGACAGTCATAGGCAGAGCATATGCACCTTCTCAGAACTACATTTATATTTTGCTAGTGGAAACAGCAGTGTCTCACACTACAGGGAACTTGTGTGTTGTTTCCTACTGAAATGTTTACCAGAAAGTGTGTGTGGGAATATTTGCTGAACTATCCTCATGTGACTAATAACAAACTAATACTGTCCAGTTCAAAACCGGTACATATCATATCTTACTCTGTTTTTTCTTTCTCAGGATCCAGAGCCTCTTCACAAGAGTTTGGTGCAGAAGTTTGTGGAGGAACTCACCATTAAGAAGCTGTCAGAGCCTCAGATTGTGGAGAAAAAATGATGACGGTTCTCTGCCGGTCTCTATGTCTGTCATTTAGTCTGAAGAATAAACAGTAATGTATTTATTTTGTATTAACATCAACAACTATGTGCTTGTATTCTGTAAATATGTCATTTATACTTAATAATAAATTGATTCAGCGATGCATTTGCCGATTTGACTGGAATACCTTATTTCCTGGCTGGTTCCAGTTCGGAAACTGGAACAATGTAATTTTTAAAGAAACTAAGTCATAATGTTGTTGGAATATTCTAGAATATTTAGTTTTTTTTGTAACAATAAACTAATATTCTCATTGAACATATTAAATCAGAACCAGAAATTGCATAACATAATAAGGATGTTTATTATTATAAAATTCACATTTCATATAAACTGTTGAATGTTAAACAGCTAGTTCTGGTCGGCGAATTTGTTTGAAACTCCCCTTGTTTGTGGTGAATCAGTGGGGAGGATTTTTCAGCGACACCTTCTGCAAGCTACATGTTACGCCAGTAGGTAGCAACAAGCGACTGTATTTATGAATGATTCATTGAATCACTCAAACGATTCATTCAAAGACTGGAACGAAATTTGAACGCCAATTGCTGTGTGTTGTTGCTTTGACTTCGTCTGGAAAGAGCAAAATATACGCAAGTGTGTGGCAAGCCATTTTGACTTTTATACATTTTCAGGATATGAACTTGTGATATCAACAATTACATGTCCACTAGTAACAACGATAATTCTTGATATCAACAATTCAATTTCCACTAGTATAAACTATAATTGTTGATATCAAGAATTATGGCAAGCCGTTTTGACTTTTATTCATTCTCAGGATATGAACTTTCCCTAGTGAAAATGGTTAGATTTCCACTAGTAAGAATGGCAAGTTTTGATTTCAAGAATTATATTTCCACTAGTATAAACTATAATTGTTGATATCAAGAATTGTATTTTTACTGGTGAAATCTCAATGCAAATGTATGATATCAATAATTACATTGTTACTAATGCAAATGTCTATTCTTGATATCAACAACTGAATTTCCGCTAGTAAAAATATTCATTTCTGACATCATGAATGTGATTGTTACTAGTAAGAAAGCCGTTTTAGATATCAGAAATTATATTGAAATCAGGAATTCATTTTCAGATATCAGAAATGAACATTTTTACTAGTAGCAATTCATTTGTTGATATCAACAATTATAGTTTATACTAGTGGAAATTCAATTGTTGATATCACAAGTTCATATCCTGAAAATGAATAAAAGTCAAAACGGCTTGCCATACAAGTGGCAATATTAGGTCTAAATTTGTAAGTTACTCATTAACTTCTCGATTTAAAGTTGTATAAAATTAATACCATATTTAAGCGACTTATTCGTGAGATACTGCTGTTCAGTTAGCAGTGCGATAGTATTATGTTACATTCTGTAACTTCAGTCAAAAATAAATTCACATTACAAAAATAACTAATGCAACTAGTGCAAAAAAAAAAACCCCTTCCTTTTGGCGCCGCATACTTTACTACGGTATGAAGCCATTGCCCAATACTGGACATTCTGTGTGTGAGGCGTAATTTCCACAGAGCTTGTTAGTCTGAAACATTAGTTTTTAAAGGCTCATGAGTCATTTGGACTTGTGTGGGAACACAAGCGCGTGCCTCGTTTAAAAAGAGTGATATTCAGATATTAGGTCATAATAGCCTATTAAAAACAGTACGTTTTATGAATTATGTCTAAATAAAAGTCAATGAAAAACTGTGGAAGGCTGCTATATCAGAGATTGTGAGAACACTATATATAGTATCAGAGAAGTCCAACAAAGCAACACACCAATAGCACTAGCGAATGAGGAAGTGACTGCACTTTACAATCTAGTTCCCTTGTGTCTCTTGAATCGGGAAACGGATAAAATCAAGAGTTTGCAGGGTTTGTTGATGTGGTGAGGTTGATTTGGTTGGACTTTTGCCCACTCTCAAGATAGGGAGAAATGATTATTCATCTGGTGACTAATAGCACTTAGACATGGCCAAATGGAGTCAAAATATTCATTTTCAAAACACAAATTTAATTATCAACAGCGACAACATACTATAAGAAGCAGAACGTGACAATATCTGTAGGCAACTAAAGGATTTTTACACGACACAATTAAAACCACAGCAGTATATAAGTGAATGAATGAACGAACGAAATGCTTTCCAATGATTACAAATCCAGCTTCATTAAACGTTGACGTGTACTTAAATGTAGATACAACAGACAAAAGTAATAAAATCTTTTTGCCACTGACTCATTTTGACTACATTCATTTCAGTTTCCTGTATAACTTCACAGCATGACGTAACCAGACAAGAGGCATGTTTCCAGTGAAAAGTAATGTCTGTTTTCACTGAAAGCTAAAATGCGGCCAATAAGAACATATCTGATGTTTAATATACAACTAATTTGAATTTTAGACCAACGCAATAACTGACAAAACTATTGCTCTTCACAAATCTTAAGATGCGTTCACATTGACATCGATTAAAATAATCTTGTTTTAACTAACTGCATGACAGAAGCTGACCAGTTGACACCTCACAGGAAATGAGTCATGTCCACAGTCGTGCAAAATACTAGTCACCAACAGAATACAATCCCCAAAGTCATTCCTTTGACCGAAACCATTTTTTAAATGGTTACTATTTGGTGCCTGATTAGAGATGTCTTGAAAATATGTTAAAAATGCATTTCAAATTACATGTGACATTATACTACCAAAGCCAAACTAAATCTTTTTGGTTTCAGTTAGAAAACGTACATTTCGGTTAGCAGGTTAAGGGGATATTCACACAGAATGCGTTTTTGCTTTTAAAAACATGAGACGTAAGGTGGTGGAATGAAAAAAGCGAGATGTATAGGTTGGACTTCTTTGTACTCGATCCATGCTTTTAGAACGTCACGCCATGCACAAGATGCTCCAAAAGAAGCAAGCCGCGAGCACAACCATCAAACATCATGTTTACAGAGAAAAACAATAGAAAAGCAACTCAGAGGAATGCAAAAACACATTTTGTGTGAATGGACCCTTATTTACAGCTTAGCATATGATAAATGTTTAACCAGATATCACAATACCACACTACGTTTTTGTTCAGGAACTACATTGCCGACGATGGGCGGATGATTTGGTGGGGGGTTTTAATTGTTGAGGATTAGATGGAAAAAAACAAGGCTTTTATCACTTTGCCATTTCACACCCGACTTGAACATGGTGTCAGATTGGTATGAACTACATGAATTAATCCAACTGCTACTTTTGTCACCTTAATGCTGTTAATTGAAAATCTTCTATGGTTAAACTGTTCAGAAATGTTCAAAACAAATATCATGTTGCATATAACACTTAAATATTTTAGTGAATTTAGGGTCTGGGACCATCTTCTTGATACTAATGGGTTCTGCTTTGAAAACCATGCAATAAATTAGCAAATGACAGACATTTTTCATAACTGGCACATTACAAGAAGTTTGAGCAGCATTAGTTGCTCCCTTTTTACTAGAAAACGCAATGGCTACAGTCTCTCCCCTTTTGTTGGCTGTCCTCAGCCTCAGTTTACAGTCCATTTACAAGATCAGCTGCTGAGCAGGTGATTTACTTCATTAGTATGCACATATTACTAAACTGGAAGTCATAGTGCCAGCTGAACAGGTTTGGCAGTCAATAACAACGTCCTCAAGTTACAAATGACTTACTCTTTTCCTGGTCCGAAATGATTTTATAGTCAGCAATGTGTGTCCAAAGTCTGAATAGTCAAGACAAAAAAAAAGTCCAGTGGTTTTCAATGGTCTTGGTCATTCTCGCTCTTTACGGAGGAGAAAATGAGGCCTTCGATGTTCTCCAGATCTGCTGGATAGGTCTGACTCTCATTCACCATCTGACTGAAGTGTGCATCATGTATAGACGACATATTTATCGAAGTTTGGTTGACGTTTGAGTTTGTATCTGTGCCGTCAAAGTTGAAATCAGAATTCAAAAAGAGCTGGTTTAAAAACTGCTCTGAACCTGGCTGAGCAAGGCACTGGGTAATGCCTTGGATGAAGTTTTCCAAAGTCTCTGGGTCCATGCTGACACAACCATCCTCTTGTTTAAAATCTTCATTATAGTGAATTTCCTCCATGCCCTGGGATGACATGTGGAGGCCTCCGTCCGGAACACCGATTGGCACGGAAGCATTGGGAACGTTACAATCGGAAACGGCGTAGAATTGGTCAAAATGCTGAGGCATGCTGGGTTCGTTCGCGATGTCTTGACCTGAGGGAGCAGGAAAGATAAAGCGCTGTCAACAAAGTTACAGAGAATGATATTAATGTATCCATATTTAAAACCACCCTTACTTGGAGGAACGCTGCACGGCTCGCTGAACTTCACATCAGACTTTATTTTCCTCTTGCGATTCACTCCGTAGGGATCTACAGATCAAAAGTGCAAATCAAATTAGCCTCCTTTCAGTGTTATAGGGTGACATGAGCATGTGATGGCTCTGGGAAAAATGGCAAAGATTATCAAAGAATCATTTGTGTTCTGTAGACAATAGAAGACCTATTATAAAGCATTACAGTTTCCTCATGAATACTTTCAGTTTAAACTACGATAATGCTGCCCGTTTATAAATCCCCTAGAACAACTGGCACAGTGACACACCTTCTTTTGCTATGTTTTAGAAACTAGGTGGTGATTCATTTCTCAATCTGAAGCTTTTGGCTTCAGTTATCCATCTGTTCAGTCTACTTTTGTACGGTACTACTTTTAAACACAAGCAACCTAAAAGCCCCACATAACGAACATTTTTAGGACTGTTACAACAACTTACGAGAATCTTTTCTACCACACGACTCAATATAGTAATGCAAAACTAAAAACAACATACCATTCAAAAGCTTGCGATCAAGTAAGATATTTTTTCACTAAAATACTTATTCAGAAAGGATGCATTAAAATTGATCAAAAGTGATAGTAAAGATTTCTATTTCAAATAAATGTTGTTCTTCTGATCTTTATATTCATCAAAGAATCCTGAAGAAAAAGGTCAAGGTTTTTCAAAAATATTAAGCAGCACAACTTTTTTCAACATTGATAATAAATGTTTCTTGAGCAGCAAATCAGCATATTAGAATGATTTCTGAAGGATCATGTGACACTGAAGACTGGAGTAATGATGCTGAAAATTCAGCTTTGCATCACAGGAATAAATTACATTTTAAAATACATTAACATAAAGAACAGTTATGTTGAATTGTAATAATATTTCATAATTTAACTGCTTATACTGCATTTTGATCAAATAAATGCAGCCTTGTTGAGCCAAAGAAACTTCTCTCAAAAATGCTTAAAAATCTAACTGACCCCAAACTTTTGAACAGTAGTATATATATATTGTCGTTGAATCTGTAATACTTTTTAAATTTGCTAATTTTAATAAAAGAAGAAAAAGGTTTCATTTAAATAGTCATCCTGGATGCTGGAGCCTATCCCAGCGTCTTTTACAAGAATAACAATTGATTTAATAGTTTTTTTGATTTTGAGGATAAATTCCTAACAACATTCACCGATGTCTGAAAACTCACCTGCATTATCTGGAACATAGGTAAACTTGACAGGCTCGCTGTCCATCCGGTCAGACATGCGGCGTAGACACACGTTGACCTCCACCTCTTCAGATATATTCTGCTCCCTGAAAGGTGGAGACTTGAAGACAATGGCGATTTGTCTGTGGACATCAGTCTGAGCAAACTCAGCCTTTCCCTCCCAGTCCTCAGTGCTGAAGATTATCTCGATGTCATCTAAGGAGGTTTCCAGATATATAAATTAGTTGTTTTAGTCCAACCGTTTTGTAAAAATGAAAAAGTGATTAAACGTGGCCTTTCAAGTTCAGTTACCTTTCTGCACTTTGTCGCAGAGCATGTAAATTTCAGTTTTTCCTGTGCAGGGGCCTCTGACCACATTCAGCCGATTGATTTTCAGCTCTGCTGTTGTGGTCGCCTCTAATCAGACAAATACAAACAAATCAAACATTATCTGCAAGGAAACTCCAGAGAATTTAAGCACTCAGGTAGAGTATTTTTTCCCCCTAATATATATCATGCTCTTACTCTTGTCGTAGATGGGATTGGAAACCACAGGGGCGAGGAGGATCCTGTCTCCATCTTTTTGTTCCAACTCGCATTGGAAACACAGTCTCACCACGTTCATGTCCATGTCCTCAATGCTCTTAGAGTGGCCCGCTGGGGGAGAACAAGACAAAAACAGATGTTCATACTCGGCTACAGCGCAAGAGTATTATTAGGACCTGTTCCAAAACCTAATGAGAATATGGCACTAATTAAAAAATGGGCGGCTATTTTATCTAATGTATGTCAACAAGCATTTTCTAAGAAGCATTATAAAAACAAACTTGAACTGTATTTATATTTTATGCTTATCACTTATGTATTGTGCCGTTAGCTTAGTAACAAGATCTTGTGCACTTCATGTAGCGTGGAGAGTTGCTACTTGTATATGACGTTCTATTTCTGTTCATAAACTGCCTAAATTGCTCACTAGGTTTCAGAAAAAGAGCCAGTAGCCGCGATTCCATTACCCTTCAAATTGCACAAATTGAAATTGCGAATTGAAAATACGCCCAATCAATAGAAATACGTCAATATCGCAAAACCCGCCGTATATCGCAAAAAAAGTTTACACGCTCGAAATTCGAAAAAGGAATATTTCATTACAAAACTGCAATGGTTTTTCACATTTACCGGTCACCTGCTGCACATAAAAGTCGTCATCAGATGGCGCGGTTTGTTTGGACAGAAGACGAGACAGTTCAGACTGTGACAGTGAAGAGGGACTTCTTTATTAAACACATAAAAGACTAAAGATTTACAGCAATTCTGGATTCTGAACAAAGAAATGGCACAATTTATCAAGACCTCGAAGCAGATATAAGGGGCTTTCGCTTGGATAACACGCCTACGTCTCCTTCGATTAAAAATAATGGCTAGTGCAGATGTACTTAAACCTACTAACATTCAGTGTTGGGGAAAGTTTCTTTTAAAGTAATGCGTTATAATATTGCATTACTAAGTTACTGTTTATGGAAAATAATGTATTACGTTACCTTGGGATTACTTTTTCTCACATGGCTAAGCATGCTTCTTTGACTTTTAACAACAACAACAAAAAAAAAACTACTTAAACTTTTGACAAATGTAACCAAAAGCGAAATGAATCTCAACACGTGGACAAGAGAGGTTAGTCTATAAAGAGGAAAACAAAGTAACTTGCGTTACTTTATTTTGGAAAAGTAACTCGGTTATTTTGTTCTAATCTAAAAATGCATTACTTTATTAGTTACATAAAAAAGTAATCCGATTGTCCGGTAACTTGCGTTACCCCCAACATTACTAACATCCATTGCCATGATTTTTGGAATGACTTGTCGCGAGAGGAAAAAATGCCATTTTAGTCAAATAACATCAGTTAATGGAAATGCCGTCATTTAGAAATAATTTTTAAAATGAACAATTAGAAAATATCACAAAAGTTTTGCGCAAATCTGTAATGGAAACCTGGCTAGTGAGTCTGCAATATCATTCAACAACTCACTGTTAAAAGGATCAATTTTCTTCTCCCTCCTCTTCTTCAGTGAGGCATCAAGTTCCTTTCTCCGCACACACTGAATCCCCAGATTTGCAAAGCTGGAAAACAGAAACACACTCAGGCTGGAAATAACGTTTTTCACTCAGATCACGTTCTGCTAAGCATGTTGTCCCATGTCGCCCCAAAACATTGAGGTTAACAGAATTATACCTGTGTCTACGAGCATTGTGGGGATTGATGTGAATGACACAAATGCCATCTGAACAGTCTTTCCCAACCAAGCAGTGTGGGTGTGGGCGGTACGGGATGTCCTTTGTCACAAGAGACACGGTGACGATCACTTTCTTGATATTATCAACGGGGCCTTTAATCTATAAATAAAAAAAAAAAAGGAAAAAAAAAAAAAAAGATGAAATATAGTTTCACTTTTGCTTTCGGCAAACACTGGTTGCATGGGCTCTCTGTGTTTGCATTGCTAGCACAGGCTCTTTTGTTGAAAGTACCCATGTATGGACATTTATCAATGGAAAAAATGACTGGTGAATATGTTTATTTGTGTGGTTTAACGGTAATTCCCTCCATCAGAGCACACACATCGCACACCTCTCCAGGGAACTTTCATTTTTTAACTGCAATGACAAGTTTAACTTGATTTCACATACAACACCACAAACCATTATTGGGGAAGCCCCACAGTTTGGGATAGTTGGTGCATTCCACACACACCCACTAAATCAAATAAGGTGCTCAAATTAATTTCTAATTCATGTATATGGTAAAAAATGAATGGAAAATGGAAATCAAATGAGAGGTTCACAAGGTCTAACGAATGATAAGAAGATGGATAAACAGTTATTTACCTCCTAAAAATACAATTGTCAGCTCATTAGCAACCTTGCCGAACGTTATTTCTCTAACTTACTTCAATAGCAGGCAAGGTTTTGCTGGAGTCAGTGCTGGAGGCTCCAAGAATGCTTCCCGCTGATCGTCCTTCGCACTCATAGCGAAATCGCATGCCACGCTCCTTTGGCTGCTCTGCCACCACCAGCTCTGGCTTTTCCAGGAAGCGCTCCAGAAGTTCTGTTCCAGACTGCTGAGGATGAAGACACTGGGGTGCTACAGACGCCTGTCCACGTCGTTGACCTTTGTGGCCTCGCAGCGGATGCATTGATGCCATACCATCAGTCTGCGTGGTTGAGGCCTGGTTAAAGCTGTATGGATTCTGTGAAAAGAAATATGCAAACTAAATTTTTGCACTTCTCCGTACAAAAGTTGTTCTAGGTGGTTGCTACTCAGGGTTCTTAGTGGTTTTTAGCAAGTCATTATACAGTTACTAGGATGTCCTGAAAGGTTGCCTGTTTTTTTGCCATATGGCTAAAGTGATAATGACGTTACTATGGGTTACTAGGATTTTACGCTTGGTTGCCAGGGTGTTACTGTGCAGCTGCTAAGGTGTTCCAAGTACTTTTTAGCACCTGCTTACAAGGGAGTTGCTATGTGGTTGCTAATGTGTTCTAAATCATTTTTAACAGATTAAAGGCTTGTATGCACCAACAACAAGAACTGTAATGACCATTTTATTAATATCCACACCAATGCATGATTAGAATGATTATTGCAAGTTTTGTCGTCTTACTCTTCAAATGCTCTTTAAAGTCGGGTGAATTCTGATTGGCTGTTAGTGTTTTTTTATCGTCAGCTGAAAACAGTCATTTCTCTAAAAGTGATTCCAATGTTTGTTATCATAATAGTTGTGAAACATTTTTAAATCGTAATAAATAAACAAAGCAAGAGACAAAATATTTACACAAACAGATAAATTAACCAATGCAAAAAGGGTTTACTTATTTGGATAAAATAAATGGCCAACCAATCGCTGAATGATTTATTATCAAACACAAAGGGTTAAGAAAACCACATCAAAAACCTGCTTGTTTTACATCTACATTGAAAACATATTCCTGTTCGGACTTTCCAACATCTGAAATCATTAATGGAAAGACAAACAATTCACATCCAGATCACTATCTGCGATTGAATATTAAACTATTGTCAAACAACAGCAAGTTGGAGAAAGAGAAAGTGAGTGTGCAAAAGCGAGAGGCAGAAGAAAAGAAAAAAGAGTGGTTAACAGTTTGACACATGCAGAACATTCAAAGATACTGAACACAAAGAGCATACTTATAAAAACAAATACAGAAATAACAAGTTTCTGAATTTTTGAGCAAACAACAGACAAACACAAAGTTTGGACATGCCTGAGAATGAACTCAGATCGCTTACACAAAGAACCGCTGAGAAGAGGCAGAAGGAGCATGGTGAAGAAACAGGAAGCTCACATAGCTGAACGAAAAAACAGCCAATGAGAAAGTGAGAAGCAGAGAGGGGGGTATGTGCCTGCCTGCCATTTGTATGGGCGAGAGAAGCATGCTAACTGAAAGTAGGCATCGAATTACAATCACCCATCTGAGGTTCATAAACCTTGCTGTCATGAACAAGTTTCAAATACAAGTCAGCTTTTAGGGTAAGTGAGTTCACGAAATAAGCTCCAGAATTTGAAGCATCATTCGCAGCACAAACAAAGTGGGATAAGTTATGCACCAAATTTAATTAATGCTTGGGTTACAGAGGAAGTTCACCCATAAATTAAAATGCTCATTATTTTGTTCCAAACCAGTATCTTTTTTCTGAAAAACATAAAATAAGATATTCTTCAAAAGTTGACATAAAGGTGAGTCAAAGTTATGGGGTGAACTATCGCTTTAAGGGTTTCAGAAAAGTATGAAAAATAGTAACAGTAATGCCTCCTACAGCAACTAATAAGACAACCACACTTACGGTTGATTTTAGCTTAACCGCAGAAAGGCTCGCGTGTGGAGCTGCTCCTCTGGGGACCAACACAGGACCGCTTCTCCTGCTTCTAGATGGTGGATCAACTGGCTGGATGTCTTGGTCCTCAGGTGGAGGAGGAGGAGGACCAGGGAGCGTCGTCTGACTCAGCCCCTTTTCTTTCTCCAAAACGTACTCGTTTATAAGGTCTGTTCAGAGAGTTTTGATATAAATATAAACACATGGTATAGATAAAAAGAATAAATCAAAAAAAAATGTCATCATTCACTTTTTCCCCCCATGGAACACAAAAGGAAATGATAGTCTCGTGCTTTCACTGCATGGAAAAAGAATAACATCTCCTTTTGTGTTCCATGGAAAGTCTAAAGAGAATAAATAATGACAATGACTTGTTTATTATTTTGTTGTTGTTGAACTATCCCTTTAACACCATAAAACAAGAATCATATTTAGGGAAAGAAAAGAGGACAACCAAGGTCACCTCAAAATGACGTCATATCTGCACTCACCTAGATCCAAGGCTGCACAGGGAGATGGGGAAGAAAAACAAGACAAAGCGTTACACATGCGCATTTCCGGAAAACGAAACTGAAAGCAACTTGTTTTATTTATTTATAGAACATAAAATGAGCACTTAAGTACAAACAATGCAATTGAAAAACGTGCCTGCAACAGCTTGTCTTTATAATCAGGTAATAAACAAACCCGCTACAATAAGTCGAAAAAATATATCAGATGATAAACATGCTTTTCGATTGGATTTCTGTAAAAACGTACTAAACCATTGTGACCGTACGAGAGAATGAAAAACAGAAGAGACATTCGCGGGCCTGTTATTGTTTCGATACGGGCCTATAACTTTGGAAACACCCACTTCTCTTAGAAAACAACTCACTTTCGATGATACTTCAGTGTCACACATAACTTGATATGGCGATTGACATCCTTTCTTCAAGTTTAATGCATCATGTACAGTATTAACCGCTTGGCCTCAAAACAGAGCAAATATAAATATTCCCAAAAACATGCTGAATCAGAGTGACAACAGGGCCGAAGTGTTAGAAAGTGAACTGACCTCCATTTTCCGCGCTGCCGTTCGGAATGCTCATGTTTCTCATTGCAAACACGATGAAGAAGGATTAAAGAGTCTCTTTGGTCTCTACACGCACTCGCAGGTCGTTGAATGTTGAATCTCAGCGCTTGAAAATCCACCGAAAGAGCGTCCAGATCATTAGACCCGCGTTATGGACTCATTTCCGGGTGCTTCGCCTGTTTTTTTTTTTTTTGTTGTTGTTGAAGTCCTGAAGTTGACGGAAGCTTTTGGGAAAATAATCGCGCGAGAGAGCTGGAGGTCGCTTTATCTCTGGCTCAGCTACTAACGATATGTCATGACAAATGATTCGCACTCGTTCTTCTTTCACTTTTGTCGTGCTCTGGATCTAGTGGTCTAGTGGGTGGAAATCCCCCTACGTCACAACTGGGGAAACCCCCAAGATTCGTTGCCATGCCAACAACAAACAACAGGTAAGTTTATTTCAAGAACGCGTATCAGGCCTTAAATGAATAATAAACAGCGTCCTAAAATAATCCAAGTGTAGCTTTCCATACTTAAATAAATAAATAAATAATAATAATGTATTTTCTATAGCCTAAATACACAATTATTTAAAATCAAAATTTAAATAATCAACGTAAAAAACGTATGAGTCAATATATTAATATATACTATAATAATAATACTAATATTAGCAGAAGTATACATTAATACAAATATTTAAATTATTTTTTATTATTGAGTTATAGAACACCTGTCCAGTAGCAGCACGGAGTGAATTGAAAGTCACGTGATCTACAGTAAATATTGCAGATCGAGAATGGCAGAGATGAGTGTAATGAGGGCACACATGCCTCTTGTTTTCATCATTACGTCAGCCTGTTAATACAACTCTAGTTAAAGGCACAGTTCACCCTGTTGTTCCAAACCTGTTAGTTTCTTTCTTCTGTTGAACACAAAAGAAGGTATTTTCAAGAATGTTGGTAACCAGACAATTGACTCTTCGCAAAAACCCGCCCCCTTTAGTTACTGTTGTTATGTCCAACAAGCCATGCACTCTCACGCCACACATCAGTGGAAAAATACATCCAGGAGCAAAGAGGACACTGACAACGCATCGACAGACATACGAAACAAGTTCGTATTTAATATATCGTAATTTTTTTTTAAAGAAGATTAAACAATGAATACTGTATAGTGGGTTAGATATAGCGTGACAGATCGCTGTAGCTTGTGCATCTCTTCATACTAGTTCATTTATAGTTTCACGCGCGGAAAGATGCTAGAACACACAATTTTTCAAGTTCAAGTTCACCAACATTAATCTATTAAGTCCCCTGACTGCTTTGTCAGACAAAATGGCTAATTCGGCGTTATGATTGGTCAGATCACCTGTCAATCAAACTGTTTACCAACGGTTAATTGACAGTAGCGACTGACTTTCATAGCAGCAGAAGAAAAATATGATGCAAATCTTGGTTTGGTTAAAGACATTCTTCAAAACCTTTTTAGCTCAACAGAAGAAAGAAACTCATACAGGTTTGGAACTACTTGACGGTGAGTAAATGATGACAGAATTTATATTTTTTGGGTGAACTGTCTCTTTAAGGTAGAAAGCAACGGGCCTCAAATAACATTCGTGATTTATAGAGCTGTTTTAAATAATTGTTTTATTTACCGGTAGCCTTTTCAAATTCCGCCTACACACAGAGAACATATATAGTTTCTACAACATTCAAATTATATCTCTTGAGTCTTGACATTTATCCTGGGCCAGTGATTATCATATGACAGACGTGCATAAAACGATCACGTGAACTCTCCCACGCGAAGCAAAACTCCAAATTTAGAGAACAGCTATTTGAGTTCACGGTTACCATGCACTATGCCGTCACCAATCCCCATCACCCGACTATTGCCAAAGGATTTTGGGCTCGAGTTTGGCGCGTGCAGTAGTCCGCTAACCAAAACCGTGAGTGGATCTACTCTGCGTGTCCCCACAAACACGTTTCACGGTAAAATCGCCCACAGACTCTGGTCCTCGGTGATCCACTGGCGAGAACTGCAGGCTCTGGAGCCCATCGGCAGCGGTGGATTCGGCATGGTATTCAGAGGCACATACTTTGGCGAGACTGTTGCTTTGAAAAAAGTGAGATGTGTGAAAAACAAACTGGCTTCGAGGCAGAGTTTCTGGGCGGAACTCAATGCAGCGCATTTGCGCCATCAAAACATTGTGCGCGTGATCGCGGCTTCCACGTGCACTCCCGCGCACCTCAACAACAAAGACAACATCGGCACGATTGTAATGGAGTTTGCAGGCGCCCTAAACCTACATCAGGTCATTTACGGACTTGCAGACCCGCTGCCTATGGACAAGTGCATGAAATATTTAATAGACATCGCGCGCGCTCTCCAGCACTTGCACGCCCATGGCATAGTCCACTTGGATGTGAAACCTGCCAATGTTTTAGTATCTGGACAGGGTGTTTGTAAGCTCGCAGATTTTGGGTGTTCTTTTAAGATATCGAGCAAAAGCGACACCGTGACGCATCTGAATGAAATCGGAGGCACGTTCACGCACCGCGCGCCCGAGCTGCTGAAAGGTGAGGAGGTTTCATCGCGCGCGGACATTTATTCTTTCGGCATCACAATGTGGCAGCTCCTCACCCGAGAGCCGCCGTACGAGGGAGACCGACAGTGTATTCTGTACGCTGTCGTGGCGTATAATCTGCGCCCATCCATCACTAGGGATGTTTTTATTCAGTCATCTTCTGGACAGACATGTCAGAAGCTGATCAGCCGGTGTTGGGACGGCGACCCCAACTTCCGACCGACCGCAGATCAGCTCGTCAATGAACTTTCTTTGATCGTATTGTGAATTTGCGTCATAGGTTCACAAAATATATTAATTTGAAATGCTCTTTTAAATAACTATTATTGTAATAATGATTTTTGTAAGTTTAATAATAATGTTTGCCTTTTTTTTATTGTGAAGCAAAATTGTTTTAACATCTAAAGAGCTTTAATTAAATGTTTTCTTGTTTGAAGTGAGGCTTTTGTGATGTTATATTTCTGAATGTAAATATATGAGGGGATATTTGCATATTTTATATTTATAAATAAATGTAAGAGGTGGACGTTTGTGAATTAGTTTTGTAAAATGTATTTATGGATCTTATTTATTAGTAAAAAAAAAAAAAAAAAAACCCGTTAAGGTTCCCTATGTTCCTAATTTAGCACGTTTCACACACATTCTCGAAAAATATGACGACTAATATTACATGGCCGCCATGTTGAGGTCACACGAACAAATGAATTACTCACTTTATCTCGGGAATTCCTTTGTTATTGGACCACTTCGATGGCAGAATAAACTAATAATGGTGAATAAAGTATGTATCTTCGAAAACTTTTGAGTGATGCTGTATCTACGGCGCTAGGTGTCAGCACAACATTCAAATATTGTGCCTATTCAATGGGATTACATTTACGATCACGGCTCAAAAAAATGCTTTCGTGCAGCTCCCTGGACAATTTTTGGTTTGTAATATAGAGTAGGTAAAAAAAAATATATATATATATGTATATAATGACAATTTGTATCATCCAAAATTCTGCCATGCTTTACAGAGACCGTCCTAGAGATTTTGTATATGACACCTAGAACATTTGAGACTCTCAAAAGAGAAAACATGCCTAGAAGGTAATGCTTTCATTTTTTAAGGGCCCATTTCCATGCTGCTTTATTATAAAAAAATAAAAAAATACTATAAATAGCCAATTAATTCACAACCTGTTAAATCAAATTGTGCTGCTCAAATGTAAATTTGCCATACTAGTTTATGCTAAAACCAACATGGCCCTGTGAATTTATGCAATAATTGTACTATTTCTATTTTAATACATTACTTATTTAATACTACTTAAATATATTGAAGATATGGAGGCAGAAGTATTTGCATTGGTAACCACAAAGCATTTTTTTTAAGCAAAACAGATTCATGCCAAACCCAAAGATCAAGTATGCACTTCATATGGTGCAACTTTAACATTACCTCTAGGTTTATTAAGTGGTTTGTTTAAAATCTTGGCAAAATGTATCATGTTCCTTGGATATATTTAATGTTTTTATGAGTTCAATGTCACAACTTTTAAAAGCCAAAATGCAAATACCCAAGTCTTGAGACATGAATAAAACAATGTCCACTTTAAACTGCACTTACGCTTTACTATAAACATGAATGATGAAATTTTGGAACGTACCAAAATAAAAGCTTAATTCAGAATTACTGCACCAAAAAAAGAAAAAGAAAAAAAGACAAACCAGGCATTGCGTCTCACGCATTCTTGAACTGTGCTATGTGTTGAGCCGAACCAAATGTGATACATGGAGGTCCGGCTGTGGAGTGTGAATGTAATGAAACTAGTTCTCATTCAGAAAACTGGCAATTCAGCTATTGCTAGATGCTTGATGTCAGCATGATTACGTTTTACAAGCGGAGATGCTGTACAGTTTTAGGACATACAAAAGAAAATTCAGAGGTTTAGAAAAAAAAAAAATCATGATCAGTTAATAATATTAATATATAATTATACTTAATACCTACAAGGCTGTTATTTCTTTATTTTTTGTTCAAGTTTGCAACATCAATTCTTGTTTTAAAAACGTGGAAATTCTGTCTCGCACGAGTAGCGTTTGAACAGAATTGGCTATTTTTTTTCTTGGCCACCTCTGTCCTACACTACACAACTGCTTCCTGGTATCCCTTCACACATGGAATGAACAGAAAAAAAAAAATTGTACACCGAATAAGGAGAGGACTTGGCCTTTTTTCCTCGCTCTTATACGTCAAAAAACAAAATGATATGTACTGCAATTGCCCTATTCACTCCAACCAATAAGATTTAATTATGGACCACCTAACCCTTCAAATTATTAGTGTTACCAACCCAAAAATATACAATACAGTACATCACATTTTACTTCACTTTGACTGCAAAAATATGGGAGATTGAAAAAGAATGACTTTAGGAACTCTACATTAAATATTTCTTTTCCTGTGGATCCCACATAAAGGAGGAACGTTGAACTGAACTTTTTTCCTGCAGTCTTTTAAGTAATACCATTAATCCAGTTCCCTTCCCTGACAATTAAACATAAATTCAGCCTTGCAGATGCCTTATCACACCTTCGCAAGACCAGAGGGCAAGGGAGGGGGTTAAAAGGGGTTAATCATTTTTCTTCTCCCCCTCTGGTTTATCTGTGATGGCAGGGGTTGTGTTGGCAGCTGCTGGCTGGGCTGAGCTGTCCTTGCTCTGGTCAACTCCGCTGGTCCCGAACTCGTTGACACGGTTGGGATCCACTCTGTAAATCCAGCGCTGGTACAGATAGATGAAGAAGACGACATCTGTGGAGAAATGGCAGCGCATCCAATTACACAAATGAAAAATACTAGCAAGCGTTAAGATACCCTTCAACATAACAATCATATCGTGAAATTCAAGCACGTACCATCTCTGAGACAACCTATTCTGTACATCATTGGCATCTTGATGACAAAGGCAAACAAGTCATCTATAAAGGTATTCAGGGCCTTGTAGGTGAGCATCCTCCAGGGAAGGTGAGCTACTGACTTCATCTTGTAGTTGATGAAGAGCTGCGGTGTCATGGTGATGAAACCTGAAGGAAACATGATGCAGGTCCAGATCAAAACATGGACATGGAATTTAGAACTGTTGTAAGAACAAATAAAAGTAGTAGTGGCGTTTGAAACTATATAAAGTTTTTGGTGTTTCTAGAATAAGTGTTCATGCTTGAATGCGCAAAAAGCACGTTATTTTTCGCATATTTTACATGAGCTTAGAATAAACGGACTGTTATCGTTCTTGGTGTGAACGAGCCTTTAGGCGGGAATTATTCAAATGCAGGACATTGTGGTGTGTCCGTTCCGTAAGAATACTCAAGACCACAATCGAGGCGTTTCATGGAGTTCAGAAAATGCTTGTTGATGTAGAGAATTGGTGGACTTGGTGCTCATAAAAAGTCATAAAAGGCTATAGGCCCTCTTTAACAACTAGGCAGTCTTAAAGATTTAGGGTTCCTGAAATGCATTTTTTTTTTTTGAATTATCTAGAATATTTAATGCAACACACCAATGAAAAAAATGTAATGCGAGTGGTGAGAAGCTAAAAATTTTTTGAATCTGAATTTACACAACTTAAATGCACATTTTCCCAAAAATGCTTTTACCACCAAAACATTCTAAAATCCCCAAGCAAAACATACTGTCAGCAAGCTAATTAAAGCATTAATTAACCATTGTGAAGCATCCAGAAAACATTTGATTGAATGGTTAGAAAGTACTTCAAAAATTATTTTTACATGACAAGTTTTGTAATTTCTTAATGCTGAAATGTGTAATTTCTCAATTACTAGCTTCACCAAAATAATTACAAAATGCCATTAGAGACACAAATAAGTGACGCTAGGGACATGGGTTTGATTTCCAAGAACTGCATTAAAAAAAAAATAAATAAAAAGTAAATCTTGAATGCAAATGAAAATCTCTTTAGATAAACGCATCTGCCAAATCTAGAAGAACAAAAAGTTCAAACAAACTCATAAGCATCAAAAAGCTACATCTGAGAGTTAAAACAAAAAGTTTTCTAATTACTTTCATTTTAAAATCATTAAATATGAATGCGTCAACATGCATTCACAGTCTACAGGCCAACTACTGGATTTCACACATTATACCGTGTCCTTGTGGACAGTGCTCTCTTATTCCATTTATAGAACTGTGGAAAATCCTTTGGGCCTTGAAGCTTAAAAAGTGGAATTCTCCTTTGTGAGCTTTTTCCTCAAGCATCTAATCACCGTTTCTGATTTGATCTTGGCAGACTGAGCAAATATTAGAAATGCAATAAAATGAAGGCATTACAAACATGAAATGAAGCCACGCTTACCGAAGGTTAACAAGAACCCATAAAGCATACTGAGCACCCATGAGTACCAGCCTTTGTGTTCCACATATAATAAGCTATAAACTGCATAGCACCCAAAGAGAGGGTACAACAGCCAGGACAGGTACTTAAAGGCCATCTGGGGGGAGAAAAATGAACAATTAATCAAAGAACTTGAATAAATAACGTGGGTTTGATGAATCATCTCTAAACTGCAGCTGAAAAGTCACTTACATCATCATATTTTGGTTGAAGAATCCACATATGTGGACTTGTCTTTAAATATTAATCGTGGGAAAATTCCAGCAATCCTGTTCTCTCTGTCCAGCTAGGAAAAGAAAAATAAGAATCAACATTGAGATCTAAGAATTCAAGCTTAGACATTTAACTGAAGTGATGTGGCATCATCTCACCCTGACATCCATGACTTTGGTAATCTTCCAGAAATCGATGAGCAGGCCGATGAATACGCTGACCTGGACAACAAAGTTGGTCTCATTGTCCAGGATATAGAGCAGCACTACCAGAGACTGGAACACCCCGAATATGATGGAGCGCACAGACAGCCCCTCGAGAGACTGACGGCTGTTCCAGAACTGGATATCTGCAGAGAAAGTGAAATAAGAGAACACAGTTCAGACACCAGAACCCACAAGTCTCAATCAATTACCACAAGTACACAATCGCCATTTACTTACCATTCTTGAAGGCCAAGAACTCAAAAATGCTGTGGACGATGGAAACGACGATGGTCAAGCCCAGGAGGTATGGGTTGGTCTCAAGTAGAGCCACCTGTTCAGGCAATAAGCAACCATATTAGCACAAGATCTTTTAATGGCATTTCTCAAAGTAGTAATTCTGCTTGTAATTTTAACACTACATCACTCAAATAATGGGTAGTATTCTTTAGATACCCAACAAATTATGCCATTTAGCTGTAGTTCAAACATTTTAAAATTAAACAAACAACAAAAAAAAAGGTAGAGAAAAGTGTGAATATGGATCAAATATAAAACTTCTACCAATTATTTACATAACATTTATCTACTTAATTAAACTATTTAATTATAGAAATATGGAAAAAAAAAAAAAAAATTCACATTTTCTAATATTCCATACTAGAGCTGCACGATTCTGGATAAACTGAGAATCACGATTTCGGTTTTCTTTCAAACAGAGATTGGACATGAATATTTGTAACAGATATATTGATACTGTGTGGTTGAAAAGACTTTTTGTGAAAATGTCCCAAACATGATAACGGTTCCCTCGAGCTCAGTAGCATCACAAATGCAGATTTGAACTTTCCGGTGTGATTTTGTCAAAAGTTTAAGAGACACATGCGAATACTTTAGGAATAAGATCGTGTGGGCGTTTGAATCAAGACTGCAATCGTTTAATGATTATTTATGCAGCTCTGTTCCGTATATATATATCAAACTTATCAGCTACAAATTAAAGCGCTGATCTATAAACATTTTAAACCCTCATTTGATGTATATGGTAAGAAAATCCCATCTGGATCTCTGAACCAACAAAACTGATATTCCCTCGAGTTCACTACAGACCTTAACAGAATCCTGATCCTCATCTGACTGCTCGTAAGTGTCCTCTCCCAGGAAGTTCCAGGGGGAGCGGGCATTCTGGGCAGCATATAACTGCCAGCGCCACAAGGACAGGGGGCAGTAGGTGAGCCGAAGGGGCAGATTCTCCAGGGTCTCATTTATGGGGTAATAGTCCTTCTGCAGGTTCCAGTAGTCATTGAAATAAACAATGGGGTAGTAGTCTCCACTCACAGCATCAAACTTCACATCTGAGAGAGACAGAAGTGATTCTCGATCAATCTACAGCTTTGGTCAATAATTCGTTTCAATAATATAATACAGTTCAGCACCAAATAAAACTTACGCTGGTCAAGGGGAGGGGGGACGGAGCCTTTCACCCAAGCTGTGTGATCGTCCACCATGTTGATAGTGAGGTTGGGATGCCAATGGGATATGATCTCCACAGGCCCATGACTCTCGGCCCGCTGAGAATGCACAAACATAGCATAACTTCACAGACTATGTGTCCTTCATTGATAAGGCAAATCCAGAATGCACAGCATGGGGAAAATGGATGGTGGAAGATCAAAGAGCATTGTCGATTAACTTATTTCAATGAGGCAGCTCACAAGGAAAAGAGCTCGTGTCTCAAACTTACCTTGATCATTTCTGGATCAGCTTCCGTTTCTCCTGTCAACAGGTTCTTGGTCTTGAGGAACTTCCTCCTCTTGTACTTGTTCAGCACTGTTGAAGTGGAAGTGTGTGAAAACAGGCTCTAGGCTTTAAAGTGAGTTCACCCATGCGCTGATAATGCGTTATTACAGGCCTGCTGACACAGCCAAACGTGTGAGCAGCAAAAACACGTGTTACAGAGATGAATGAGTGCAAGAAACGAACGCAAAAACTGGACAAACTCACTTCGAGTGGCATGGACCGTAGATAGCCTGCGGTACTGGCCCTTGCGTTTGGGGTCTGGGTGGAAGCCACTCTTGGTGAAGTAAATGTGGATGTATATCGAGCCGTTCTGCTTCAAACTCTGTGTGAATAAAAAGAGGGCGGCAATCAGTAAAGGTCACTCAACACAATTTTATTATTGGACTTTTACGGTGTTCACTAAACGCTTCGAAATTTAAAAACGAATGTCACTTCTTTTAAAACCATGCATGTCTCAGATTTATTGCATTCACATTTACAGCAAGTATTCACGTCCCACCTCAGAGAGGTCCAGCTCTTGGTAATGCTCATAGCAGCCATCACCTGAGTCCCCCGTGGTCCAGTCTCCATAAACCAGATCTTGCCGGTACCAGAACAATGCTTCTGTATTGTTAAAATCTGTAAATACCTCATTCTCCGAGAGATATATATATAAATCCTGTGAAAAGACAGGTAACAGAGAACATCATGTTATCAACAAACCTGACCCTACTCAGGATTTGATTAGGTGGTTGATTCGATATCCTGCTTATGTTGTTCTACATCTAAAATGCAGATGGGAAAGGTCTTGATTATGAATACCATAAGGGTGTCCTTGGGGAAGAGGTTTCGGCTGGGCACTCGCGGAGCTCCAGCTGGAGTGTTGGGATCTGGAGTTGACGGACCTCTGCGGAACCAGCTACTTATAGCCCAGATGATAAAAATCCTGAGTAACACAAGAGCAGACTCATAATACACTCCAGGTCTATGACGTTCAGGAAGTATAATCCCAGAACTCATGATGCAACATTGTTGCCTTATACTGTCAGCTATGATTTTAGAAAAAACAAAAAAAAAACATTTCCCCTCCATAAAAACAGTCCATTTCAGCCCACCTTAAATAGGAGTACAGTTAATTTGAAAAAAAAATATATATATCACTGGAGAATGTAATTACTGCACCTATAGCACGAAATAAATATACTGTGACAAACTATATATTGCATAAGTATGAAATGTGAAGGTAAGTATGCAAACCTCCTGACATCAATTAGAGCACCCAGAACAACTCTGGGGTTCAGTTGCTCTCCCCTCACGGGACGTCCATTGAGTAATACAGCCCCTCAGGGCTCAAACTAGGGCTGTTACAGAATCTTCAGCTGGCAATACCAGTGAAAGTTGACGGTTCTCAAAAAACAATTTTTATACCACAGCAACCCCGTTCATTTATTTGTATAAATATTACCAAATTAAACTGTTTTAGTGCTTTGAATAATGATAGCATACCAAGCTAAAACACTACCATATGATCTAGAATACGTTACCATCCACATCAGTTTTACAAAACAAACCACCTCTGTCAAATAAAGACCATGTTCTGAAAGTACACAGGATTCACAATATTAAGGACTCACCTGAAGAGGACACCTTTAATCACCTGCCAGGCATTGGGCTGCTGTTGCTGCTGCTGTTGGGGGTCCTGTTCAGTCGCACCTGTCTGAGCTACCTGACCTGAGGCAGCTGCCCCATTACTGCTCACCTGCACAGAACATTCAGTGATAATTACAATCTATGAACATTTAGAACACATTGCGATAAAGGTGAAAGACAAAAACACGAACAAATCTTTTATCATTGTGCCCTTAACAACAGGTTTTGTTTTACATCTCTGCAAACTTTTTGGTTATATAATTGGTTAATGACTCAGCAGAGAAAAGAAGGTCAAATATTACAACTATATCTTTACTTCATACATGAGTACAATTACTTTCCTTAATTCTATGTGACATTTGGAAAACTAATAATCTGAACTGACAAAACAGGAAATATGAATTAGTGCACGCAAAGCCACAGAGATTTCAATGCCATTAGTCATACAGGTCTCCCTGACCATGAAACCAACTATGCTATAACCTACTACTGACAAAAACGGCTTTCTGCAAATTTGGATGAAAAATGAAGCTAATTATTCCTCTAACAGATAGACATCAGTACAAGTCTGAGAAGAGAGGCAGATGAGAAAGCCTGATAGAAGTCTGTCATTAACTCAATCAAAAGAAAACAAAGCATGACCAGTTTCAACCATGACCTAGAAAGAAAGATATTATGATTACCATAAATTTATTTTCACAAGCTCATTAAGTGACTATTGCAACTTCCATCTAGCTATGTATTCCCATCATTCCCATTTCTTTTCGATCAGCTAAAAGCAATTTGCCAAGGAAAATGATTTAGATTTGACACGCTACTGAACAGGGTAAATATTAAACGTTTTTTAACACCCGGCATAGAATTGCTTCTGACTGGATTTAGGTCAACTAAATGGATGCAGAAGAAATTGATGTAATTTACAATGATTCTGTTAACAATCCAGATGTCTAAAGATTAGTGATAACAGCTCTGACATAATAATACATCCCAAAAAGGCGTTTCACCAAGTTCAGACCAGAGATATAGAATACAAAAACATTAAAAAAAAAAAAAAATTGGTCTGAACGCAAAAACAACGTGAAATCAAGCTTTAATTGTTATTAATGTTTACGCACTTTAAACTTAAAACTCTATATTAGTGGGTCCTGGACTTACTGTTCTTCCTGATAGGCCTCAGGAAATAAACGTGGGCACCAAAACACTGCCAACCCTCTTTCTGTATGGCATTCCCCAGGGCTAAGTCTTGAGACCTCTATTGTTCTCATTATGCATCCAAATCAAAGTCCATTGTAGACTTCTGATGATATGGTTAAGGTTAACCTAATCACAGATGATGGAATGGCCTATATGGAAAAGATGGAGACCCTAACATTGTGTTGTCATGGTAATTTTGACAAAACTGTCAACAGAAACAATTTTGCTAATGAAAAAGATGATGCAGCAAAAAAAAAAAAAAAAAAAAACTTCAAAAGAAAAATCAAACAAGTAAGATCGATTAAACAATAAAAGATGGATCGATAACATCAGGCCAGTTTTCTTTGTTTCCAATAAAATTAACAAGCTTGAGTCATCAATAGGAATACTGAAAAACGGTTATCCACTTGTTTACATTTGCAGCCCACGTTTGTTTTGGAAAGTAAGATTTGTGAACCTGAGTAATGTCTATGATTCATAACACCTACATGACCTCTATAACCTGTGTAAATCAGTAACCACAGGGTTATTCATCCAGATGAGTGAAGCTAGCCTAACCTTACCACCAAGGCTACTTGATTCAGTAGCAGGCCATTAGTAAGTTCTTCCTACTGATTCGCTGTTCTGAGAGTTTCGATCTAACCCACCAGAACAGGACAATCAAAGAATTTGCGTTCATTATACAGAATGAAATCTCAGTATGAAGGCAGACCTCTATGAGCAGGGCTCATCTTCCCTGACTTAAACCACTTACTCATGAAGCTGTCTGCACACAATACTATAATCATTCACATATATTATAATCAACACAGTTCCTCCATCTACAACCAAGACACGTGCAATTGTATCACAAAACGGTCGAACTGGAGGATTAATGACCAGGATTGCACAATACTGCCATCTTTAAACTGCTTTGACATGTGAAGCTAACACAAGAGCTAGGCAGCTAGTTAGCCTGCATGCTAAGAAAGATCAACTCACAGACATAAGCTCATAACGCTATATAGTGCCGTTTCTGGACAACCATATACAATATAAGCTGTTTCTAAAAACCAAGTCGGCTGTCTACATAAACAGCGTTTGAAGGCATCAAATGCGCGTTCAAACGTGATGATGCCAAAAAAAATGCTGTCAAAGGAAGCAGCTGTAGTTCACTGGTCTTTTAAATATAACATGTGACATAGATAAATGAGCTTTGTTAGAAATGAGATGTCCCGGTAAAAATAAATAACACAACCGGACAGACACTTCGTGACTCAGACAGTATTTCTCCCCCACTGCATGTTGAATTAAAGGGGTCGCTGATTCAGACCGGCAGTCTGGATTTCTTCTTTAAAACGGACGAGAAGCAAGTCTTTACTCAAGAGAAATTGTGGACTATATGAAAGCTGTTAGTTGACAAGTCCATCTGACGGCTACACTTCTTATTCTTACCTCTCCGTTGCTTACGGACAACTGCTGTATTGCTTGAGTCTCCTGCGCCGCCATCTTACCTGTCTCTATCGCACACTATAATGTGGTGGTATGTAATCTGATGTATCGCGAGATTTTCTGCGAGAACTTTCCGCGAATCGGTTCTTTCGAACAGTTCATGTCAAAAAAACGGTTTAAAAAAAAAACATCAAGCACGATAGCATATTTCAATTTTCAAAACGTTAAAAAATGTATTTGTTTATTAAGTTTTGGTAATAAAGCTGTTTGTTGTAATTTCACATGCCCCAGTTCAATTTGTTGATTCCCTCAGCTCCTAAGATAAAAACACACAGTAAGGTTTTTGGACGTTTAGTTTTGACTTTTATTTCGTTTTTTTTTTTTTTTTTGGTGTCTAGTTTCAGTTATTTTACCAAAGCTGTTTGTTCGTTTTAGTTTCTTTTTCAAATAGTTTTACAGCACAGAAGGTGCTGAACCCTGTTATTTATTTATTTATTTATTATTTAAATCTTCTTTGGCCCTAAAAGTATATGGGTGTCAGAGACCGTAAATCACAGACCCCAAAATTGGCAGGGTGGTCCCCACTTGACACAAGGTGGCGCTACAATAAGGCAATTTGCATTTTGGATAATAACTTTGGTACTCTAACAGCTAGAAACAACATCTTCTCCCAAAAAAAGGCACACAACAGCTACGGGAAGGTGCTGGCAAAATGTTAAAGAATTTTTTTCGAGTTGACTTATAGGTGCTGTGTCCAAGCAAAACAAAACTTGATGCACATAGAAAACAGGAAAAATCATAAAATCCTACCAATAGGGGGCGCTACAACTAATAAACAACTGCAACCGTATAATTAACAAACGTAAAAATTTGTATGCATCTTTGGTTGACATCCTAACATATCCTCTAATTTGATTTCGATGGTTAATAAAGTTGGTCGCCAGCAGCCAATTAATTTTCAGCGGATAATTAAAAAAACACAATATTTCTACATCTTTTGAAAATGAATGCGTGCACCGATTTTTGTTGGGGGGGGAAAAAGCCATTTGGTGGCGCTATAATAAGCAACTTTTCATTTTAGCTAATAACTCTGCAATGGTGTGTGACAGAATAAAAATGATATAGTACAATATTATATGTAATTTGTGATTTTATCTAAAACCTTGATCCGCCATTGTAATCTGAAAAGAAAAAATACTTTTTCAAATTCCGCTGTTTGTCACCAAATTTTGCACACATCAGCTCTAGACCACGCTGACAAAAAGTTATCAGAAGAAATTGTATCTATTGAATGGGTGGTTGATTATGATTTCTTTTTTTTATTTAACTTCAGCCTATCGTGTAATAGTCTCTTGTATCTGTTCCTGTGTACTGGCAGTCTTTAACGCAGCGCTATTATTAACGTTAGGCTTTTTTGGCTAATGGTTGCAGGCATAGACTGTAAAAAAAAGTCAGTGGAAACGCAGCTAGTGAGTCTGCGAGAGAGGCTGAATCCAAAATCATTTTCATTGCATGATTTATAAACACCCACCAGTTTGAAAACACCCACAAATTCAGAAACACCCACTTTTGTTCTGTTCTTCTTGCTAATAAGCTTCTTGGGAGCAGCAGCTCATTTGCATTTAAAGGGACACGCACAAAAACAGCGTTTTTGCTCATCCTCAAAAAGTGACAATTTTAACATACTATAAAAAATCTGTGGGGTATTTTGAGCTAAAACTTCACATACACACTCTGGGGACATCTGGGGACATATTTTACATCTTGTAAAAGAGGCATTATATGACCCCCTTAAACAGTTTAGGAGATACAATTTTTATAGCCTATGTGTTCTGATAGGACCTATTATTATATTGTGTGTGCATAAAGTCCAAAACTTGTATATAGAAAACATGTGGAGAACAAGTCATTCTGAGCAAGCACACAGTTTCGTGAATTTATTGTCCTCGGGAGGCTAACAGTAAATTCTAACTATCAGCCATTTCAGTTGAAAGATGAAGGCTGATATAAATAGTGCGCACTACAGGAACCACAAGATAAGGAATCTTTTAAGCCTAATCTTTTTCTGCCAGTTTCCCTTTGAATGTAAATAAATGCTCTAGTTCATTTATATAACTATGATGTACTGACAATATAGTTTTAGATAATTAGATCGAAATATGCTTTTGAAGGGTTTCGCCTTTCTAGATCCCAATAAAAGCAAACACAATTTAAATGCTGTCCATTTGAAATTAAGAGACAATTTTCATACAATAATACATCATAACATTTCTATAAAGACATTTATTGTTGCGGTACGAATAATAAAACAAAGACTTATATGTTAAACTGCAAGCATACGGTTATATAGAAACATATAGAAATAGATTATAAAAATTAAAAGGGTCTTAAGATAAAGGCTTCAGATATATGTTTTTGAGCTGCAAATGAAATTGTCCTTTTAGATCTTGTGACATGTGATTCATCTAAATTTAAATGTTGACCACACATATTACCAAACCCTAACTTTTATTAAAGATGGAGTTTGCTATAAAAACCACATCATAAGATTTGTTTCAATTGGGTCGCTAATCAGTCACACGGTCCATTTTTTGCTTGGACCCCAATGATATATATATATATATATATTTTTAGTATAAAAGTATTATTTTTAGTATTATATAAGTAACATTGTCATGTCTAGTTTTGGTTTTGTTTCACGTTAGTGTGTTCATGTCTCTAATTTAGTCACGTTTCCTTTCTTGACATGTGCTTCCCTCATCATGTTCTAGTCATGTGACTATGTTGTCCTATGTTGTCATTGGTTAATTGTCTTAATCATGTTCACAGGTGTGTCTGTTTAGTCATTAGTCTGTGTTTAAGCATTCATGTTTGCCATCCCTCTTTTGTTCCTGTAATCACAGTTGTTGCGTGCTATAAATCAAAGTTACTTGATTGTTTTGGTTGGGAAATGAATAAACTACACTTGCGTTCTTCTGCAACTTGACTCAGTGGACTCATTACACATATATTTAGTATATATATTTTTATTTCTTTTTCATTTAATACACATTAGTAAACTACTTGGCTGGGTACAACTCTGTGTGATGTTTAAATGATTCTTAATTCTGTCCAAATTATAAGGTCTAGTAGTGTTAGATTGACGTCCAGCATGATAGAAACGACAACCATGGACTTGTTGACACTGTAATTGGTATACCTTGGATGATGTGATAAAACAAACTAAACCATTTATCTTGATACGTTGAGCACACTGTCATCTCAGACTAGGGTGACCACCCTTGCGTGGAAAAACATTCGCGATCTTGGTTAATAGCGGGTCCATTTTACAGGTGTGTGTGTGTGTGTGTGTGTGTTTAATCTGTCAACTTCAAAAGGAAAATATTCTCTGATGTGACATTTTGAACTAATAATGAGAATGCGCTGAGGTGTAACGGTATACGTCCCTATAAGTTTCGTTTTTTGGAGAAACGGGAGAAAATGGCATATAAGGTGCTGCTGAGCTGCTTACAGTCAGAACTGGAAGGAAAAGGAGCCGACACAAATGCGACATGGACAGAAGTGACTGGTGAGAAACCTCTTTATTAGCAGCACAATAGAAGTCTAGGTGATATTCTAGGAAAATTGTCACATTCTTGATATGTAATAATTCGAATCAACATTCGGAGCTTGTTTTTTTTTTTTTTTTTTTTAAAGAGGTTTGTCGCTTGATTGAGTAGCATAGCCTATTCCAAATACAAAATTGAATGGCAAGGGATATAAAATGGTATAAACTGCTAGTAGTTGTTACGTGAAAAACTCTCCTAGGTCCTAAAAATGCGGTCCTGAAACGGCAGCCTCTGGTATTGCAGCATTACTACCAGCTAGATTGAGTTTAAGTTTCGTTTCACCGTATACTATATGGCAAGCCGCTTTAACTTTTATTCATTTTTAGAATATGGACTTGTGATATCAACAATTACATTTTCACTACTAACAACGTTAAATCTTGACATCAACAATTCAATTTCCACAAGTATAAACTATAATTGTTGATATCAAGAATTGTATTTTTACTGGTGAAATCTCGCCATAGGCTGCCATTCAAATTCAATTGTTCATATCAAGAATTAATTTCCTATTAGTTGAAATTCCAGTTTCACATATCAGGAATACAATTCTTACTAGTAAAAATGTTAATTTCTGATATCATGAATGTGATTGTTACTAGTAAGAAAGCCGTTTTAGATATCAGAAATTATATTGATATCAGAAATGAACATTTTTACTAGTAGCAATTCAATTGTTGATATCAAGATTAGACATTTGCACTAGTAACAATATAATTGTTGATATCAGACATTTTAACAAGTAAGAATTGTATTCCTGATATGTGAAACTGGAATTTCAACTAGAAGGAAATTAATTCTTGATATCAACAATTGAATTTGAATGGCAGCCTATGGCGAGATTTCACTAGTTAAAATGTTAAATCTTGATATCAGGAATTAGATTTACACTAGTAACAATGGCAATTTTTGATATAAACACATTTTCACTAGTATAAACTATAATTCTTGATATCAAGAATTGTATTTTCACTAGTGAAATGTAATTGTTGATATCAAATGATAAAAGTTAAAACGGCTTGCCATACTACTCTGCTGTTTAATCATGAATCTCAGAGCAAGAGGCGTTCGTTTGGAGCACAACGCCACAGAACAGCATGGAATATTTTAAACTTGAAAATGCCTGGCTGGAAGCTCAAAAAACACATGACTTTAAAGATAGAAATATTACTGCAACAGGGCCGTGCACAAACATTTTGAGGGGCAGTGGCCCAAACCAAAAAAAAGGGGCACAAAGGGGGTGGGTTCTAACTGCAGAATATAAACATTAAAAGAAAAAAAATATCTGGATAAACTAATTGACTAAGCTGGTTTTGACGACCATGCCAGCTAGCAAGTGTAGTTCTAAAACCGTTTTTATAAAGCTCCTGAAAACCAAGGCTGAAGGTTCAAAGCCTCCCAGTTATCCTTTTTTTAATGGTTGGTTAAACAAAGTTTAAGATAACATAATTTTTCAAACATTACGGCTGCGTCACGTTATGTTCTCTGAACAATCTGAAGTAACGCCCAACTAAAACGTTTCAGAAAGAAAGTTCCATGAACAATGTATAAGTAATGTTGTGCTAATGTTTTTAGAACGTTAAAGACCAGCTAACTTTGAACGAACGTTCTATTAATGTTACTGGAATACTGTTTGAGAGAACCTCGCCAGAACGTTCCCTGTTAGCTGGAATGATTTGTAAATTTGATTTGATTCAAGAGAATTTCAGTCTCTGTAATTATAATTTAGCTTGTTTCATTTCTTCACAGGGTTTCGGCCTTTCTTATGCAATGGCTTCTCATTTGTGTTGGTAAGTAGACAATGACAAATGTAGGCCATCTTTAGACTATTTATAAGCATTTTTGCTTTTTACACAGTTAAATAATTATTTGTCCCTACAGGCTCCTCTCCCCTCTCAATGGTTGTCTACACCTCATCTAAAGTTGGTCTGCCAGCTGTGCTGCCGTGTACTGTGGCATCACGACTGGACTCTGCCCACACGCCTCACATTCAGTGGCAGACCATAACCGATTCAGTGTTTGAGCGAATGGGAGAGGAACTCTTTCAGGGAGAGTCCTACAAAGACCGGGCGGATGTTCCTGAGGAAATGCTTATCAGGGGAAACTGCTCTCTGTTCTTGCAGGATGTCAGATTCAGCGACGCAGGCATTTACGAGAGTTACCTTGTGGTTGGTGAATCGAATATTAAGAGCCGAGTTTTCATTCAGAGCGTTCAACTTGCTGTTGCTGGTGAGAGTTTAACACTTTACTGAACACTTTAACACTGAAACATATACCTTACACATACAAAGTGTATCAAAGGCAAAACTTTCACAACCGTGTTTGGAAAATGCAAAGATTTCATTTTTTAAGGAATATTGCATAATGAGTACAAGTGATGTGAGATATTTATTAACACAAAAATTCATTTTGACTTGTCCCTCCTTTCCTTAAAAAACCCCCCAAAAACGTCTGGGTTGCAGTGGCACATTTAAAGGGTTAGATCACCCCAAAAATGAAATTTCTGTCATTAACTGTTCACCCTCGTGTCGCTGCAAACCCGTAAGACAAGTTCATCTTCGGAACACAAATTAAGATTTTTTGATGAAACCCGAGAGCTTTCTGACCTCCCTTTAGGCAGCAACATCATAAATTTCAAGGCCCGTAAAGGTGGTAAAGACATTGTTAAAATAGTCCACGTGACTGCAGTGGTTCAACCATTATCCTTACTACTTTTCTGGACCTTGAATGTGGTAATTACATTCATTTCTATGAGGGGAAAAAATATCTTGGATTTCATCAAAAATGTCTTAATTTGTGTTCATTTTTAAAATCTCAATTTCTTTAAAATGGAAGAGAATGAGGCCAATCCACAAATGTCAAAATATTCACTGTTTCTATATAGCATGCAGCAGAATATCTAAATTAATGCTTTGTTTTATCTTCCATCTGGGTTGTCTCTTCTCACGGTAGATCACAAGATCACAAAGTCAGTGAAGACTGGAGAAGACCTGATCCTGGATCTGTACACACATCAAGCTGAGCAAGTGATTTTTCAAAACAGACATGACACCAGCTGGGCAGTCCTGTGGGAAAGAGGTGCAGACATAAGCAAGAAAGGTGATCCGAAAGAGAAAGACAACAAGTTGATTTTTAAGAGGGTTACGGCCAGCAGTGCCGGAACATACAAAGTTGTAGACTCACAGAGTTTGGCGCTCAGCACAGTGAAGGTCACAGTTAAAGGTTAGTAATATTTGTCGAGTACATTACAACCTTAAAATAAAAATAAAGTGTCTTCTATGGTTCCATGAAGAACCTTCAACATTCATAGAGGCTTTTCCTTACACAAGGTTCTTTATGGTTAAAAAAGATTCTTTAGATTATTAAAATGTTCTTCACATGAAGAAAAAAAAAAAGAATCTTTAAAGAACTGTTCAATCCAAAAATGGTTCATCAATGGCATCACTGTTAAAATCCCCATTTGGAACATGTATTTACCTTTTATGGCCAGTTTCACTGTTAATCTCAGTCTTTTTCTCAATTGTAGAACCCGTGCTAGCAAAAGAAACGGAATCTATGCGAATACTTTCTTCATTAGGTAAGCTATATAAAAATAGTGTAATCATTACTTGACAAGCTAAGGAAAGCATTTTTTTTTTAATTAAACACCATGATTGGAAAGGAAGACATTGCTGTTTCTGACCATCTTGTTCTTTATTTCTTTCTTTCATTCTTGCTCACTTTAGGTAATGCTACAATGAGAGCGCCACCTCTAAGCCTCATTACTCTTTTCCTATTATTTCACCTAATGCTTCAAATGAACTGAAATTGTTCTAACGGTAACATTTTACAATGAGGTCCCATTAGTTAACTTTATTTAATCCATTAACTTACATCAAGTAGCAACTTTGTTAGCATTAGTTATTTAAAATACAACTGTTCATTCTTAGTTTGTATTAGTTTAGGTCCATTATAGGATATTAACATATAGAACTTTTGATTTTAATAAGGTATTAGTAAATGTGAAAATTAATGTTAATAAGATTAATAAATGCTTTATACATATTTTTCACTGTTAGTTTAAGCTAACTGATATAGTTAATGTTAACAAATGGAATCTTATTGTAAACTCGCTAAACAAGTTTGAAGTTATCATGTGAAACCTGTGTGGATACTTATGTAGTTGTTGTTTTACTGTACACTGAATTATTGAAATAAAGAGTTAATATATATATATATATTCAATGTAACAATATGTAAAATAAATATACAAGGTCTATAATCCTCAGAATCCTGAAGATGTAAAGGGGAAAACCAACAAATCATGAGGCCCAGAACTCCTGGTGATTGCCGTTTCCAAATAAAGACATTTTGGTTAATACATTGCGAAACTAAACGTGAACACATTCAAGGTGAATTTTAATCTTTTTTTCATTTTTATTTGTTCAGTTTTCGTTAGCAAAATGTTTATAATATTTGTACATTCGTGAGAAAGAAGCATTAGCCTGTTTATTAGAAAGGCTCTGAAATAGAAGTATTTGTGTGAGAATTTTGGATTGTACTGTCATTTGTGAGTTTTGTGTGAGAAACCGCCATAGGCGTATTTTTTTTGTAGAAATATGGGGACTATGGAAATATATATAAGCATTTTTTTTTAGGTAAGCAGCGGTCCGTTTCCCATAATGATGTAACTTTGCCATAGGATGAGGCATTTGAAGAAATCAACTAGCTAGTCACGACTATTGACAAACCGTATTGCCACAAATTGCGCACTCTTCAAAAATGGTGTTTAAATCTCGACAACATAAAAGACGGAAATGACATTTATATATATTCGAAATAAGACATAGATTGAAACCACGCTTCTAACCACAGCTCGAGATACTGTTTGCGGATGTTCGTTGGAACTATGGTTTTGGGAAGCAAACTTGCGAAGAAACTTACAAAAAAGTTACCACTTTTGCACCTTTGCACTTTTATTATTCCACCAAATTCAGCACAATAGATACCTGAAAACTAAGATTAAAGAAGACAATAGCCTTGAAAAATTGAAGGGACAGTTCACCAAAAAAATGAAAATTGTCATCATTTAGTCACCCTCGTGTTGTTCCAAACCTGTATGAGTTTCTTTCTTCTGTTGAACTCAAAAGATATTTTAAAGAATGTTGGTGCTCAAACAGTTTCTGGTCCCCATTCACTTCCATGGTAGTGGAGGTCAATGGAGACCAGCAGTCACGTTCTTCAAAATGTCATCTTTTGTGTTCAACAGAACATAACTCATACAGGCTTAGAACAACTTGAGGTCAGTAAATTATGACAGAATTGTCATTGTCAATTGTCTTCAGTGAAATATTCCTTTAAGTAAATGCCTTTTTTAGACATTCCGATTTACTGGCTTTTTTGAAACGCTAAGATTAATAACTTTATTTATTTTAATCTATTAAAATGGTTGACATTTAAATCATAGCACTGTAAATGACTTCACCCTTGCTATGTTTAAGATGCTTAGTGTATCTGTTATGACATTTTTATCTAAAATAGGACAAATAAAAAAAAAAAATACCATTGCTGAAGTGAGATTTCCATCCTCAAAACAACACACACCACAAAAATAAATATTGTGAATGTATTTTTTTATTAGAAATGTACAAAAACAATAAAAACACAGCAGATTCAATCGTGCTTAGACACATGCAGGCTTAGAATAGAAAAGTTCAGATAATTCCGAAATATTTTTCAGTAAAATGCTATTTATTTAATATGATTGTTTTCACAGAAAATATTTTACTGGATTTTATTATGAGGAATGTGTGATTGTACGTTTATTTGTAAGATTTAAACAAATGGTTGATATTCTGAAATTTCATCTGTCTTCATTCACTGACTGCATCTCCACTTCAGGCTTAAGGGTCCTTTGTTTGTTACATTTGGGGCCGTTTGCCATACTGCGTTGCACGCGTGGGTAAAACGGACCTACCAGCCAGTTGAGAGGTGTATTGTTGACCAGGTAGTCCATGACGTTATCCATGGAATCTCCTATTTTGCTCAGCTGAGATCGACTGATGACAAATATGGTACTGGACATATCTCCTATGGCTGTCGTCTTTCTGAAGCTGCTGTATATCTCCATGGCGGACTGGCTGACCGAGGTGACCTGGACCTGTACGTGCTGAGGGAGACCTTTGAGGCTGGACACCAATACCAGATATGTGGTCTGAAGTTGTTGGCCGAGGTTGTGGGTCAGTGAGCGGGATTCTGTTTGCTGATTGAAGAAAAAAAAAAATTGTAGAAGAGAAAATGAGATGTAAGTATTTGACCATGTTAACTGAACTTCTCGTCTCTAAAAACATGAAATTCAGACTATCTTTGAGATAATTTCCAGTCACATGATGATCACATCTTGGATACCTCAGCTTCATTGTCTGTGACCGTCTCGTTCTCCTCTTGAGGCACAGTCTTCCAGCCCAAAAGTGAACTCACAAACTCATGTAGCTTCTGGTTGGACACGTCGAGACTCTTCCAGGTATATTCAATCTAATAAGAAAAGAAAAAACATCAGGAGCCAGTCTTTTGTATGGAAGCCCATTTATGCCAAATAAGAAAAAAATCATGCTTTAGTAAATCATAATTATGAGACAAAAAGTCGAAGTTATGACACAGTCATTTATGAGATGAAAAGTCAGAATTATGACATACTAAGTAATCAATAGTTATTAGTTAAAAACTTGAGATGACACAGTCATTTTTTGAGTCATGACATATTCAATAATAATAGTAAATAAAATAAAGTACATAAGTAAAAATTAAGACACTAATCTACTAGTTTAAACGAGGTCAATTATGACATTAAAAAGATTAATGACAGTCAGAAAATGAAAATTTTACTTTTTATCATAATTATGACTTTTTATATCTTAAATGACTTAGTATGTCAGAATTTAAATTTTCATCGCATAAATTACAGTATTTGTCATAATCAAATTCAAACTTTTTTTAATTCAGATTTTTTTTATATATATATCTCATTAGGACTTGGTATGTTTTAATGAATTAGTATGTCATAATTTCAAATTGTATCTTATAATAGTGACTTGGTATGTCATATTTATGACTCATGATTTCTAAAAACTTTTTTTACATAACTTACATAATTATTACATTTACATGCACAATTACATTACATAAATTAATGTCATTTACTATTCAAAATGATAAGTCAAAATGATGACTGTCATTCGTGTGTCAAAATTTCAACTCGACCTTTTAATCTTTAGTATTCATTATTATGAAGGTCATAATTTTGACTTTTTATCCATGGTGTGGTTTAACAGAGATCTGGAATGTTTCATGGCATTACGTACCTTTTCAACCGCTTTCTGGTAAGTCCTGTCCCTGACCTTGCTGGAGAGAGACCCAAGTCGTACGTAGTAACTGGGTGCTTCACTGTTTCTCCCAAATCCTTCTGTGTTCTTCACTTCACATTCTGAGAAAGATTTTAAAGGACAACCACAGAAACAAAGAAGCAATTGTTAGATTTCGTAATTTTCCATTGGCATTTTATAAATGGCGATTAGTAAGGCTCTAGAAACAATAATTAATTTCAGACTCCTAGTCAATGATCTCTTTGAGATGTGCTTAATTCTGATGTTCCACACATGAAAAGGATTAATACTTCTTTTCCAGAAAAATGGAATTCAGGAAAATAACTACCAGGACTAAATGCAGTCTTTTGATGTATTTGACGTTCATAACAGAGCATAAAGTACGGATGTTCTTTCAATGTAATTTTATAAGCCATATCTTATAAGAAGCATATCACAAGACTATCACAAGACATGACGAATCTTATATGTACACATGCAGTTCTCAGAATGCAAGAGGCGTTTATAGACGATTAAAGAGATAGTTCACCAAAACAATTAAAATTTTATCATAATTTAGTCACACTCATGTCATTTCAAATGATACTTGAAGAATGTTTCGTCTTTTGTCCATATAATCCAAACAACATTTTGACCCCATTGACTTTTACTATAATAAAAGTTTTGATAAAAGTCTGAGAATCAGTAAATGATGACAGATGTTTCATTAGTGGCAAGTCAGCATGAAATTAAAATGGACAATTCTTATTTTTTATGTAATATTTCAGTATTTGTTATAAATTATTTATATGTGCACATGATTTTTTTTTTTTTAATTCACATGCCCTCGTAATTTTAATCAAAATACCTTCCCCTCCCTCTTGCGGCAACATTTCTTTTCTAACATGTTTACTGGCCGCGGAGGCGGGGCAACCTGTCACTCACACAAGATCAACCAATAATGAACCACAACCAACAAATCAATTCCCAATGGACAAAATCCAACATTTTTCTCCTTTGAAAAGCCATATCACTTGGATATACATCATAATAGGAAAGAAAAGAGGCCGTCTTTTAAAAATCACCCTAAAGCTGAGCAACTTAACAGTTTAAATATCATCTAAATATCCTAGTACCAATAAAAACGGTCCATCTATCCTCACCTTTCACCTCTTCAGTTTCAGGTAAGTACTGCTCCAGCAGGGTTTCAGATGTGCTCAACGCTGTGTCCACTCTGCTGCTCATTAGTTTGACCGCCCTGCTCTCCATCACCGTTTGGACTCCACCAGTAACCACAGTCTTGGTCTTTTCCATGCTGTCCTGCACTGCACCACGTGTTCGGTCCATTACATCACTGAGGGAATCTTTAGCACCGTTCATGGTGCCGCTGACAGCCCCCGTCACTGTCTCTTTGGCATTGGCGACAATCTGAAACAGAAGAAAGCGTTAGAGCCGTGCATAAAACTGTGATATGCTTAACATTTAGACAATATTAAAGTGGGGTTTACTAAGTACCTGATCAGACGGCTTGTGTAGGATTGGCAGAGTCTTCTCTATCTTATCCAGTCCTTTGCAAGCCAGGTCATTTGCCATCGAGACTGTGGAGGGACACAATAATGGTGAATACATTTTCATGCTGTAATCTGCCTTGGTCTCAACTGGCAAACAGCAATCGACTTACTCTGAGGCTCTAGTTTGCCAATGATTGGTAAAGCGCTGTAAAAAGCAGCTGAGGTTATGGATTTCACACCGTTCTCAGCCACCTCACACACCGACTTCAAGTATGGATGGTTGTTCTTGGTGTTGCAGTACACATTTGACACCATGTCATAGGTGGAAATCACCAAGGGAAGGTGAACTAATCGGTCAACCACATTCTAGAGAGGAACGGACATGAACAGATTAAGTGACATTCAAACCAACAAACTTCAATATTAATAATTAAGAGTATACATTTGAAATTAAATTGTATAAATGAGTATTAAAATGGCATACCTGGTTATTCATAACGTCCACAGAAGCCATGTCACTGTAATTAGCAAAAAATCTGCAAAAGATCATTCAAACTGTCATAGAAAATAGAGATTTCTTTCTACTCGAAACTTTAAACAACATATTATATAATCCAGAAAATATCTTACAGAAACAAATTATAAAGGATAGACCACGCTGAACACAATTAGAGGTTTAAATATCAGCATAAGAAAGAAAAAAGCACTATTTACCTGTTGTGCTGTCTGAACAAAACTCACGAGTCGACTCTCAGTTGCTCTAATGAGGATTGAGAGACTGTTCTGGATTTTATAGGAAGGAATTCTGATGACAGACTGTGGATGACGTCGAGACGAGTGATGTAGTCCAAAGGTCATGTTCTGAGGGGATTTCACTGTACGACATGAATGACATAAACCAGTGTACAAAGATCAGTCAACAACTTTCTAGTAGTTCTCAAACGTTTAAAAGAGCTTGAGAGAAACATTCATGGTTCAAGTAATCTTTTCACGTCTTAGACTTGTGACTGGAGATTGTTTTTTGAATACTGACAGCTAGCATCTGACATATTGCAGCAACTTCCTGCTTTGCTGACCTAATAACTGAGTTATCTGGGTGAAAGTTCACACATAAGTGTAGAGTTCAGAAGAAATGGGGCATATGAGTTAAATGACCCAATGTTGCCCTCTACTTATCAAAAGCTCAAATGTAACAGTCATCGATCAGCGCAACAAAGACCTTTGTCATTCTGAAGATGTGTTCATCTGACTGACATCATCCTCCAGACTGTAAGTGCGCACACGGTATCCATGTGCAAATAAGAATAGCATGCCATGAAATCTTTTTATCTGATAATTCTGTCCTTTTCCCCCTCACAGTTATCCTACAAGTTTATGTCTCGCAATTCAGACTTTTTTTTGTGAGATGAAAATTCGCAGTTAGCCTACCTTTTTTATTCCATGGCTGAAACAAAAGTAAAATATAGCTGCTAGCAGCAATGTGCGGGCCCAAGCCGGTGGCACCGCCACCTCGGTGGTTTAAGGACAACTGGGCACGGCGGGCAAAATGAATTTAAACAGTGTCTCCAGTTGGAGACTGACCAGTTAGTTGAGTAAGATCATTCAATATAATACTAACTAAAAGCGATCATATCATAGCAAAGTTATCATTAGCAGTTCAAAGTGTTATATATTCAGCTGAATTTATCTTATTATATTGTTAAATTAATTATATAAAACTAAATAGTCAGTGAAATACAAATGAACTGGTTCTTTGCCTATATTTCTTTATACAAATTTATAGAAGAGAAGGGCTAAGAGATTTCCTATCCTTTAATGCAGACAAAAGGAGACAGCAATGAAAGGGTTAAACCTGCAAGACCCTCAGAGAGAGAGAGAGGGGGGGGAGATATTCAGAAAAAATATTTTGAAGAAAACAAGTATATTGATCTGAAATATAGTAAAATCATTTTAAATTAATCCAGGTTCCTTTGAATTTATCTTAAGGTATTTTATATTATTTTTAACCATATTATTAAACTAATTACATAGAGCCATATAGTCAGTGCACGACAACTGAATTGGTTCTATGCCTTCATTTTTTATGAAATTTCCGATCATATAATTCAGAAGAAAAGAGACAACAATGAAAGGGTTAAACCTGGAAGAGAGAGAGAGAGAGAGAGAGAGAGAGAGAGATTCAGAAGAATTATTTGAAAGAAAACAAATATATTGATCTGGGTTAGGGTTAGGGTTAGGGTTAGCATCATCAGTATGTTGCCATCATGTGCAGAAGTTTATTATTAGTTATTTGCAGAAGTTTATATTTTAATTTTATGTTTTAAAATCACTGCATTTGTAAAGTTATTTGTATAACTATTAGGAGACGCTGCGCGTCTCTTTGTGTGACAGAAAATGCTCACTGATCACTCGCTTTCAGAGAAATGACGCGCGGCTCTTTGTTTAATCCATTAGGAAATGAAGTTTGCACAGATGCCACACAGCGTCAACACATTATTGTCATATATTTATGTAAATATTTATATAAATTGTCATATACAGATGGTGTACTAAGCTACATGCTAGTACACCTGGCATGCGACCACTTAACGTTAGCTGTTATAAAGAATAATTTTTAAATGTAAAGCTGTCTTTTTCCATGAAGGAATTGAATACAGTTTCAAAGAACGTGAAGTGAGAAGTTTGATGAAAGAAATGATGGGATTAAGTCTGGCTCAATAGAACATCGTCAGTAATTATAATAGAGACAAAAGAAAACAATAATTAGAGCAATAGTCAGGCCGGAAAGTGAATTGTGTAAATTGTGCACTGAAACTGAATGGGGTAGTTTGCACCACAAAACCTTTGGGAAGCTCAGCCGCGGCGTGTCTATAATTGTCGCAGAACACCTTCCAAACTCATATTAAGCTTTTTAATACATTCTTGTGATTAAATCTTGTGTAATCGCTGGAATGTTTTATTTTATAAGGGTAAAAAACACAAATGAGTTCGTAATCATTCACAGACATCATCAAACAGTCAAACACGGGGCGTTGCCTCTTTCAGTGAACAGAAATAATGTGATACATGTGCATTACTGTCCACTAGAGGGAGCCACGAGACCGTTTTTCTTAAAATACAGAGCTTGATTATTCAAAATATCCATATTCAAACCAAAATATCTGACTTTCAGTAATCTGTGATTACTCTCATAGAAATCATCAAACTGTCAAGGCTCGCGATCTCTACAGGAACGTCTTTCATGTGTTTATTTGCTTGTATATTGTAGAACAAACAGAACAACAGAAATAATGTGATGCACGTGCAATACTGTCCACTAGAGGGAGCCACGAGACCGTTTTTGTTAAGAGCCTCAAAAACACCCAAGAATATTATTGAAGTTTGACGTCTTGCCATGGCAACAATATTTAAGATATCACAAAGACATTCACATGTCTATATCAGAAATGTTTGGACATTATAATGAAGAAGTTTGAAGCAAATCGGTTAAAAATAAGAGGCTGATCTCAAAGTATTTTGAAAGTGACACATTTCCTGCTGCCAATTGGTGGCGCTATATCTTTGACACACAATAGTCACATCCATGTGCTCGGCCTCCTACAACGAACACACAGGTGAAGTTTCATAAAAATCAATGAATGTATGCAGACGTTATAACACACTTCCTGTTTCTCTTTTCTCGCCATAAATTCATTGCCTCGCCACGGGCAAACCGTTTGAGATATCAAAAATTCACTGGACATTTGGCATCATCAATATCTTGTCTTCATGCTGACCGAGTTTGGTGGTGATCGGATTAAGCGCCTAGGAGCAGTATATCAAATTCCAGAGCATGCGTTTTTCAAACAACTCATAATAGCTCACTTCCTGTTGAGGCGGCGTACAACTTAGAGCACGAAAGTTGTCAGGCCCGATCAGATCTATATGTGTTTTGAGTTTCATACCAATATGTGCAAGCATGTTTGATATATGGACCAAGATTTCGGACCCCATTCAAGGGGGCGCTGTCGAGCCCCCCTGCCACGCCCGGGTCCCAGCCTCAGTGATTTCCTAATGGCCGCCGGTTCCAATGTGTGTGCAAAGTTTCAAGACTTTTCGAGCATGTTAAGGGCCCCAAAAGTGCCCGAGTTTCATCCAATTTGAAAGATGCCAAGAGTCTCAAAACGATCCAAAACAAATATTTTGATCTGACACTTTGATCTGTTGCTATGACAACAGTGTTTCGAATATATAAGATCTTTTAACAGGTCTACATTCGCCATGTCTTGACATTATTCTGGTGAAGTTTGAAGCAAATCGGGTAAAAATAAGAGGGTGAACTCAAAGCATTTTGAAAGTGACACATTTCCTGCTGCCAATTGGTGGCGCTATATCTTTGACTCATAATAGTCACATCCATGTACTCGGCCTCCTACAACGAACACACAGGTGAAGTTTCATAAAAATCAATAAATGTATGCAGACGTTATAACACACTTCCTGTTTCTCTTTTCTCGCCATAAATTCGTTGCCTCGCCACGGGCAAACCGTTTGAGATATCAAAAATCCCCTGGCAATTTTGCGTCATCAATGTCTTGACTTCATGCTGACCGAGTTTGGTGTTGATCGGATTAAGCGCCTAGGAGGAGTATATCAAATTCCAGAGCATGCGTTTTTCAAACAACCCATAATAGCTCACTTCCTGTTGAGGCGGCGAACAACTTAGAGCACGAAAGTTGTCAGGCCCGATAAGGTCTATATGTGTACCGAGTTTCATACCAATATGTGCAAGCGTGTTTGATATATGGACCAAGTTTTCGGACCCCATTCAAGGGGGCGCTGTCGAGCCCCCCTGCCACGCCCGGGTCCCAGCCTCTGTCACGTCCTAATGGCCGCAGGTTCCAATGCGTGTGCAAAGTTTCAAGAGTTTTTGAGCATGTTAAGGGCCCCAAAAAGCCCCGAACGGTTGAAAAAAAATAAAAATAAATATAGCTGCTAGCAGCGATGACGGGCCCAAGCCGGTGGTACCGCCAACCCGCTGGCATCAAGGCAACTGTGCACAGCGGAAAAATGAATTTAAAAGGTGTCTCCAGTTGGAGACTGACCAGTTAGTCGAGTCAGATTATTCAATATAATACTAACTAAAAGCGATCATATCATAGCCAAGTTATCATTAGCAGTTCAAAGTGTTATATATTCAGCTGAATTTATCTTATTATATTGTTAAACTAATTATATAAAACTAAATAGTCAGTGCAATACAAATGAACTGGTTCTTTGCCTTTATTTCTTTATACAAATTTATAGAAGAGATGGGCTAAGAGATTTCTTATCCTATAATGCAGACAAAAGGAGACAGCAATGAAAGGGTTAAACCTGCAAGACCCTGAGAGAGAGAGAGGGGGGGGGGGGGATATATATTCAGAAGAAAACAAGTATGTTGATCTGAAATATAGTACATTCATTTTAAATTCATCCAGGTTCCATTGAATTTATCTTAAGGTATTTTACGTTATTTTTGACCATATTATTAAACTAATTATATAGAACCATATAGTCAGTGCACGACAACTGAACTGGTTCTATGCCTTCATTTTTTATAAGATTTCCTATCCTATAATTCAGAAAAAAAGGAGACAGCAATGAAAGGGTTAAACCTGGAAGACCCTTAGAGAGAGAGAGAGAGAGAGAGAGAGATTCAGAAGAATTAAAGAAAACAAATATATTGATCTGAAATAAAGTACATTCATTTTAAATTCATCTTAGTTTAAACCTTCGCCACGGCAACACCATGTGAGATGTACTATAATCGTTCGCAATTTAGCATCTTCAGTATGTTGTCATCATGTGCAGAAGTTTATTATTAGTTATTTGCAGAAGTTTATATTTTAATTTTATGTTTTAAAATTCCCGCATGTGTAAAGATGTATTTGTATAACTGGGCGCGATCATTATTAGGAGACGCTGCGCGTCTCTTTGTGTGACAGAAAATCTTCCAAATTGTAAAAGAAGCTTTTTAATATGTTTTTGTGATCGAATCTTGTCTAATCGCTTAAATGATTTAAAGAATAAGGTTTAAAAACACTTAAAATCGAGTGGCTTTCACGCGGTCACGATCACTGCTTATAGATAAATGACGCTTTGTTTAGTCCATTAGGAAACGAAGTTTGCACAGATGCCACACAGCGTCAACACATTAACACAGTCATACACATAAAAATTCAAACTTCAATTTCAAAGAATTGAAAGGAACATTAAAAAGGCATGACAAGATTCTGAAAGACGCGAGAATGAACGAGCTTCGGCAGGCGTTCCTTCTCAGGCGCGGCGGGTCTATAATTGTCACAGAACACCCCCTAAACTAAAATTAGGCTTTTTATTACATTCTTGTGATTAAATCTTGTGTAATCGCTGGAATATTTTAACTTATAAATTTAAAAAACACAAATGAGTTCGTGATCATTCACAGACATCATCAATTGAAAAAAGGGACGTTGCTTCTATGATTGAACAGAAAGTACACAAAGCTGTCCACTAGAGGGAGCCACGAGACCGTGTTTGTTAAGAGCCTCAAAAACACCCAAGAATATTATTAAAGTTTGACGTCTTGCCATGGCAACAATATTTAAGATATCACAAAGATATTCATATGTGTACATCTGAAATGTTTGGACATTATAATTAGGAAGTTTGAAGCAAATCGGGTAAAAATTAGAGGGTGAACTCAAAGCATTTTGAAAGTGACACATTTCCTGCTGCCAATTGGTGGCGCTATATCTTTAACTCATGATAGTCACATCCATGTACTCGGCCTCCTACAAGGAACACACAGGTGAAGTTTCATAAAAATCAATGAATGTATGCAGACGTTATAACACACTTCCTGTTTCTGTTTTCTCGCCATAAATTAATTGCCTCGCCACGGGCAAACCGTTTGAGATATCAAAAATTCACTGGACATTTGGCATCATCAATATCTTGTCTTCATGCTGACCGAGTTTGGTGGTGATCGGATTAAGCGCCTAGGAGCAGTATATCAAATTCCAGAGCATGCGTTTTTCAAACAACCCATAATAGCTCACTTCCTGTTGAGGCGGCGTACAACTTAGAGCACGAAAGTTGTCAGTGCCGATGAGTTCTTCATGTCTACCGAGTTTCATACTAATATGTGCAAGCGTGTTTGATATATGGACCAAGATTTCTGACCCCATTCAAGGGGGCGCTGTCGAGCCCCCCTGCCACGCCCGGGTCCCAGCCTCTGTGATTTCCTAATGGCCGTCGGTTCCAATATGTGTGAAATGTTTCAAGAGTTTTCGAGCATGTTAAGGGCCCCAAAAGTGCCTGAGTTTCATCCAATTTGAAAGATGCCCAGAGTCTCAAAACCATCTAAAACAAATATTTTGATCTGACACTTTGATCTATTGCTATGACAACAGTGTTTTGAATATATAAGATCTTTTTACAGGTCTACATTCGCCATGTCTTGACATTGTTCTGGTGAAGTTTGAAGCAAATCGGGTAAAAATAAGAGGGTGATCTCAAAGCATTTTGAAAGTGACACATTTCCTGCTGCCAATTGGTGGCGCTATATCTTTGACTCACAATAGTCACATCCATGTACTCGGCCTCCTACAACGAACACACAGGTGAAGTTTCATAAAAAACAATGAATGTATGCAGACGTTATAACACACTTCCTGTTTCTCTTTTCTCGCCATAAATTCGTTGCCTCGCCACGGGCAAACCGTTTGAGATATCAAAAATCCCCTGGCAATTTTGCGTCATCAATGTCTTGACTTCATGCTGACCGAGTTTGGTGGTGATCGGATTAAGCGCCTAGGAGGAGTATATCAAATTCCAGAGCATGCGCTTTTCAAACAACCCATAATAGCTCACTTCCTGTTGAGGCGGCGAACAACTTAGAGCACGAAAGTTGTCATGCCCGATAAGATCTTCATGTGTACCGAGTTTCATACCAATATGTGCAAGCGTGTTTGATATATGGACCAAGATTTCGGACCCCATTCAAGGGGGCGCTGTCGAGCCCCCCTGCCACGCCCGGGTCCCAGCCTCTGTCACGTCCTAATGGCCGCAGGTTCCAATGCGTGTGCAAAGTTTCAAGAGTTTTTGAGCATGTTAAGGGCCCCAAAAAGCCCCGAACGGTTGAAAAAAAATAAAAATAAATATAGCTGCTAGCAGCAATGTGCGGGCCCAAGCCGGTGGCACCGCCACCTCGGTGGTTTAAGGACAACTGGGCACGGCGGGAAAAATGAATTTAAACGGTGTCTCCAGTTGGAGACTGACCAGTTAGTTGAGTCAGATTATTCAATATAATACTAACTAAAAGCGATCATATCATAGCAAACTTATCATTAGCAGTTCAAAGTGTTATATATTCAGCTGAATTTATCTTATTATATTGTTAAACTAATTATATAAAACTAAATAGTCAGTGAAATACAAATGAACTGGTTCTTTGCCTTTATTTCTTTATACAAATTTATAGAAGAGAAGGGCTAAGAGATTTCCTATCCTTTAATGCAGACAAAAGGAGACAGCAATGAAAGGGTTAACCCTGCAAGACCCTCAGAGAGGGGGGGGGGGATATTCAGAAGATATGTTTTGAAGAAAACAAGTATATTGATCTGAAATATAGTACATTCATTTTAAATTCATCAAGGTTCCATTAAATTTATCTTAAGGTATTTTACGTTATTTTTAACCATATTATTAAACTAGTTATATAGAACCATATAGTCAGTGCACGACAACTGAATTGGTTCTATGCCTTCATTTTTTATGAGATTTCCGATTCTATAATTCAGAAAAAAAGAGACAGCAATGAAAGGGTTAAACCTGGAAGACCCTCAGAGAGAGAGAGAGAGGGGGGGATATTCAGAAGATAAATTTTGAAGAAAACAAGTATATTGATCTGAAATATAGTAAAATCATTTTAAATTCATCCAGGTTCCTTTGAATTTATCTTAAGGTATTTTACGTTATTTTTAACCATATTATTAAACTAATTATATAGAACCATATAGTCAGTGCACGACAACTGAATTGGTTCTATGCCTTCATTTTTTATGAGATTTCCGATCCTATAATTCAGAAAAAAGGAGACAGCAATGAAAGGGTTAAACCTGAAAGACCCTTAGAGAGAGAGAGAGAGATTCAGAAAAAATATTTGAAAGAAAACAAATATATTGATCTGAAATATAGTACATTCATTTTAAATTCATCCAGGTTCCATTGAATTTATCTTAAGGTATTTTACGTTATTTTTAAACATATTATTAAACTAATTATATAGAACCATATAGTCAGTGCACGACAACTGAACTAGTTCTATGCCTTTATTTTTGTCTACATGTCTACATCTGAAATGTTTGGACATTATAATGAAGAAGTGTGAAGCAAATCGGGTAAAAATAAGAGGGTGATCTCATAGCATTTTGAAAGTGACACATTTCAATAAGATCTGCCAATTGGTGGCGCTATATATTTGAATCACAATAGTCACACACATGTGCTCGGCTTCCTACAACGAATACACAGGTGAAGTTTCATAAAAATCAATGAATGTATGCAGACGTAATAACACACTTCCTGTTTCTGTTTTCTCGCCATAAATTCGTTGCCTCGCCACGGGCAAACCGTTTGACGTGATAGTTTAATCAGAGAGCGCCTCTAGAGGTAGCTCTCGTGCCGCACTCTCCTCAGCCGCTCCAGTAACGGACGCGACCCAGAAAATGAAATCATGCGCGGTTGTGCATTTGTTTGTACATGCTTGCTCGCAGTCTGGGAATGGGGGATGGGGGATGGTTAATACAGTGAGACAGAGATTCAGAAGATTTAACAACATTTTAAACAAAAAATAAAACTTGTTTAAATCTGTTCGGAATTGTATCTAAACTTGTTAAAAATAACCATATGGTGCCATCTTTTGGTTATTAAATTTCTTTTTTATTTCTTGTCCTTAAACAGATCATTATTGTGATTATTTTTAAGTTAAACATACTATATTGATTAAAAAAACATTTGAATTTCTTATTCAATGTTAGTGTTATTGTATATAGAAATAAACAGTGTATAATTCAGAGGAGAATATTGTCTAGTATGATAAATTATCAGAGTATCATCTCAAAATACAACATATTAAAGAAAACAAATATATTGATTCAAAAATTGTATTTTCATTTTAAATTCATCCAGGTTCATTACCAAACATACATTTTTTTTAAAGTATTCTTACAACAATGTCTATTAACAATGTCTCTAAAACAATGTTTTGTCTTCTCAACCCAGGTTAAAAATAGGTATTTGCTGCCCTCTAGTGCTCATTCTGTGATCATTCAAATATGACCATATTTTTTTTTCTTAATTTAAACCTTCGCCATGGCAACACAATTCCAGATATACTATAATCGTTTGCAATTTATCATTTTCAGTATATTTTCATCATATTCAGAAAGTTTGGTGTCTATAGCATGAATACCCTAAGAGTAATAGCTAAAACTGCAGAGCTTGATTATTCAAAATATCCACATTCAAACCAAAATATCTGACTTCCTGTTGGTCAGAGATAATGACTATGAATTAGAAAGTTGTCCGGCTTAATGAGCACAATATGTGTACTGAGTTTGGTGACTGTAGGTTAAACTAACCCCCCAACTTTTGTCAAAAGATGGCGCTATAGAGCCCCTCCTCCACGCCCATTTTTATGGCTTTACTCATGTCCACTGGTCCACAATATTGATGTATGTGTCGAGTTTCATGCAATTTGAAACATGTTAAGAGCCTCAAAAACACCCAAGAATATTATTAAAGTTTGACGTCTTGCCATGGCAACAATATTTAAGAAATCACAAAGACATTCACAAGTCTTCATCTGAAATGTTTTGACATTATAATGAAGAAGTTTGAAGCAAATCGGGTAAAAATAAGAGAGTGATCTCAAACCATTTTGAAAGTGACACACTTCCTGCTGCCAGTTGGTGGCGCTATATCTTTGACTCACAATAGTCACATCCATGTGCTCGGCCTCCTACAACGAACACACAGGTGAAGTTTCATAAAAATCAATTAATGTATGCAGACATTAAAACACACTTCCTGTTTCTGTTTTCTCGCCATAAATTCGTTGCCTCGCCACGGGCAAACCGTTTGAGATATCAAAAATCCGCTGGCAATTTTGTGTCATCAATGTCTTGAGTTCATGCTGACCGAGTTTGGTGGTGATCGGATTAAGCGCCTAGGAGGAGTATATCAAATTCCAGAGCATGCGCTTTTCAAACAACCCATAATAGCTCACTTCCTGTTGAGGCGGCGAACAACTTAGAGCACGAAAGTTGTCAGGCCCGATAAGATCTTCATGTGTACCTAGTTTCATACCAATATCTGCAAGCGTGTTTGATATATGGACCAAGTTTTCGGACCCCATTCAAGGGGGCGCTGTCGAGCCCCCCTGCCACGCCCGGGTCCCAGCCTCTGTGACGCCCTAATGGCCGCAGGTTCCAATGCGTGTGCAAAGTTTCAAGAGTTTTTGAGCATGTTAAGGGCCCCAAAAAGCCCCGAACGGTTGAAAAAAAATAAAAATAATAATAATAATAATAAATATAGCTGCTAGCAGCAATGTGCGGGCCCAAGCCGGTGGCACCGCCACCTCGGTGGTTTAAGGACAACTGGGCACGGCGGGCAAAATGAATTTAAACGGTGTCTCCAGTTGGAGACTGACCAGTTAGTTGAGTCAGATTATTCAATATAATACTAACTAAAAGCGATCATATCATAGCAAACTTATCATTAGCAGTTCAAAGTGTTATATATTCAGCTGAATTTATCTTATTATATTGTTAAACTAATTATATAAAACTAAATAGTCAGTGAAATACAAATGAACTGGTTCTTTGCCTTTATTTCTTTATACAAATTTATAGAAGAGAAGGGCTAAGAGATTTCCTATCCTTTAATGCAGACAAAAGGAGACAGCAATGAAAGGGTTAACCCTGCAAGACCCTCAGAGAGGGGGGGGGATATTCAGAAGATATGTTTTGAAGAAAACAAGTATATTGATCTGAAATATAGTACATTCATTTTAAATTCATCAAGGTTCCATTAAATTTATCTTAAGGTATTTTACGTTATTTTTAACCATATTATTAAACTAGTTATATAGAACCATATAGTCAGTGCACGACAACTGAATTGGTTCTATGCCTTCATTTTTTATGAGATTTCCGATTCTATAATTCAGAAAAAAAGAGACAGCAATGAAAGGGTTAAACCTGGAAGACCCTCAGAGAGAGAGAGAGAGGGGGGGATATTCAGAAGATAAATTTTGAAGAAAACAAGTATATTGATCTGAAATATAGTAAAATCATTTTAAATTCATCCAGGTTCCTTTGAATTTATCTTAAGGTATTTTACGTTATTTTTAACCATATTATTAAACTAATTATATAGAACCATATAGTCAGTGCACGACAACTGAATTGGTTCTATGCCTTCATTTTTTATGAGATTTCCGATCCTATAATTCAGAAAAAAGGAGACAGCAATGAAAGGGTTAAACCTGAAAGACCCTTAGAGAGAGAGAGAGAGATTCAGAAAAAATATTTGAAAGAAAACAAATATATTGATCTGAAATATAGTACATTCATTTTAAATTCATCCAGGTTCCATTGAATTTATCTTAAGGTATTTTACGTTATTTTTAAACATATTATTAAACTAATTATATAGAACCATATAGTCAGTGCACGACAACTGAACTAGTTCTATGCCTTTATTTTTGTCTACATGTCTACATCTGAAATGTTTGGACATTATAATGAAGAAGTGTGAAGCAAATCGGGTAAAAATAAGAGGGTGATCTCAAAGCATTTTGAAAGTGACACATTTCAATAAGATCTGCCAATTGGTGGCGCTATATATTTGAATCACAATAGTCACACACATGTGCTCGGCTTCCTACAACGAATACACAGGTGAAGTTTCATAAAAATCAATGAATGTATGCAGACGTAATAACACACTTCCTGTTTCTGTTTTCTCGCCATAAATTCGTTGCCTCGCCACGGGCAAACCGTTTGACGTGATAGTTTAATCAGAGAGCGCCTCTAGAGGTAGCTCTCGTGCCGCACTCTCCTCAGCCGCTCCAGTAACGGACGCGACCCAGAAAATGAAATCATGCGCGGTTGTGCATTTGTTTGTACATGCTTGCTCGCAGTCTGGGAATGGGGGATGGGGGATGGTTAATACAGTGAGACAGAGATTCAGAAGATTTAACAACATTTTAAACAAAAAATAAAACTTGTTTAAATCTGTTCGGAATTGTATCTAAACTTGTTAAAAATAACCATATGGTGCCATCTTTTGGTTATTAAATTTCTTTTTTATTTCTTGTCCTTAAACAGATCATTATTGTGATTATTTTTAAGTTAAACATACTATATTGATTAAAAAAACATTTGAATTTCTTATTCAATGTTAGTGTTATTGTATATAGAAATAAACAGTGTATAATTCAGAGGAGAATATTGTCTAGTATGATAAATTATCAGAGTATCATCTCAAAATACAACATATTAAAGAAAACAAATATATTGATTCAAAAATTGTATTTTCATTTTAAATTCATCCAGGTTCATTACCAAACATACATTTTTTTTAAAGTATTCTTACAACAATGTCTATTAACAATGTCTCTAAAACAATGTTTTGTCTTCTCAACCCAGGTTAAAAATAGGTATTTGCTGCCCTCTAGTGCTCATTCTGTGATCATTCAAATATGACCATATTTTTTTTTCTTAATTTAAACCTTCGCCATGGCAACACAATTCCAGATATACTATAATCGTTTGCAATTTATCATTTTCAGTATATTTTCATCATATTCAGAAAGTTTGGTGTCTATAGCATGAATACCCTAAGAGTAATAGCTAAAACTGCAGAGCTTGATTATTCAAAATATCCACATTCAAACCAAAATATCTGACTTCCTGTTGGTCAGAGATAATGACTATGAATTAGAAAGTTGTCCGGCTTAATGAGCACAATATGTGTACTGAGTTTGGTGACTGTAGGTTAAACTAACCCCCCAACTTTTGTCAAAAGATGGCGCTATAGAGCCCCTCCTCCACGCCCATTTTTATGGCTTTACTCATGTCCACTGGTCCACAATATTGATGTATGTGTCGAGTTTCATGCAATTTGAAACATGTTAAGAGCCTCAAAAACACCCAAGAATATTATTAAAGTTTGACGTCTTGCCATGGCAACAATATTTAAGAAATCACAAAGACATTCACAAGTCTTCATCTGAAATGTTTTGACATTATAATGAAGAAGTTTGAAGCAAATCGGGTAAAAATAAGAGAGTGATCTCAAACCATTTTGAAAGTGACACACTTCCTGCTGCCAGTTGGTGGCGCTATATCTTTGACTCACAATAGTCACATCCATGTGCTCGGCCTCCTACAACGAACACACAGGTGAAGTTTCATAAAAATCAATTAATGTATGCAGACATTAAAACACACTTCCTGTTTCTGTTTTCTCGCCATAAATTCGTTGCCTCGCCACGGGCAAACCGTTTGAGATATCAAAAATCCGCTGGCAATTTTGTGTCATCAATGTCTTGAGTTCATGCTGACCGAGTTTGGTGGTGATCGGATTAAGCGCCTAGGAGAAGTATATCAAATTCCAGAGCATGCGCTTTTCAAACAACCCATAATAGCTCACTTCCTGTTGAGGCGGCGAACAACTTAGAGCACGAAAGTTGTCAGGCCCGATAAGATCTTCATGTGTACCTAGTTTCATACCAATATCTGCAAGCGTGTTTGATATATGGACCAAGTTTTCGGACCCCATTCAAGGGGGCGCTGTCGAGCCCCCCTGCCACGCCCGGGTCCCAGCCTCTGTGACGCCCTAATGGCCACAGGTTCCAATGCGTGTGCAAAGTTTCAAGAGTTTTTGAGCATGTTAAGGGCCCCAAAAAGCCCCGAACGGTTGAAAAAAAATAAAAATAATAATAAATATAGCTGCTAGCAGCAATGTGCGGGCCCAAGCCGGTGGCACCGCCACCTCGGTGGTTTAAGGACAACTGGGCACGGCGGGCAAAATGAATTTAAACGGTGTCTCCAGTTGGAGACTGACCAGTTAGTTGAGTCAGATTATTCAATATAATACTAACTAAAAGCGATCATATCATAGCAAACTAATCATTAGCAGTTCAAAGTGTTATATATTCAGCTGAATTTATCTTATTATATTGTTGAACTAATTATATAAAACTAAATAGTCAGTGAAATACAAATGAACTGGTTCTTTGCCTTTATTTCTTTATACAAATTTATAGAAGAGAAGGGCTAAGAGATTTCCTATCCTTTAATGCAGACAAAAGGAGACAGCAATGAAAGGGTTAAACCTGCAAGACCCTCAGAGAGAGGGGGGGGGGAGATATTCAGAAGATATATTTTGAAGAAAACAAGTATATTGATCTGAAATATAGTAAAATCATTTTAAATTCATCCAGGTTCCTTTGAATTTATCTTAAGGTATTTTACGTTATTTTTAACCATATTATTAAACTAATTATATAGAACCGTATAGTCAGTGCACGACAACTGAATTGGTTCTATGCCTTCATTTTTAATGAAATTTCCGATCATATAATTCAGAAAAAGGAGACAGCAATGAAAGGGTTAAACCTGCCAGACTAAAACACACAGAACTGTGAGAGCTTGTGAACTGTCTGAATGTGTGTGCGTGCAATGTATGAGGAGAGCACGAATGTAATATAAACGATAACGATCCAAATACAATTTATTTGCAGAAGTTTATATTTTAGTTTTATTTTTTTAATCCCTGCATGGATGTCGTTCTATGTATAACGTGCGCGATCATTATTAGGAGACGCTGCGCGTCTCTTTACGTGACAGAAATCTTCTAAATTCTAATTGAAGCTCTTTAATTCATTGTTGTGATTAAATGTTGTGTAATCGCTGGAATGGAATGGAATCGCTGGAATGAACCAGGTTAAAAAACACGTAAATGATTTCGTGATCACTCACAGAAATCATCAAACTGTCAAAAAAAAACGGCTCGCGATCTGTAGAATCGCTGGAATGGAATGGCTATTAAATATAGAAATTACGTATGTATATTTCAATTATTCATGAATGATTGACAACTTCCAAATTCCCTTTTTGTTCTTAATTTAAACCTTCGCCACGGCAACACAATTTGAGATACACTATAATCGTTCGCAATTTAGCATCATCAGTATGTTGTCATCATGTGCAGAAGTTTATTATTAGTTATTTGCAGAAGTTTATATTTTAGTTTTATTTTTTTAAATCCCTGCATGGATGTCGTTCTTTGTATAACTGGGCGCGATCATTATTAGGAGACGCTGCGCGTCTCTTTGTGTGACATTAAAAAGCTTCTTTTACAGTTTGGAAGATTTTCTATGTTCTTGTGATCGAATCTTGTCTAATCGCTTAAATGATTTAAAGAATAAGGTTTAAAAACACTTAAAATCAAGTGGCTTTCACGCGGTCACGATCACTGCTTAGAGAGAAATGACGCGCAGCTCTTTGTTTAATCCATTAGGAAACGAAGTTTGCACAGATGCCACACATGGTCAACACATTAACACAGTCATACACATACAAATTCAAACTTCAATTTCAAAGAATTGAAAGGAACATTAAAAAGGCATGACAAGATTCTGAAAGACGCGAGAAAGAACGAGCCTCGGGAAGGTAAGGTTCTCAGACGCGGCGCGTCTATAATTGTCACAGAACACCTTCTAAACTAAAATTAAGCTTTTTATTACATTCTTGTGATTAAATCTTGTGTAATCGCTGGAATGTTTTATTTTATAAGGGTAAAAAACACAAATGAGTTCGTAATCATTCACAGACATCATCAAACAGTCAAACACGGGGCGTTGCCTCTTTCAGTGAACAGAAATAATGTGATACACGTGCATTACTGTCCACTAGAGGGAGCCACGAGACCGTTTTTCTTAAAATACAGAGCTTGATTATTCAAAATATCCATATTCAAACCAAAATATCTGACTTTCTGTAATCTGTGATTACTCTCATAGAAATCATCAAACTGTCAAGGCTCGCGATCTCTACAGGAACGTCTTTCATGTGTTTATTTGCTTGTATATTGTAGAACAAACAGAACAACAGAAATAATGTGATGCACGTGCAATACTGTCCACTAGAGGGAGCCACGAGACCGTTTTTGTTAAGAGCCTCAAAAACACCCAAGAATATTATTAAAGTTTGACGTCTTGCCATGGCAACAATAATTAAGATATCTCAAAGATATTCATATGTCTACATCTGAAATGTTTGGACATTGTAATTAAGAAGTTTGAAGCAAATCGGGTAAAAATAAGAGGGTGATTTCAAAGCATTTTGAAAGGGACACATTTCCTGCTGCCAATTGGTGGCGCTATATCTTTGACTCATAATAGTCACATCCATGTGCTCGGCCTCCTACAACGAACACACAGGTGAAGTTTCATAAAAATCAATGAATGTATGCAGACGTTATAACACACTTCCTGTTTCTCTTTTCTCGCCATAAATTCATTGCCTCGCCACGGGCAAACCGTTTGAGATATCAAAAATTCACTGGACATTTGGCATCATCAATATCTTGTCTTCATGCTGACCGAGTTTGGTGGTGATCGGATTAAGCGCCTAGGAGCAGTATATCAAATTCCAGAGCATGCGTTTTTCAAACAACCCATAATAGCTCACTTCCTGTTGAGGCGGCGAACAACTTAGAGCACGAAATTTGTCAGGCCTGATAAGGTCTATATGTGTATCGAGTTTCATACCAATATGTGCAAGCGTGTTTGATATATGGACCAAGTTTTTGGACCCCATTCAAGGGGGCGCTGTCGAGCCCCCCTGCCACGCCCGGGTCCCAGCCTCTGTGATTTCCTAATGGCCGTCTGTTCCAATATGTGTGAAATGTTTCAAGAGTTTTTGAGCATGTTAAGGGCCCCAAAAGTGCCTGAGTTTCATCCAATTTGAAAGATGCCCAGAGTCTCAAAACCATCTAAAACAAATATTTTGATCTGACACTTTGATCTATTGCTATGACAACAGTGTTTCCAATATATAAGATCTTTTTACAGGTCTACATTCGCCATGTCTTGACATTGTTCTGGTGAAGTTTGAAGCAAATCGGGTAAAAATAAGAGGGTGATCTCAAAGCATTTTGAAAGTGACACATTTCCTGCTGCCAATTGGTGGCGCTATATCTTTGACTCACAATAGTCACATCCATGTACTCGGCCTCCTACAACGAACACACAGGTGAAGTTTCATAAAAAACAATGAATGTATGCAGACGTTATAACACACTTCCTGTTTCTGTTTTCTCGCCATAAATTCGTTGCCTCGCCACGGGCAAACCGTTTGAGATATCAAAAATCCCCTGGCAATTTTGCGTCATCAATGTCTTGTCTTCATGCTGACTGAGTTTGGTGGTGATCGGATTAAGCGCCTAGGAGGAGTATATCAAATTCCAGAGCATGTGCTTTTCAAACAACCCATAATAGCTCACTTCCTGTTGAGGCGGCGAACAACTTAGAGCACGAAAGTTGTCAGGCCCGATAAGGTCTATATGTGTACCGAGTTTCATACCAATATGTGCAAGCGTGTTTGATATATGGACCAAGTTTTCGGACCTCATTCAAGGGGGCGCTGTCGAGCCCCCCTGCCACGCCTGGGTCCCAGCCTCTGTCACGTCCTAATGGCCGCAGGTTCCAATGCGTGTGCAAAGTTTCAAGAGTTTTTGAGCATGTTAAGGGCCCCAAAAAGCCCCGAACGGTTGAAAAAAAAATAAAAATAATAATAATAATAATAATAATCCTTAGAAAAACAATAGGGCCCTTCGCCCTTTGGGCTTGGGCCCTAATAATCCTTAGAAAAACAATAGGGCCCTTCGCCCTTCTGGGCTTGGGCCCTAATAATAAATATAGCTGCTAGCAGCAATGTGCGGGCCCAAGCCGGTGGCACCGCCACCTCGGTGGTTTAAGGACAACTGGGCACGGCGGGCAAAATGAATTTAAACGGTGTCTCCAGTTGGAGACTGACCAGTTAGTTGAGTCAGATTATTCAATATAATACTAACTAAAAGCCATCATATCATAGCAAAGTTATCATTAGCAGTTCAAAGTGTTATATATTCAGCTGAATTTATCTTATTATATTGTTAAACTAATTATATGAAACTAAATAGTCAGTGAAATACAAATGAACTGGTTCTTTGCCTTTATTTCTTTATACAAATTTATAGAAGAGAAGGGCTAAGAGATTTCCTATCGTTTAATGCAGACAAAAGGAGACAGCAATGAAAGGGTTAACCCTGCAAGACCCTCAAAGAGAGGGGGGGGGGATATTCAGAAGATATATTTTGAAGAAAACAAGTATATTGATCTGAAATATAGTACATTCATTTTAAATTCATCCAGGTTCCATTGAATTTATCTTAAGGTATTTTACGTTATTTTTAACCATATTATTAAACTAGTTATATAGAACCATATAGTCAGTGCACGACAACTGAATTGGTTCTATGCCTTCATTTTTTATAAGATTTCCGATTCTATAATTCAGAAAAAAAAAGACAGCAATGAAAGGGTTAAACCTGGAAGACCCTCAGAGAGAGAGAGAGGGGGGGAGATATTCAGAAGATATATTTTGAAGAAAACAAGTATATTGATCTGAAATATAGTAAAATCATTTTAAATTCATCCAGGTTCCTTTGAATTTATCTTAAGGTATTTTACGTTATTTTTAACCATATTATTAAACTAATTATATAGAACCATATAGTCAGTGCACGACAACTGAATTGGTTCTATGCCTTCATTTTTAATGAAATTTTAATAACATTTCACAATATTACAGCTTTTCTTGTATTTTAATAACATTAGTAGTGCATATCTTCATGTATTTCAAAATGTAGGAGACAGCACCATTTTAAGGACATACAGTAGGCCTACAATGAAATTATAATTGAACACCGTTGCAAATAGTAATAACTAGGGGTGTGACGAGATCTCGCGAGACTAAAACGTGACGAGATTTCTCGTCGAGTTGAAAAGTTGTCTCGTCGTGCTATCAGTGTGAGAGTGAAATTATTATTCAAGATGCCCCCGCCACTTTCAAATCGTTTGTGTGGAAACATTTTGGTTTTTGGCGCAAGAATAACACACAAGACACAAACAATGTGTAAACATTGTAAGAAAACTATGCCGTACACCTCGGCCAAGGTTGTACAGACTCTTAGGGGCCGTCCACATATCGCGCGCATTTTCATTCGCAAAATGGAAGCGACGCGGTCGCGACGCGCATATGGTACGGCGCGCTCGTTTTTTTCCTGGCGCGCCTGTGCCGCGGCGAGATGAAAACATCTCAACATTTCAGAATGTCTTGTCATGTGACAAGAACCAAGCGATGGTCGTGGAGAGCACAGTTCATGGATGCATAGCAACGACAGACGCTACAGAAGCACGAGCTCCCGAACGCTTGCAAAAGAAGGAGGAAGCGACGCGGCCGCGCTTTACACGCTTTTTTAGGCGCGATATGTGAACGACCCCTAAAGAGGCAGAAAGCGTCGCTATCACTGCTGACGGTTGGACTTCTCGGTGTACATACTAACTATATAACAGTTACAGCCACACAATCAATAGTGACTGGGAAATGTCAACTTTGTACTGCAGTTAAAGTGACTCTTAAAGTGTAATTTGAATTTTTTATTTTTATGTTTATTTTATCTTCTATCTGTAGAAAGAAGTTCAGTGAGATTTTTCATGTGAAATTATACAGGGCAGAAAACAACTGGTTGATTTTGTGGCAAAACATTTAGCAGTGTTTGCATGTTGTTTTACTGCAAATAATTCATTAAAATAGAAGTAAAATGACATGCATTACAAGTTGATTTCCAAATGTACCAACATTTTTGCATTTTATGATTTTCAGTTGAATAAAAGACTATTTTCCCTTCATATGTTTCATTATTGAGGATTTCTTAAAAATACTATAAAAATCTCGTCTCGTGAACCCGATCTCGTGTCTCGTCTCGTCTCGTGGGATGGTGGTCTCGTCACACCCCTAGTAATAACCTTCTTCATCACAAACCTGATGGTGCAGCACTTGATCCACATGGATCCCCTTTCTGTCCCTCTGGCTGTTCCTCTCTCTGTCCCTGTATGTTTTCTTCCTCCTCACCCTCTTCTTCATCCTTCTCTCTCCTTCTGCTCCTCTATTCTCTCAATACCTTGATTTGTTTCTCTCACTTTTTTGTAAAAAAGGACGCTATGTCCCTTCCTCGTTTCATGATAACTATCAGAAGAAAAAAACGTGCATTACATTTCGTTGTATAACCACCCCACTTTACACGGACAGATAGCCTGTTGATTACTTTACTCAAATGTATGTTATCGCAATGCAACAGCCAAGACAGATGAAGTTACGTGGTTAACATCACAACATTGTGCAAGAGCAACAAGAGATACGAGTCACGAGATACGCGTCCGGCGCCGCTATATTATACCCGTGTAGAACGTTCCGTCGCATTAGTTCCGCTTTTGGCGCTCGCGTGTAAAATCATAACAAATTCATAATTAATTTTTTTTTTTTGGTCAGCACAGGGGTGGCCAGGGACATGTCTACAGAGGCACGTGTAGGCCTCCGTGTAGAACCGCCACTGTTCACAGACATCATCAAACTGCCAAACACGGCTCGCGATCTCTACATGAATGTCTTCCGTGTTTATTTGCTTGTATATTGTAGAATCGCTGGAATGTTTTTAAATGGTTAATATATATATATATATGTCGAAGTGGCCTGAATTGTAAAACGAAAGCAAACTTTCTCTCTGTCTATGACATTAGAGTGGCTGTTTCTGTCAATACTCGCGATCAGTGAATTAATTTTTTTCATTTGTTTCTTAACTTGTATATTATACAATCGCTTGAAAGATTTAATGAATGAAATGACATGTAAACAAAGACCGTCGTGAGTTGTAAAACGAAAGCGGTTGTTCAAAACTCGGGGCTCGTGTGCTTCCTGTGAACAGAAATAATGTGATGCACGTGCAGTACTATCCACTAGAGGGAGCCACGAGACCGTTTTTTAAAAATTCAGTGTTTGATTTTTCAAAATAGCCATTGTCAAACCAAAATATCTGACTTCCTGTTGGTCGGAGCTAATGACTGTAAATTAGAAAGTTGTCTGGCTAAGTTAGAAGAATATGTGTGCCGAGTTTGGTGACTGTAGGTTAAACTAACCCCCCAACTATTGTGAAAAGATGGCGCTACAGAGCCCCTCAACCACGCCCATTTTTAAGGCTTTGCCTATATCTACGAGATGACAATATTCATGTGTGTGTCGAGTTTCATGCAATTTGAAGCATGTTAAGAACCTCAAAAACACCCAAGAATATTATTAAAGTTTGACATCTCGCCATGGCAACAATATTTAAGATATCTCAAAGATATTCATATGTCTACATCTGAAATGTTTTGACATTATAATGAAGAAGTTTGAAGCAAATCGGGTAAAAATAAGAGGGTGATCACAAAGCATTTTGAAAGTGACACATTTCCTGCTGCCAATTGGTGGCGCTATATCTTTGACTCATAATAGTCACATCCATGTACTCGGCCTCCTACAACGAACACACAGGTGAAGTTTCATAAAAATCAATAAATGTATGCAGACGTTATAACACACTTCCTGTTTCTCTTTTCTCGCCATAAATTCGTTGCCTCGCCACTGGCAAACCGTGTGAGATATCAAAAATCCCCTCGCAATTTTGCGTCATCAATGTCTTGACTTCATGCTGACCGAGTTTGGTGGTGATCGGATTAAGCGCCTAGGAGGAGTATATCAAATTCCAGAGCATGCACTTTTGAAACAACCCATAATAGCCCACTTCCTGTTGAGGCTGCGAACAACTTAGAGCACGAAAGTTGTCAGGCCCGATAAGGTCTATATGTGTACCGAGTTTCATACCAATATGTGCAAGCGTGTTTGATATATGGACCAAGTTTTCAGACCCCATTCAAGGGGGCGCTGTCGAGCCCCCCTGCCACGCCCGGGTCCCAGCCTCTGTCACGTCCTAATGGCCGCAGGTTCCAATGCGTGTGCAAAGTTTCAAGAGTTTTTGAGCATGTTAAGGGCCCCAAAAAGCCCGAACGGTTGAAAAAAAATAAAAATAATAATAATAAATATAGCTGCTAGCAGCAATGTGCGGGCCCAAGCCGGTGGCACCGCCACCTCGGTGGTTTAAGGACAACTGGGCACAGCGGGCAAAATGAATTTAAACGGTGTCTCCAGTTGGAGACTGACCAGTTAGTTGAGTCAGATTATTCAATATAATACTAACTAAAAGCGATCATATCATAGCAAACTTATCATTAGCAGTTCAAAGTGTTATATATTCAGCTGAATTTATCTTATTATATTGTTAAACTAATTATATAAAACTAAATAGTCAGTGAAATACAAATGAACTGGTTCTTTGCCTTTATTTCTTTATACAAATTTATAGAAGAGAAGGGCTAAGAGATTTCCTATCCTTTAATGCAGACAAAAAGAGACAGCAATGAAAGGGTTAAACCTGCAAGACCCTCAGAGAGAGAGAGGGGGGAGATATTCAGAAGATATATTTTGAAGAAAACAAGTATATTGATCTGAAATATAGTACATTCATTTTAAATTCATCCAGGTTCCTTTGAATTTATCTTAAGGTATTTTACGTTATTTTTAACCATATTATTAAACTAGTTATATAGAACCATATAGTCAGTGCACGACAACTGAATTGGTTCTATGCCTTCATTTTTTATGAGTATTCCGATTCTATAATTCAGAAAAAAAGAGACAGCAATGAAAGGGTTAAACCTGCAAGACCCTCAGAGAGAGAGAGGGGGGGGGGGGGGAGATATTCAGAAGACATATTTTGAAGAAAACAAGTATATTGATCTGAAATATAGTAAAATCATTTTAAATTCATCCAGGTTCCTTTGAATTTATCTTAAGGTATTTTACGTTATTTTTTAACCATATTATTAAACTAATTATATAGAACCATATAGTCAGTGCACGACAACTGAATTGGTTCTATGCCTTCATTTTTAATGAAATTTCCGATCATATAATTCAGAAAAAAGGAGACAGCAATGAAAGGGTTAAACCTGCCAGACTAAAACACAAAGAACTGTGAGAGCTCGTGAACTGTCTGAATGTGTGTGCGTGCAATGTATGAGGAGAGCACGAATGTAATATAAACGATAACGATCCAAATACAATTTATTTGCAGAAGTTTATATTTTAGTTTTATTTTTTTAAATCCCTGCATGGATGTCGTTCTATGTATAACGTGCGCGATCATTATTAGGAGTTTGCACAGATGCCACACAGCGTCAACACATTAACACAGTCATACACATAAATATTCAAACAAAGGAATGAAAAGAACATGAAAAAAAATCACATGTAAATGAGTTCGTGATCATTCACAGACTTGAAACTATCAAACACGGCTCGCGATCTCTACATGAATGTCTTTCATGTGTTTATATTGTAGAATCGCTGGAATGTCTTCAGCATCTTCAGTATGTTGTCATCATGTGCAGAAGTTTATTATTAGTTATTTGCAGAAGTTTATATTTTAATTTTATGTTTTAAAATCCCTGCATGTGTAAAGATGTATTTGTATAACTGGGCGCGATCATTATTATGAGACTGCGCGTCTCTTTGTGTGACAGAAAATCTTCCAAATTGTAAAAGAAGCTTTTTAATATGTTTTTGTGATCGAATCTTGTCTAATCGCTTGAATGATTTAAAGAATAAGGTTTAAAAACACTTAAAATCAAGTGGCTTTCACGCGGTCACGATCACTGCTTATAGAGAAATGACGCGCGGCTCTTTGTTTAATCCATTAGGAAACAAAGTTTGCACAGATGCCACACAGCGTCAACACATTAACACAGTCATACACATAAAAATTCAAACTTCAATTTCAAAGAATTGAAAGGAACATTAAAAAGGCATGACAAGATTCTGAAAGACGCGAGAATGAACGAGCTTCGGCAGGCGTTCCTTCTCAGACGCAGCGCGTCTATAATTGTCACAGAACACTTTCCAAATTAAAATTAAGCTTTTTATTACATTCTTGGGATTAAATCTTGTGTAATCGCTGGAATATTTTAATTTATAAGTTTAAAAAACACAAATGAGTTCGTGATCATTCACAGACATCACCAAACTGTGAAACATCAAGGGGCGTTGCTTCTATGATTGAACAGAAAGTACACAGTGCTGTCCACTAGAGGGAGCCACGAGACCGTGTTTGTTAAGAGCCTCAAAAACACCCAAGAATATTATTAAAGTTTGACGTCTTGCCATGGCAACAATATTTAAAAAATCACAAAGACATTCACATGACTACATCTGAAATGTTTGGACATTATAATGAAGAAGTTTGAAGCAAATCGGGTAAAAATAAGAGGGTGAACTCAAAGCATTTTGAAAGTGACACATTTCCTGCTGCCAATTGGTGGCGCTATATCTTTGACTCATGATAGTCACATCCATGTACTCGGCCTCCTACAGCGAACATACAGGTGAAGTTTCATAAGAATCAATGAATGTATGAAGACGTTATAACACACTTCCTGTTTCTGTTTTCTCGCCATAAATTCGTTGCCTCACCACGGGCAAACCGTTTGAGATATCAAAAATCCCCTGGCAATTTTGCGTCATCAATGTCTTGACTTCATGCTGACCAAGTTTGGTGGTGATCGGATTAAGCGCCTAGGAGGAGTATATCAAATTCCAGAGCATGCGCTTTTAAAACAACCCATAATAGCTCACTTCCTGTTGAGGCGGCGAACAACTTAGACCACGAAAGTTGTCAGCCCCGATAAGGTCTATATGTGTACCGAGTTTCATACCAATATGTGCAAGCGTGTTTGATATATGGACCAAGTTTTCAGACCCCATTCAAGGGGGCGCTGTCGAGCCCCCCTGCCACGCCCGGGTCCCAGCCTCTGTCACGTCCTAATGGCCGCAGGTTCCAATGCGTGTGCAAAGTTTCAAGAGTTTTTGAGCATGTTAAGGGCCCCAAAAAGCCCCGAACGGTTGAAAAAAATAAAAATAATAATAATAATAATAAATATAGCTGCTAGCAGCAATGTGCGGGCCCAAGCCGGTGGCACCGCCACTTCGGTGGTTTAAGGACAACTGGGCACGGCGGGCAAAATGAATTTAAACGGTGTCTCCAGTTGGAGACTGACCAGTTAGTTGAGTCAGATTATTCAATATAATACTAACTAAAAGCGATCATATCATAGCAAACTAATCATTAGCAGTTCAAAGTGTTATATATTCAGCTGAATTTATCTTATTATATTGTTGAACTAATTATATAAAACTAAATAGTCAGTGAAATACAAATGAACTGGTTCTTTGCCTTTATTTCTTTATACAAATTTATAGAAGAGAAGGGCTAAGAGATTTCCTATCCTTTAATGCAGACAAAAGGAGACAGCAATGAAAGGGTTAAACCTGGAAGACCCTCAGAGAGAGAGAGAGAGGGGGGGGGGGGGAGATATTCAGAAGATATATTTTGAAGAAAACAAGTATATTGATCTGAAATATAGTAAAATCATTTTAACCTGTTGGCTCTCGCCCCTTTTTTGAAAAATCTCAAGAAATGACATACCCAAACTAAAACAGATGCAGTTCATGAACCCTTTGCACTAAAAGCATAAGTATGGTCTCATTTCAAAGCAGACACTTTGCAGTTTATTGTAAAGTTATAATTAATTATTGTCATAATGAAAAAAATAGTTATAAATAGCTTCAAAGTTTTGTACAGTTATTAGAAATGTATTTTTATGGAAAATCTTTATGAAAATAAAATTGATGTCAGCCCCTCTGCTATCTGGAAATGCACTCCAGCTGAAGCCACATGTCTGACCATGTTATGTTTCAAATCTGAAGATGATGCGTTTAAAACTCTGAGTTTTATTGAATGTTTTATAAGATCATGTCATGTGATTTTATTTTGAGAAAACTCTAAAATGCTAACTAATGTTTATAGCCTTCTTCCAAGCACCCATTCAGTGGATTGTCTATTCTTTTGTGTTGCAAAACTATCCCAATCAATTCCAATGCACCATTTGCACAATTCACACCTCTCCGGCCTGGTTATGGCTCTAATTATTCATTTCTTTTGTCTCTATTATAAATGCTGACGATGTTCTATTCAAGCAGACTTAATCCCATCATTTCTTTCATCAAACTTCTCACTTCACCTTCTCTGAAACTGTATCAAATGCCCTTCATGGAAAAAAAAATCATTTCAGTGAGTTTTACTTTTGAAAATGATTTGTTATAACAGATAGGTGGCAGCACGACAGGTGCATGTATTAGCATGTAGCTTAGCACACCATCAAAACATGACAATTTATGAGATTAAAACTAAGTTTTTGCTTCAAATTTACTTTATATTGCAAGTCGAGTGTTTTAAATAAACTTCTGTGATGTGATGTCGGTCTGGATCTAAACAGCGGACCGAAAATACATTATTTTATAGTATTCTGCACAATGAGAAAAGCTATCGCGATTAGCATTGCATTATAAATATAAAGTATTTTGAAAATACCTGACATGGCATGAAGGACACATAGACCATACATCGTCACAATCGTGTATTTATTGTCTTCAAAAGTGTCTGTTATACGTTATCTGCATGTTATAGCGATCTCTGGAAGACTGTGTTAGTTTCTGGTCACATGGTGTGCCTGTTCCTCGTGTGTGTCATTTGTGGACTAAGTGTGCAACGCAGCGCCCTCCTGCTGCAAGTATGAATCAGAAACACAGTACATCACAGTGTGCAGCGCTCGTGATGATTACAACGGCGCTTTTTGGTAAAAAAATGAATAAATATTACTCCTCTGTATAAAAATTAGACATAAACATATGAGAATCCATCAATATTTCTCCAAATGTGCATGCATTTGAGCTAAAAGCGCAGAGGGATGTTGTTTTGTCGAGAGTTTTGATGATGATCTCACAGGAGTTTTTTATCAGTGGATGTGGCTGACGCTCATATTTCAAAGAAAAGGTATCGACTCCGTTTTTCACATTCATAACTCCTGACGCATATTAACAAATTACGTTCACTATACGATATTGAGAGTAAAGCAGTGATTAAAAATTTAATCTTGAGTTTTAGATCATTTTAATGACGTATAGTTTGTCATGGTAATTACATTGCATGTAACAGTAAATTTGAGTTAATTTAAAAAAAAAACCGCTGCGGGGCGTGCACGGGGGACTTAAGACTAACAGGTTTAATACATTCTTGTGATTAAATCTTGTGTAATCGCTGGAATATTTTAATTTATAAGTTTAAAAAACACAAATGAGTACGTGATCATTCACAGACATCACCAAACTTTGCTTCTCTGAGTGAACAGAAAGTACACAAAGCTGTCCACTAGAGGGAGCCACGAGACCGTGTTTGTTAAGAGCCTCAAAAACACCCAAGAATATTATTAAAGTTTGACGTCTTGCCATGGCAACAATATTTAAAAAATCACAAAGACATTTACATGTCTACATCTGAAATGTTTTGACATTATAATGAAGAAGTTTGAAGCAAATCGGGTAAAAATAAGAGGGTGATCTAAAAGCATTTTGAAAGTGACACATTTCCTGCTGCCAATTGGTGGCGCTATATCTTTGACTCATAATAGTCACATCCATGTACTCGGCCTCCTACAACGAACACACAGGTGAAGTTTCATAAAAATCAATGAATGTATGCAGACGTTATAACACACTTCCTGTTTCTCTTTTCTCGCCATAAATTCGTTGCCTCGCCACGGGCAAACCGTGTGAGATATCAAAAATCCCCTGGCAATTTTGCGTCATCAATGTCTTGACTTCATGCTGACCGAGTTTGGTGGTGATCGGATTAAGCGCCTAGGAGGAGTATATCAAATTCCAGAGCATGCGCTTTTCAAACAACCCATAATAGCTCACTTCCTGTTGAGGCGGCGAACAACTTAGAGCACAAAAGTTGTCAGGCCCGATAAGGTCTATATGTGTACCGAGTTTCATACCAATATGTGCAACCGTGTTTGATATATGGACCAAGTTTTCGGACCCCATTCAAGGGGGCGCTGTCGAGCCCCCTGCCACGCCCGGGTACCAGCCTCTGTCACGTCCTAATGGCCGCAGGTTCCAATGCGTGTGCAAAGTTTCAAGAGTTTTTGAGCATGTTAAGGGCCCCAAAAAGCCCCGAACGGTTGAAAAAAAATAAAAATAAATATAGCTGCTAGCAGCGATGACGGGCCCAAGCCGGTGGCACCGCCAACCCGGTGGCATCAAGGCAACTGTGCACAGCGGGAAAAATGAATTTAAAAAGGTGTCTCCAGTTGGAGACTGACCAGTTAGTCGAGTCAGATTATTCAATAGAATACTAACTAAAAGCGATCATATCATAGCCAATTTATCATTAGCAGTTCAAAGTGTTATATATTCAGCTGAATTTATCTTATTATATTGTTAAACTAATTATATAAAACTAAATAGTCAGTGAAATACAAATGAACTGGTTCTTTGCCTTTATTTCTTTATACAAATTTATAGAAGAGAATGGCTAAGAGATTTCCTATCCTTTAATCCAGACAAAAGGAGACGGCAATGAAAGGGTTAAACCTGCAAGACCCTCAGAGAGGAGTGGGGGGGATATTCAGAAGATATATTTTGAAGAAAACAAGTATATTGATCTGAAATATGGTACATTCATTTTAAATTCATCCATGTTCCATTGAATTTATCTCAAGGTATTTTACGTTATTTTTAACCATATTATTAAACTAATTATATAGAACCATATAGTCAGTGCACGACAACTGAATTGGTTCTATGCCTTCATTTTTATGAGATTTCCGATTCTATAATTCAGAAAAAAAGAGACAGCAATGAAAGGGTTAAACCTGGAAGACCCTTAGAGAGAGAGAGAGAGAGAGAGAGAGATTCAGAAGAATTATTTTAAAGAAAACAAATATATTGATCTGAAATGTAGTATTTTCATTTTAAATTCATCCAGATTCCATTGAATTTATCTTCCATCTTTTGGTTATTGATAAATTTCTTTTTTATTTCTTGTGCTTAAACAGAACGTTATTTTGCTTATTTTTAAGTTAAACAACATAGATTAAAAAAAGTTTGAATTTCTTATTAAATGTTAGTGTTATTGTATATAGAAATAAACAGTGTATAATTCAAAGGAGAATATTGTTTAGTGTTATGAATTATCATTGAGTGTCATCTCAAAAATAGGTATATGCTGCCCTCTAGTGCTCATTTGATCATTTCAATAATTTTAAGAGTACTGTTTCCCCTCATTTTAATTTACACATACATCTTGAAATGAAAAAAAAATATTAAAATGTTTATTTATTATATTTGTACTAATAAATATAGAAATTTGGTGTGTATATTTCAATTATTCATGAATAATTGACAACTTCTAAATTCCCTTTTTGTTCTTAATTTAAACCTTCCCCACGGCAACACCATATGAGATGTACTATAATCGTTCGCAATTTAGCATCTTCAGTATGTTGTCATCATGTGCAGAAGTTTATTATTAGTTATTTGCAGAACTTTATATTTTATTTTTATTTTTTAAAATCCCTGCATAAAGTTATTTGTTTAACTGGGCGCGATCATTATTAGGAGACGCTGCGCGTCTCTTTGTGTGACAGAAAAGCTTCCAAACTGTAATTGAAGATTTTTAATATGTTCTTGTGATCGAATCTTGTCTAATCGCTTGAATATTTTAATGAATAAGGTTTAAAAACATGAGCTTTCATGATTTCGATCACTCCCTTTCAGAGAAATGACGCGCGGCTCTTTGTTTAATCCGTTAGGAAATGAAGTTTGCACAGATGCCACACAGCGTCAACACATTAACACAGTCATACACATAAATATTCAAACTAAGGAATGAAAAGAACATGAAAAAAATCACCTGTAAATGAGTTCGTGATCATTCACAGACATGAAACTATCAGACACGGCTCGCGATCTCTACTTGAATGTCTTTCATGTGTTTTTATTGTAGAATCGCTGGAATGTCTTCAGCATCTTCAGTATGTTGTCATCATGTGCAGAAGTTTATTATTAGTTATTTGCAGAAGTTTATATTTTAATTTTATTTTTTAAAATCCCTGCATGTGTAAAGATGTATTTGTATAACTGGGCGCGATCATTATTAGGAGACTGCGCGTCTCTTTGTGTGACAGAAAATCTTCCAAACTGTACAAGAAGCTTTTTAATATGTTCTTGTGATCGAATCTTGTCTAATCGCTTGAATGATTTAAAGAATAAGGTTTAAAAACACTTAAAATCAAGTGGCTTTCACGCGGTCACGATCACTGCTTATAGAGAAATGACGCGTGGCTCTTTGTTTAATCCATTAGGAAACGAAGTTTGCACAGATGCCACACAGCGTCAACACATTAACACAGTCATACAAATACAAATTCAAACTTCAATTTCAAAGAATTGAAAGGAACATTAAAAAGGAATGACAAGATTCTGAAAGACGAGAGAAAGAACGAGCCTCGGGAAGGTAAGGTTCTCAGACGCGGCGCGTCTATAATTGTCACAGAACACCTTCTAAACTAAAATTAAGCTTTTTATTACATTCTTGTGATTAAATCTTGTATAATCGCTGGAATATTTTAACTTATAAGTTTAAAAAACACAAATGAGTTCGTGATCATTCACAGACATCACCAAACTGTGAAACATCAAGGGGCGTTGCTTCTCTGAGTGAACAGAAAGTACACAAAGCTGTCCACTAGAGGGAGCCACGAGACCGTGTTTGTTAAGAGCCTCAAAAACACCCAAGAATATTATTAAAGTTTGACATCTTGCCATGGCAACAGTATTTAAAAAATCACAAAGACATTCACATGTCTACATCTGACATGTTTGGACATTATAATGAAGAAGTTTGAAGCAAATCGGGTAAAAATAAGAGGGTGATCTCAAAGTATTTTGAAAGTGACACATTTACTGCTGCCAATTGGTGGCGCTATATCTTTGACTCATAATAGTCACATCCATGTACTCGGCCTCCTACAACGAACACACAGGTGAAGTTTCATAAAAATTAATAAATGTATGCAGACGTTATAACACACTTCCTGTTTCTGTTTTCTCGCCATAAATTCATTGCCTCGCCACGGGCAAACCGTTTGAGATATCAAAAATTCACTGGACATTTGGCATCATCAATATCTTGTCTTCATGCTGACCGAGTTTGGTGGTGATCGGTTTAAGCGCCTAGGAGCAGTATATCAAATTCCAGAGCATGCGTTTTTCAAACAACCCATAATAGCTCACTTCCTGTTGAGGCGGCGTACAACTTAGAGCACGAAAGTTGTCAGGCCCGATCAGATCTATATGTGTTTTGAGTTTCATACCAATATGTGCAAGCATGTTTGATATATGGACCAAGATTTCGGACCCCATTCAAGGGGGCGCTGTCGAGCCCCCCTGCCACGCCCGGGTCCCAGCCTCAGTGATTTCCTAATGGCCGCTGGTTCCAATGTGTGTGCAAAGTTTCAAGAGTTTTCGAGCATGTTAAGGGCCCCAAAAGTGCCCGAGTTTCATCCAATTTGAAAGATGCCAAGAGTCTCAAAACGATCCAAAACAAATATTTTGATCTGACACTTTGATCTGTTGCTATGACGACAGTTTTTCGAATATATAAGATCTTTTAACAGGTCTACATTCGCCATGTCTTGACATTATTCTGGTGAAGTTTGAAGCAAATCGGGTAAAAATAAGAGGGTGAACTCAAAGCATTTTGAAAGTGACACATTTCCTGCTGCCAATTGGTGGCGCTATATCTTTGACACATAATAGTCACATCCATGTACTCGGCCTCCTACAACGAACACACAGGTGAAGTTTCATAAAAATCAATAAATGTATGCAGACGTTATAACACACTTCCTGTTTCTCTTTTCTCGCCATAAATTCGTTGCCTCGCCACGGGCAAACCGTTTGAGATATCAAAAATCCCCTGGCAATTTTGCGTCATCAATGTCTTGACTTCATGCTGACCCAGTTTGGTGGTGATCGGATTAAGCGCCTAGGAGGAGTATATCAAATTCCAGAGCATGCGTTTTTCAAACAACCCATAATAGCTCACTTCCTGTTGAGGCGGCGAACAACTTAGAGCACGAAAGTTGTCAGCCCCGATAAGGTCTATATGTGTACCGAGTTTCATACCAATATGTGCAAGCGTGTTTGATATATGGACCAAGTTTTCAGACCCCATTCAAGGGGGCGCTGTCGAGCCCCCCTGCCACGCCCGGGTCCCAGCCTCTGTGACGCCCTAATGGCCGCAGGTTCCAATGCGTGTGCAAAGATTCAAGAGTTTTCGTGCATGCTAAGGGCCCCAAAAGTGCCAAAAACCTAAAAAAAAATAATAATAATAATAATCCTAAGGAAAACAATAGGGCCTTCGCCCTTTGGGCTTGGGCCCTAATAATAAATATAGCTGCTAGCAGCAATGTGCGGGCCCAAGCCGGTGGCACCGCCACCTCGGTGGTTTAAGGACAACTGGGCACGGCGGGCAAAATGAATTTAAACGGTGTCTCCAGTTGGAGACTGACCAGTTAGTTGAGTCAGATTATTCAATATAATACTAACTAAAAGCGATCATATCATAGCAAACTTATCATTAGCAGTTCAAAGTGTTATATATTCAGCTGAATTTATCTTATTATATTGTTAAACTAATTATATAAAACTAAATAGTCAGTGAAATACAAATGAACTGGTTCTTTGCCTTTATTTCTTTATACAAATTTATAGAAGAGAAGGGCTAAGAGATTTCCTATCCTTTAATGCAGACAAAAGGAGACAGCAATGAAAGGGTTAACCCTGCAAGACCCTCAGAGAGGGGGGGGGGATATTCAGAAGATATGTTTTGAAGAAAACAAGTATATTGATCTGAAATATAGTACATTCATTTTAAATTCATCAAGGTTCCATTAAATTTATCTTAAGGTATTTTACGTTATTTTTAACCATATTATTAAACTAGTTATATAGAACCATATAGTCAGTGCACGACAACTGAATTGGTTCTATGCCTTCATTTTTTATGAGATTTCCGATTCTATAATTCAGAAAAAAAGAGACAGCAATGAAAGGGTTAAACCTGGAAGACCCTCAGAGAGAGAGAGAGAGGGGGGGATATTCAGAAGATAAATTTTGAAGAAAACAAGTATATTGATCTGAAATATAGTAAAATCATTTTAAATTCATCCAGGTTCCTTTGAATTTATCTTAAGGTATTTTACGTTATTTTTAACCATATTATTAAACTAATTATATAGAACCATATAGTCAGTGCACGACAACTGAATTGGTTCTATGCCTTCATTTTTTATGAGATTTCCGATCCTATAATTCAGAAAAAAGGAGACAGCAATGAAAGGGTTAAACCTGAAAGACCCTTAGAGAGAGAGAGAGAGATTCAGAAAAAATATTTGAAAGAAAACAAATATATTGATCTGAAATATAGTACATTCATTTTAAATTCATCCAGGTTCCATTGAATTTATCTTAAGGTATTTTACGTTATTTTTAAACATATTATTAAACTAATTATATAGAACCATATAGTCAGTGCACGACAACTGAACTAGTTCTATGCCTTTATTTTTGTCTACATGTCTACATCTGAAATGTTTGGACATTATAATGAAGAAGTGTGAAGCAAATCGGGTAAAAATAAGAGGGTGATCTCAAAGCATTTTGAAAGTGACACATTTCAATAAGATCTGCCAATTGGTGGCGCTATATATTTGAATCACAATAGTCACACACATGTGCTCGGCTTCCTACAACGAATACACAGGTGAAGTTTCATAAAAATCAATGAATGTATGCAGACGTAATAACACACTTCCTGTTTCTGTTTTCTCGCCATAAATTCGTTGCCTCGCCACGGGCAAACCGTTTGACGTGATAGTTTAATCAGAGAGCGCCTCTAGAGGTAGCTCTCGTGCCGCACTCTCCTCAGCCGCTCCAGTAACGGACGCGACCCAGAAAATGAAATCATGCGCGGTTGTGCATTTGTTTGTACATGCTTGCTCGCAGTCTGGGAATGGGGGATGGGGGATGGTTAATACAGTGAGACAGAGATTCAGAAGATTTAACAACATTTTAAACAAAAAATAAAACTTGTTTAAATCTGTTCGGAATTGTATCTAAACTTGTTAAAAATAACCATATGGTGCCATCTTTTGGTTATTAAATTTCTTTTTTATTTCTTGTCCTTAAACAGATCATTATTGTGATTATTTTTAAGTTAAACATACTATATTGATTAAAAAAACATTTGAATTTCTTATTCAATGTTAGTGTTATTGTATATAGAAATAAACAGTGTATAATTCAGAGGAGAATATTGTCTAGTATGATAAATTATCAGAGTATCATCTCAAAATACAACATATTAAAGAAAACAAATATATTGATTCAAAAATTGTATTTTCATTTTAAATTCATCCAGGTTCATTACCAAACATACATTTTTTTTAAAGTATTCTTACAACAATGTCTATTAACAATGTCTCTAAAACAATGTTTTGTCTTCTCAACCCAGGTTAAAAATAGGTATTTGCTGCCCTCTAGTGCTCATTCTGTGATCATTCAAATATGACCATATTTTTTTTTCTTAATTTAAACCTTCGCCATGGCAACACAATTCCAGATATACTATAATCGTTTGCAATTTATCATTTTCAGTATATTTTCATCATATTCAGAAAGTTTGGTGTCTATAGCATGAATACCCTAAGAGTAATAGCTAAAACTGCAGAGCTTGATTATTCAAAATATCCACATTCAAACCAAAATATCTGACTTCCTGTTGGTCAGAGATAATGACTATGAATTAGAAAGTTGTCCGGCTTAATGAGCACAATATGTGTACTGAGTTTGGTGACTGTAGGTTAAACTAACCCCCCAACTTTTGTCAAAAGATGGCGCTATAGAGCCCCTCCTCCACGCCCATTTTTATGGCTTTACTCATGTCCACTGGTCCACAATATTGATGTATGTGTCGAGTTTCATGCAATTTGAAACATGTTAAGAGCCTCAAAAACACCCAAGAATATTATTAAAGTTTGACGTCTTGCCATGGCAACAATATTTAAGAAATCACAAAGACATTCACAAGTCTTCATCTGAAATGTTTTGACATTATAATGAAGAAGTTTGAAGCAAATCGGGTAAAAATAAGAGAGTGATCTCAAACCATTTTGAAAGTGACACACTTCCTGCTGCCAGTTGGTGGCGCTATATCTTTGACTCACAATAGTCACATCCATGTGCTCGGCCTCCTACAACGAACACACAGGTGAAGTTTCATAAAAATCAATTAATGTATGCAGACATTAAAACACACTTCCTGTTTCTGTTTTCTCGCCATAAATTCGTTGCCTCGCCACGGGCAAACCGTTTGAGATATCAAAAATCCGCTGGCAATTTTGTGTCATCAATGTCTTGAGTTCATGCTGACCGAGTTTGGTGGTGATCGGATTAAGCGCCTAGGAGGAGTATATCAAATTCCAGAGCATGCGCTTTTCAAACAACCCATAATAGCTCACTTCCTGTTGAGGCGGCGAACAACTTAGAGCACGAAAGTTGTCAGGCCCGATAAGATCTTCATGTGTACCTAGTTTCATACCAATATCTGCAAGCGTGTTTGATATATGGACCAAGTTTTCGGACCCCATTCAAGGGGGCGCTGTCGAGCCCCCCTGCCACGCCCGGGTCCCAGCCTCTGTGACGCCCTAATGGCCGCAGGTTCCAATGCGTGTGCAAAGTTTCAAGAGTTTTTGAGCATGTTAAGGGCCCCAAAAAGCCCCGAACGGTTGAAAAAAAATAAAAATAATAATAATAATAATAAATATAGCTGCTAGCAGCAATGTGCGGGCCCAAGCCGGTGGCACCGCCACCTCGGTGGTTTAAGGACAACTGGGCACGGCGGGCAAAATGAATTTAAACGGTGTCTCCAGTTGGAGACTGACCAGTTAGTTGAGTCAGATTATTCAATATAATACTAACTAAAAGCCATCATATCATAGCCAAGTTATCATTAGCAGTTCAAAGTGTTATATATTCAGCTGAATTTATCTTATTATATTGTTAAACTAATTATATAAAACTAAATAGTCAGTGAAATACAAATGAACTGGTTCTTTGCCTTTATTTCTTTATACAAATTTATAGAAGAGAAGGGCTAAGAGATTTCCTATCCTTTAATGCAGACAAAAGGAGACAGCAATGAAAGGGTTAAACCTGCAAGACCCTCAGAGAGAGAGGGGGGGGGAGATATTCAGAAGATATATTTTGAAGAAAACAAGTATATTGATCTGAAATATAGTACATTCATTTTAAATTCATCCAGGTTCCATTGAATTTATCTTAAGGTATTTTACGTTATTTTTAATCATATTATTAAACTAATTATATAGAACCATGTAGTCAGTGCACGACAACTGAATTGGTTCTATGCCTTCATTTTTTATGAGATTTCCGATTCTATAATTCAGAAAAAAAGAGACAGCAATGAAAGGGTTAAACCTGGAAGACCCTCAGAGAGAGAGAGAGAGGGGGGGGGGGGGGGGGGGGGGGGGTGGGGGGGGGGGGGGGGAGAGATATTCAGAAGATATATTTTGAAGAAAACAAGTATATTGATCTGAAATATAGTAAAATCATTTTAAATTCATCCAGGTTCCTTTGAATTTATCTTAAGGTATTTTACGTTATTTTTAACCATATTATTAAACTAATTATATAGAACCATATAGTCAGTGCACGACAACTGAATTGGTTCTATGCCTTCATTTTTAATGAAATTTCCGATCATACAATTCAGAAAAAAGGAGATAGCAATGAAAGGGTTAAACCTGCCAGACTAAAACACAGAGAACTGTGAGAGCTCGTGAACTGTCTGAATGTGTGTGCGTGCAATGTATGAGGAGAGCACGAATGTAATATAAACGATAACGATCCAAATACAATTTATTTGCAGAAGTTTATATTTTAGTTTTATTTTTTTAAATCCCTGCATGGATGTCGTTCTATGTATAACGTGCGCGATCATTATTAGGAGACGCTGCGCGTCTCTTTACGTGACAGAAATCTTCTAAATTCTAATTGAAGCTCTTTAATTCATTGTTGTGATTAAATGTTGTGTAATAGCTGGAATGGAATCGCTGGAATGAACCAGGTTAAAAACACGTAAATGATTTCGTGATCACTCACAGAAATCCTCAAACTGTCAAAAAAAAACGGCTCGCGATCTGTAGAATCGCTGGAATGGAATGGCTATTAAATATAGAAATTACGTGTGTATATTTCAATTATTCATGAATGATTGACAACTTCCAAATTCCCTTTTTGTTCTTAATTTAAACCTTCGCCACCGCAACACAATTTGAGATACACTATAATCGTTCGCAATTTAGCATCATCAGTATGTTGTCATCATGTGCAGAAGTTTATATTTTAGTTTTATTTTTTTAAATCCCTGCATGGATGTCGTTCTTTGTATAACTGGGCGCGATCATTATTAGGAGACGCTGCGCGTCTCTTTGATGTGACATTAAAAAGCTTGTTTTACAGTTTGGAAGATTTTCTATGTTCTTGTGATCGAATCTTGTCTAATCGCTTGAATGATTTAAAGAATAAGGTTTAAAAACACTTAAAATCAAGTGGCTTTCACGTGGTCACGATCACTGCTTATAGAGAAATGACGCGCGGCTCTTTGTTTAATCCATTAGGAAACGAAGTTTGCACAGATGCCACACAGCGTCAACACATTAACACAGTCATACACATACAAATTCAAACTTCAATTTCAAAGATTTGAAAGGAACATTAAAAAGGCATGACAAGATTCTGAAAGACGCGAGAAAGAACGAGCTTCGGCAGGCGTTCCTTCTCAGACGCGGCGCGTCTATAACTGTCACAGAACACCTTCTAAACTAAAATTAAGCTTTTTATTACATTCTTGTGATTAAATCTTGTGTAATCGCTGGAATGTTTTAATTCAAAGGAGCATTAAAAAGGCATGACAAGATTCTGAAAGACGCGAGAATGAACGAGCTGCGGCAGGCGTTCCTTCTCAGACGCGGCGCGTCTATAATTGTCACAGAACACCTTCTAAACTAAAATTAAGCTTTTTATTACATTCTTGTGATTAAATCTTGTGTAATCGCTGGAATATTTTAACTTATAAGTTTAAAAAACACAAATGAGTTCGTGATCATTCACAGACATCACCAAACTGTGAAACATCAAGGGGCGTTGCTTCTCTGAGTGAACAGAAAGTACACAAAGCTGTCCACTAGAGGGAGCCACGAGACCGTGTTTGTTAAGAGCCTCAAAAACACCCAAGAATATTATTAAAGTTTGACGTCTTGCCATGGCAACAATATTTAAGATATCTCAAAGATATTCATATGTCTACATCTGAAATGTTTTGACATTATAATGAAGAAGTTTGAAGCAAATCGGATGAAAATAAGAGGGTGATCTCAAAGCATTTTGAAAGTGACACATTTCCTGCTGCCAATTGGTGGCGCTATATCTTTGACTCATAATAGTCACATCCATGTACTCGGCCTCCTACAACGAACACACAGGTGAAGTTTCATAAAAATCAATAAATGTATGCAGACGTTATAACACACTTCCTGTTTCTCTTTTCTCGCCATAAATTCGTTGCCTCGCCACGGGCAAACCGTTTGAGATATCAAAAATCCCCTGGCAATTTTGCGTCATCAATGTCTTGACTTCATGCTGACCGAGTTTGGTGTTGATCGGATTAAGCGCCTAGGAGGAGTATATCAAATTCCAGAGCATGCGTTTTTCAAACAACCCATAATAGCTCACTTCCTGTTGAGGCGGCGAACAACTTAGAGCACGAAAGTTGTCAGGCCCGATAAGGTCTATATGTGTACCGAGTTTCATACCAATATGTGCAAGCGTGTTTGATATATGGACCAAGTTTTCGGACCCCATTCAAGGGGGCGCTGTCGAGCCCCCCTGCCACGCCCGGGTCCCAGCCTCTGTCACGTCCTAATGGCCGCAGGTTCCAATGCGTGTGCAAAGTTTCAAGAGTTTTTGAGCATGTTAAGGGCCCCAAAAAGCCCCGAACGGTTGAAAAAAAATAAAAATAATAATAATAAATATAGCTGCTAGCAGCGATGACGGGCCCAAGCCGGTGGCACCACCAACCCGGTGGCATCAAGGCAACTGTGCACAGCGGGAAAAATGAATTTAAAAGGTGTCTCCAGTTGGAGACTGACCAGTTAGTCGAGTCAGATTATTCAATATAATACTAAATAAAAGCCATCATATCATAGCAAAGTTATCATTAGCAGTTCAAAGTGTTATATATTCAGCTGAATTTATCTTATTATATTGTTAAACTAATTATATAAAACTAAATAGTCAGTGAAATACAAATGAACTGGTTCTTTGCCTTTATTTCTTTATACAAATTTATAGAAGAGAAGGGCTAAGAGATTTCCTATCCTTTAATGCAGACAAAAGGAGACAGCAATGAAAGGGTTAAACCTGCAAGACCCTCAGAGAGAGAGAGGGGGGGAGATATTCAGAAAAAATATTTTGAAGAAAACAAGTATATTGATCTGAAATATAGTACATTCATTTTAAATTTATCCAGGTTCCATTGGATTTATCTCAAGGTATTTTACGTTATTTTTAACCATATTATTAAACTAATTATATAGAACCATATAGTCAGTGCACGACAACTGAATTGGTTCTATGCCTTCATTTTTTATGAGATTTCCGATTCTATAACTCAGAAAAAAAGAGACAGCAATGAAAGGGTTAAACCTGGAAGACCCTCAGAGAGAGAGAGAGAGAAGGGGGGGGGGATATTCAGAAGATATATTTTGAAGAAAACAAGTATATTGATCTGAAATATAGTAAAATCATTTTAAATTAATCCAGGTTCCTTTGAATTTATCTTAAGGTATTTTATATTATTTTTAACCATATTATTAAACTAATTACATAGAGCCATATAGTCAGTGCACGACAACTGAATTGGTTCTATGCCTTCATTTTTTATGAAATTTCCGATCATATAATTCAGAAAAAAAGAGACAACAATGAAAGGGTTAAACCTGGAAGAGAGAGAGAGAGAGAGAGAGAGAGAGAGAGAGAGAGAGAGAGAGAGATTCAGAAGAATTATTTTAAAGAAAACAAATATATTGATCTGAAATGTAGTATTTTCATTTTAAATTCATCCAGATTCCATTGAATTTATCTTCCATCTTTTGGTTATTATTAAAAAAAATTTATATCTTGTGCTTAAACAGAACATTATTGTGCTTATTTTTGAGTTAAACTACATAGATTAAAAAAGTTTGAATTTCTTATTCAATGTTAGTGTTATTGTATATAGAAATAAACAGTGTATAATTCAAAGGAGAATATTGTTTAGTGTTATGAATTATCATTGAGTGTCATCTCAAAAATAGGTATATGCTGCCCTCTAGTGCTCATTTGATCATTTCAATAATTTTAAGAGTACTGTTTCCCCTCATTTTAATTTACACATACATCTTGAAATGAAAAAAAAAAAAATTAAAATGTTTATTTATGATATTTGTACTAATAAATATAGAAATTTGGTGTGTATATTTCAATTATTCATGAATAATTGACAACTTCTAAATTCCCTTTTTGTTCTTAATTTAAACCTTCCCCACGGCAACACCATATGAGATGTACTATAATCGTTCGCAATTTAGCATCATCAGTATGTTGTCATCATGTGCAGAAGTTTATTATTAGTTATTTGCAGAAGTTTATATTTTAATTTGATTTTTTTTAAATCCCTGCATGTGATGTAATTATTTGTATTGGCGCGATCATTATTAGGAGACACTGCACTGCACAGAAAATCGAAGTTTGCACAGGCCTTAAATGTAAAACGAAAGCAAACTTTCTGTCCGTCTATTATCACGATCACTGCTTAGAGAGAAATGACGCGCGGCTCCTTGTTTAATCCATTAGGAAACGAAGTTTGCACAGATGCCACACCGCGTCAACACATTAACACAGTCATACACATACAAATTCAAACTTCAATTTCAAAGAATTGAAAGGAACATTAAAAAGGCATGACAAGATTCTGAAAGACGCGAGAAAGAACGAGCCTCGGGAAGGTAAGGTTCTCAGACACGGCGCGTCTATAATTGTCACAGAACATCTTCTAAACTAAAATTAAGCTTTTTATTACATTCTTGTGATTAAATCTTGTGTAATCGCTGGAATGTTTTATTTTATAAGGGTAAAAAACACAAATGAGTTCGTAATCATTCACAGACATCATCAAACAGTCAAACACGGGGCGTTGCCTCTTTCAGTGAACAGAAATAATGTGATACACGTGCATTACTGTCCACTAGAGGGAGCCACGAGACCGTTTTTCTTAAAATACAGAGCTTGATTATTCAAAATATCCATATTCAAACCAAAATATCTGACTTTCTGTAATCTGTGATTACTCTCATAGAAATCATCAAACTGTCAAGGCTCGCGATCTCTACAGGAACGTCTTTCATGTGTTTATTTGCTTGTATATTGTAGAACAAACAGAACAACAGAAATAATGTGATGCACGTGCAATACTGTCCACTAGAGGGAGCCACGAGATCGTTTTTGTTAAGAGCCTCAAAAACACCCAAGAATATTATTAAAGTTTGACGTCTTGCCATGGCAACAATATTTAAGATATCACAAAGATATTCATATGTGTACATCTGAAATGTTTGGACATTATAATTAGGAAGTTTGAAGCAAATCGGGTAAAAATAAGAGGGTGAACTCAAAGCATTTTGAAAGTGACACATTTCCTGCTGCCAATTGGTGGCGCTATATCTTTAACTCATGATAGTCACATCCATGTACTCGGCCTCCTACAAGGAACACACAGGTGAAGTTTCATAAAAATCAATGAATGTATGCAGACGTTATAACACACTTCCTGTTTCTCTTTTCTCGCCATAAATTCATTGCCTCGCCACGGGCAAACCGTTTGAGATATCAAAAATTCCCTGGCAATTTGGCATCATCAATATCTTGTCTTCATGCTGACCGAGTTTGGTGGTGATCGGATTAAACGCCTAGGAGCAGTATATCAAATTCCAGAGCATGCGTTTTTCAAACAACCCATAATAGCTCACTTCCTGTTGAGGCGGCGTACAACTTAGAGCACGAAAGTTGTCAGGCCCGATCAGATCTATAAGTGTTTTGAGTTTCATACCAATATGTGCAAGCATGTTTGATATATGGACCAAGATTTCGGACCCCATTCAAGGGGGCGCTGTCGAGCCCCCCTGCCACGCCCGGGTCCCAGCCTCAGTGATTTCCTAATGGCCGCCGGTTCCAATGTCTGTGCAAAGTTTCAAGAGTTTTCGAACATGTTAAGGGCCCCAAAAGTGCCCGAGTTTCATCCAATTTGAAAGATGCCAAGAGTCTCAAAACCATCCAAAACAAATATTTTGATCTGACACTTTGATCTGTTGCTATGACAACAGTGTTTCGAATATATAAGATCTTTTAACAGGTCTACATTCGCCATGTCTTGACATTATTCTGGTGAAGTTTGAAGCAAATCGGGTAAAAATAAGAGGGTGAACTCAAAGCATTTTGAAAGTGACACATTTCCTGCTGCCAATTGGTGGCGCTATATCTTTGACTCATAATAGTCACATCCATGTACTCGGCCTCCTACAACGAACACACAGGTGAAGTTTCATAAAAATCAATAAATGTATGCAGACGTTATAACACACTTCCTGTTTCTCTTTTCTCGCCATAAATTCGTTGCCTCGCCACGGGCAAACCGTTTGAGATATCAAAAATCCCCTGGCAATTTTGCGTCATCAATGTCTTGACTTCATGCTGACCGAGTTTGGTGTTGATCGGATTAAGCGCCTAGGAGGAGTATATCAAATTCCAGAGCATGCGTTTTTCAAACAACCCATAATAGCTCACTTCCTGTTGAGGCGGCGAACAACTTAGAGCACGAAAGTTGTCAGCCCCGATAAGGTCTATATGTGTACCGAGTTTCATACCAATATGTGCAACCGCGTTTGATATATGGACCAAGTTTTCAGACCCCATTCAAGGGGGCGCTGTCGAGCCCCCCTGCCACGCCCGGGTCCCAGCCTCTGTGAAATCGTAATCGCCGCGGGTTCCAATGCGTGTGCAAAGTTTCAAGTGTTTTCGTGCATGTTAAGGGCCCCAAAAGTGCCAAAAACCTAAAAAAAAATAATAATGAAGAAGAAGAAGAAGAAGAATAATAATCCTTAGGAAAACAATAGGGCCTTCGCCCTTACAGGGCTTGGGCCCTAATAATAATAATAATCCTTAGAAAAACAATAGGGCCCTTCGCCCTTTGGGCTTGGGCCCTAATAATCCTTAGAAAAACAATAGGGCCCTTCGCCCTTCTGGGCTTGGGCCCTAATAATAATAATCCTTAGAAAAACAATAGGGCCCTTCGCCCTTCTGGGCTTGGGCCCTAATAATAATAATAATCCTTAGAAAAACAATAGGGCCCTTCGCCCTTTGGGCTTGGGCCCTAACAAGTACACACACACACACACATTACATTCCATAGGCGTTTATATTGTACAATATATTGTATTCTGTTCCCCTACACTAACCCTACTCCTAAAACTAGCCATTACAGAAAAACTGTTTTTTAATCATTTTTTTAAATAAAACATTGTTTAGTATGTTTTTAGAGCTATTTTAAATGTGATGACTCATGAAATGTCCTCATAAAGCATGTTTATGTCGTAATACCATTGTAATACCCATGTCATTATACAAATTTGTGTCTTCATAAATCATGAAAACAAGCACACACACACACACACACACACACACCTATCTATCTATCTATCTATCTATCTATCTATCTATCTATCTATCTATCTATTGTGTTCAAGAAGATACTACTATAGCAAAAAGGTTATACTGTACATACAATTTACTATTCGTAGGTCTATCATGTGAGTGTTGTAGCTTTGCATAACCACTAGATGTAGCTAAATTAAAAGATTTAGAAGTGAATGAAATTTCTCTTTATGCATTCTGTTAGCTAGACTGAGGTTGGTGCCACAATTTATATTCTTTGATAAATATCTCCGGTGGACCAAATACTAACTAGCTGCATATGAAAACTTAAATTCTTGAGTTAAAAGGAAAAAATCCTGAATTCCTGAACATAATTTATGACTAATGTTGCAATTGTGCCAACCAACCCTAGATTTTGTATTGATATACTTTTATGATACATAGGCAATGATTAATTTATGACCATTGATAGACTTTAAAAGGGCAAGAGAGCAAACATTCAGGGGGAAGGTTACATTTAAAAGTAATGTGTCAGTACTTTACTCCCTAAAAAAGTAACTAATTACACTAGTTATTTTTTATGGAAAATGATGTGTTACTTTTGCATTACTTTTTTCTGACCTGAGCTGGGCTTGCTTGTTTGTTTTTTTAATAACAACTACAGCAACAAAAGAAGTTATATTTTTGGCAAATGTAAAGGCCCATTCTCTTAAATGAATAAGCCTCAGGCAGAAGAAAATGCAAATTCACACCTGTACTGTAGAGGGCGCAGCCCTATTCTAAAATAGGACATCTAAGAAGAAAGTTCAGCACACTAAAGCAATAAAAAAAAAAGAAAAAAGAAACCCAAAGTTTATCTAAAGCTTATTAATATGGTTTAATTGGATCATCAAAGCTGTAGCAAAGACATTTGTTAATTTATATGTGTTAACATATTTAATTTTTGCAGGTTTGCGTAATATTGTGAGTTTGCAGTTCAGTTTTATTTATTTTGAGAAATATGAGGAATATAAATATAAATAAAAGTTACTTGAAAAAAGTAATCTGATTACATAACTGCACCAACCAACCAACAACCAAGTGTGTCCCATAATCACAGTGGTTTGTAAAGGTAAAATTAAAAGAAATACTGAAACATTCATCAAAACCATCCTGTCCAATTTATTTATACTGATTGGCAGATTGACACATTTAGGATCTATTTTATAACACAAAATAAGATATACATAAGATTAAATGTTACTGTTGCTGGAATAACACAAGTACGGTGACACAGATTGACTGAAAGAAAGAAAACTTGAACAACTGAATACGTTTCGTACACATAAAAACTACAGATAAATACAAACATACCAACACAAATTAGGTCAAATAAAAAAACACAATACCGACAATACAATAAATAAGAAAAATACAATGAGCAAGGGTGAAAAGTGTAGTATTTATGGCCAATGAGTTTGGTATATTCTATATCAGGTTTATATTCATAAAATATCTATGCAGTGACACATTTCTACTCTTACAAATATTCTTAGTTTGCAGTTACTGACATTTTTCATTGTGGGTGGTATTAAAATGCATGTCCGACTGGGTAAGTAGTGTAAGGCTTGTTTGAATCTTGCAGAAGAACAACACACTCAAAGTGTCAGAATAAGACACAAGACATGTGACATTAAGGGGGACAATAGCACTATTTAGGACAGAGTGCATAAATACTCAAACGCCTGCAACATGTGCACAGTATTGCAGTGTTATAAAAGGAAATGGATTTTTTTTCTCACATATAAAGTAAAGCTATCATATAGTTTGGTTCCTCTGCTGACATTAAAGTGGCTGCGGTTGGCATCTTGTGCTGACAGCAGACAAGATAATGATCGCTCAGGTCACAGACCAAAATGACTTCACTCTGTCATTCTACTGAATCATTAAAACAAAACTCTGACTCGGCCATCTGATAGAATTTGCTTCGCAGGGAAATTGAATCTGGCCTCAGAGATAGGACAGTTAGCGATTTCAAGTGGTATCAGCAGACAATAAAAGTTTGACAGTGTTATTTGTTGATAAAGGAATAATGAGATTATTTGGTGCAGCACATACAAAGAGAATACAAATGAAATCACACACGTCAGACAGGCAAATCTGCTACAGTTACTACATCATAAACGATAGCATAAATGCTTCTGCAAGACCATAAAATCTGCTTAACGGAACAAAAACAAGTTAAAGATAGATATGGGCCTCACTTGGGAGAATGTCAAGTGTGAAGGGTTTATTATTTTCGTTGAAGTGAACACAAGGCCCCTTGCTCTGTTTCAGTTCTCTAAAAATATGCATGTCAGTAAGTAACAAAAGAGTCCTGAAAAGGTCTTGTACATATGCACCAAAAAGACTAAAATTAAACAAATATACTAAATGATATTAAAAGAAGAATGTATTAAATGCATTAAATGATAAAAGAAAATAATATTTTTGTTTATGCTGTATTTTTTCAATTATCATATAGCATTAAAGGTGCAATATGTAGTTTTTCATCCGCTGGAAGTCACCTATTCAAAACAAAGGTGTAGCTTGATGACGCCAAGTTTGAGCGAGGAATCGTGGGACATGTGGTCTTCGCCTCACAGCCGGTGGAAAAGAATCGGGATTGGACTCGGGCAGGAAGCATGTTCATAGATGCGATTAACTGTTGTATGAAGCAGAGCAGGACCGAGAGTTGTGGAGCTGAACGAGGCGCTGGAGCGATTGTTAATGAGAGACGAAAGCGATACACACCTCGTGAGCATCGGGACTTTTATTTGTCACAGTCGCCAGCACCGCTTGCTCTTTTTCCAGTCATGAGTATGAGGAAATGCAGCTCTGTTTATCATAGTAGATACATTTGAGTATGTTGACAATTATGTTATAACTTTACTCCGTGCGTTCGCTCGCCGGCTGCTGTGAGACACTTGTTACACAATGCAGTAAGTTAGATCGATGTTAGAATATCATTAAATGCTGCATGGCTTGTGTTGATAAATGGCAAAATTAATTTGAATAAGTATTGTATGATAGAGAAAATTCTGTATACTGTTACTAAAAATAAAGCTGCATCTGATTATGCTATGTTAGCTACTTGACAAAATAGTGCTTTTCTCGGGTAAAGCATGGTCCTCGCAAAAAATCAAGAAAACTACATTTAAACAACTAAAGGTGTTGAGCTATATTACAATAATTAGTTTTCTGTCTATAAATGTATCAAAACAGATGTTCCCTTGTCTAATAAATCTTGGATATAATCAGTATTAGACACTGCAAAAAAGAATTGTTGGTTTAACTTAAAAAAAAGTAAGTTACTTGATTGCCTTAACATTTTGAGTTCATTGAAATTAAAAATTTGAGTTAATACAATGAATGCAATTGGTTTAATCAACAGAAACTCAAAATATTATCTGAACCACATTAATTACTGATGTAGTACTCAACTGAACAAAAAATGTAACACTGGCTTAGTGGTGTTTTGGATATTTTACTCCAAAAATCTTAAACACGTTTGACCCGCTTCATTCATTTGTTCAAACATGTATTTGATAAATATGAGAGAACCTTATTATACCTTTTGTGGCTTTAAATTGTTCAGAGCGATACACCAAAAACAAGCTATTTAATGGCAGCTAAAAAAGTCAAAGAAATATGAGAAATATTCTCTGAGAAAAAGTCAGTGAAGTAAAACGTGTGAATCCAAATAACTGTTTGAAGGGCGGGAGCGGATGATTTTCCTCCAGTCGGTGTGTGGAAGCGCTGGGAGGAGCTTTTGACAGTCGCTGCTTTTGCTTGAGTTGATTTGTATAGTATATATCGCGCGAACTGACGCAGTGTTTTGGCTTACAGATCTGTGCTTGTGAGCACAGACGCGTGTTTTGCACGCTCCCGACAGTAGACAGCGGATAGCGCTGGAATGATATTCATGGGCGGTGGACGTAGAAAATGACCTTTTGTGATAACGACGAGGGCTTGGGTTTTTCGTGCTCATCTCTAGATTCAGTCTCTTTATATTGCACTCTATTTATGTTGATTTAAGAAGTCTCCGTCGCTCGCGCTGTTTGGATTTTATTTCCAGAATGGATCGCGTCAAGAGTTCCATGCAGCAAGTCCCCAACCCGATTCCCAAAGTGCTCAGCCGTCGCACTGGCGGTGCCAACAGTTTGGAAGTTGAAAAGGAAAACTTCGAGCGCAGTCAGGTAAGGAACTGTAGTTTTTTGATGCAGCCACTGCCATCAAGCTCTTCGTATTGCAATCCTTTTTTTTTTTTTTTTTTTTACAATTATCCCTTAAAACTAACTTGTGTGGGGTTTTTTTGTTACTAGTACTTCTTGAATTACAAGCATTCAGATAATGTCAAGTAGGGGTGAATTCGAGTCATCTCAAAGGAAGAAAGTGTCCATGAATCTAGTACTAGTCATTAGATTTTAGTACTTACTCATTTGTAAAGCTATCCATTTTAATATTAACTGTAGTTATATTTGCTTATTTACTGGTCAGACCTTTATAGTCTTACTAGTTAGATATTTATTATAAAATACTCTTATAGTATAATCAAGTAGTAGGAACTGAAATAGGTGGTACCAGCAATAAAATCCCATTCACTATTTGCAATTTGTTATGAGAAAAAAGGGAATAGTGTTTGGTATAGAAGGAATATGTTCTGGATACTTGTCAATATTTGAATAAGAGTATCTAATAAGTTGAAAATTTGTTTGAACAAATGCATGAAGCGGGTCAAACGTGTTTAAGCTTTTTGCAGTAAAATTACCAAAAAAAAAACACCAGGCCAGTGTTATATATTTTGTTCAGTTGAGTACTACTTCGGTATTTAATGTGCTTCAGATAATATTTTGAGTTTCTGTTGATTAAACCAATTGCCTTCATTGTATTAACTCAAATTTTTTAATTTCAGTGAACTCAAAATGTTAAGGCAATCAGGTAATTTACTTTTTTTTAAGTTAAACCAACAATTCTTTTTTTGCAGTGTATAATACTGATTATAGGCATGTACAATATCCCAGCAAAAAAATCCCATTCACAATTTGCAATTTGTTTTGAGAAAAAAGGGACTAGTGAAGGAATATGTTCTAGATACTTGTCAATATTTGAATGAGAGTATCTAATCAGTTGTAAAAGGTACTAGTCACTATTGGACTGTTACTAATAATATAAACTATTAGTAACACAAAATTGGCTATTCCCATCTTTAAAAAAATATAATAAACTTGGCTTATAGCAGCAAAAATATGGCTGTGAGCGAAAACAAACTCTTATGGAGCATTATTTGTTTTCAATGTCACGTATCAGTAAATCAAGCTAACCTGCGTGTTTATTAGAGATCTTTGTATGTTGAAATGTGAAGCTATTGGAAGTGTGTTTTCTAAGTAGGGTGCCTTAATCTAATGTGTGTTTGTCCAAATCATAAAATGAATAATTGTGAACATGTAAGCTGTCAGGTTTACAGAGCAATAACTGATGGCCTTTTAAATTCACTCTTCGGTTCAATGAACCTTTGTCCATATCGCACCTTCATTTTATCAGTTCACATTCTAATGATTGAGGACGGGAACAAAGTTCTTCTCTTCCTTCAGTATAGGTTATTGTAGGTAATGGTTTTCAAAGTGCCCTTTAAGAATTACAAGCACACATTGTCATAAAATGATGATAATGTACATTATAAGATGTTTAACTCATTAGTAGGAGACCGTTTCAAAATCAAAGAGATCCTCTGTGACCAAGTCTTGTGTTTCCAAACGGATGCCCATGTATTGAGCAGATGTAAAAGCTTTTATTGGCTCAGAGATGCATCACTAAAACCAGAGGGCTGAGTTTGATGGTCATGCATTTTGGTTCTTGCCATTAGCCTATAGTGTATTTCGATGTGTCTTCAGTCTGTTGGAGAAAAATAAACAATATCTCGTGACCTTTTTTAAAGTGCACATTGAATTATGCAGTCAGAGCCTGAAAGTGTGTTGTGAAGTATGGAGAAATGCATTCTCATTGTTCCTGCACTCTTCTCACTTCTCTGGGGGTCTTTACCCTCCCCATCCAGAGACAGCTATCACGAAAAGTAGGTCACATGAATGAAGCTGCAGCCGACTGCCCTACTGGTGGGTTTCGGAGTGTTTGAAAACAGCATGACCTCGTTCTTGCTGAGATTTCTTGTGACAGACTTTGTGGCGGCAACTAAAATTTGCTTAATTTCTGGTTTCCGCAATTTGGAAATGTCCGCAATTTGCAGCATAATGTTTGATTCAAGTGTGTATAATACAGTCCTCTCGTTTACAACTAGGACAGTGACATGGATTAGCGAGAATCATGTGACGCATGCGCTCTTTAACTCCTTTAGGAGGCAGACTCGGAGTCCAGTTCATTTCCTGATTTTAGAATTGATTTGATCAATTTGATTTTTAGTTCAGCCAAAAGAGGCCCAGAGTGTTGTAAAAGTTTAGTCCCCCTACAGTCAATAATTAATTTTTTCAAACTCATTTTTGATAATCAACATAAACATATACTGTATAAATTGTTTTAGATAAAATAGCTTGAATGTAACTCTACCCTTGCTTCTTTTAGTATATACGTGAATATGCAAATTAGTCCCCGCCTCCACTCAATCGCACAAGCTCGGACTACCTGATCCACTCGGTCAATACGCCTCACAGTGGCAAATGGAAATATTGTATTAATTCATCCGTATATGTTTGAACCAGAGACTGATTCAGAAGAGGAAGAGCAAATTACACAGGCAGGCGCTGTTCGGCAGGGTTCTTATAGGGTCCTAAGACGAAAGCAAGAGCGCCCTCGGTTGATACTGTAATATGATTTTGACAAAACCGATTTGTTAAACAATCCAGTGTGTATATTTGTGTTTGCGCTCTGGAGAGCTGCAAATGTGTCTATTTACTACGTGTTTTTGCAGTGGTGAGCAATGCAGCCAATCACAGACATGTTTGTTGATTTTTTTAAATGCAGTGACCAATCAGGGGTGTTCAATTCAGTCAGAATCCGCTCACCGCTCAAAACGCTGGAGTTTTCTGAATGAAGAAGTGAAGAAAGCTCTGAAGTTCATGTAACACAGTAAGCGTCACGTGTGTTTGAGTTTGTGTAGTTGACGAAACAACGCCATTCATTCACACAGAGACATGCAGACTTATAAGCAACATGCTTTGGCTGTTGTCGCATTCATTTCTACTGTGTGAAAGCCTTAAAATCTCTGTTGTGGGTGAAACTTGCGTACTAGTTTCTCACCATCTCTCCTCTGTCCTTAAGTTGCCAGTTATTCTTTACAAGGATAATACAGATTAGTAAAAGCATATTTTTTCATTTTCTTTATCTACAGATAAACTCTTTGATGGCCATCGTACATTACAAAAACGTTTTTGTTTTACTACTTACACAATTATTCTAAGTATATCTGATTAAATAATCTACAATAAAAAGTTTTTACTAATATTTTTAGGGGGGACAACCCTCATATGGGCGGTCCTGACGCAACTTCATTGATGAGTGACAGATTATTTAGTGATTATAAAGGGAGCTTTATATATTTGCGCATTCTAGGCTATATATATATATATATATATATATATATATATATATATATATATATATATATATATATAATTCCATTCAGAATTTGAAAAAAAAGTCAACGATTAAAGTTAATTACTATGATTACTCTTTGGCTTGACTAAGTTATCAAACGGCTATGTTACACAATCCATGTTCCTGTCCGCCATCTCAGAGTCGGACAGCAGCCTTCTAAAAATCATCATCCTTAGAAATAACGATATGAAAAGCTCCGCCGCCACACGTTGATGGGATTGGTTACAAGTTTGTGATGTAGGAGACTGGGGTGGTTTCAAACCACCTTTTTGAAACTGTCATTGGTACACTGCAGTTTTAAGGAGAAAATACTCGGCAATGGTGTTGACTGATGAATTTGCACATCGCTTGTCTTGAAGCACCACACAGATAAATAAACAACTTGAAAAACACGATTTTCACCACAGAAGGTAACTATAAAGCCTAAAATGAACGTTCATATCTAAAAATAATCCTTCAAACAGCACAAACTGATCAGGTCTCAGTAGGAAATGCTATTGTGAGCAGTCCTTATCAGCTAGTTTGCCTGGAGGAAGTCTGATCCCATAATATCCCGTCTCTTTTCTGCTTCTGGAACGCTATGTTTAGATTAATGAGCCTTCTGTGGTGTGAGTTCAGCCTGTTTTAAATGAGAGGATGTTAGTGTGGTGCTCTGTAATGACATGAGGATGGTTTGCCTTGTGGCTGGGTGTTAGAAGACTAGCGTCTACTTAACTTGAGGTTTATATGGAGGGAATCTAAGCAGGGAACCTTTGTTGTGGTCAGAGTCTAGCAGAGGGACATCCGGCCGGCCTCGGAACACGCCGATGAAATAACATGTTAAGCAAGTGTTGCCAAAATAAGTCTTCTGCAAATCATGGTATAGTAAACATCCTCCAGAACATTTTGTATCAGGCAAATTTCAAGACAGTCAATGTGAAAGTAAAGTTGACCGCAATTTACTTTCGGTTCACCGGTGCACGTTTTTGAAATAAAATAGTTAATGAAAATTGGGGATGTAATGGTACACAAAAATGATGGTTCGGTATGTTTTCGGTACAGCAGGGGGAAAACTGATTTGGTTTGCGTTAAGCGGAGTGTGCATTATTTTCTAATAATTAAACGGACTGGAGTCAGTTATGTTGCTTATACTACAATTACCACACCTCTTCTGTGTGTGTGTGTGTGTTTGAGTGAGAGAGTGAGAGCGTGAGAAAGGGAGTATGTGCTTTCCGTACATAATAAAAACTTGGAACTAATTGGAAATAATTTGTTGTTTTAATCATATTGTTTATTATATTTATTTGCTTGGTCAGTATTGTTGGTGTTTTTTTTATTCTTGCTGTTATATGTTGTAGGACCTTTTGAAATCATTTGTGCATTATTATTAGATGCATGTCCAAGTGTTCGTGCAGAGTGTGGAGGCTAAATTAGAACTTTACTGCATGACATGTTTAAAGGGTTAGTTGACCCAAAAATGAAAATGATGTAATTTATGATTCACCATCATGTCGTTCCTCACCCGTAAGTCCTTCGTTCATCTTCAGAACACAAATTAAGATATTTTTGATGAAATCCGATGGCTCAGTGAGGCCTCTATTGCCAGCAAGGTATTTAACACTTTCAGATGCCCAGAGGGTACTAAAACATATTTAAAACAGTTCATGTGAGTACAGTGGTTCAACCTTAATATTATAAAGTGACAAGAGTACTTTTTGTGAGCAAAAAAAACAGAATAACGACTTTTCAACAATATCTAGCGATGGCCGATTTCAAAACGCTGCTTCGAAGCTTTACGAATCTTTTGTTTCGAATCAGTGGTTCAGAGCACCAAACTCGCATGATTTCAGTAAACGAGGCATCTTTACGTCAAAAGTGTTTCAAAATTTCAATACTTCACATGACTTTGGCAGTTTGATACGTGAACGGACCACTGATTCAAATCAAAAGATTCGTAAAGCTTCGAAGCAGTGTTTTGAAGTCGGCCATCAGATTTCATCAAAAATATCTACATTTGTGTTTCGAAGATGAACAAAGGTCTTAAGACCTTACAGAATTTTCATTGTTTGGATGAACAAATCCTTTAAGTTAACACGCATTTCACTCTATAGGCTCATCTACTAGGATGAGTAGATGACTATTCAGCTTTACCAACTTCATCTTTGGAGCAGACATTGACTCAGAAAACTAGGTTGTTTATTTTGAATTATTAAAATGTTCACACAGCCTCCTTGCTGTTTTTCATTACATTCATATTCATTCTTTATATTGTAAAGGCTCGTTATTATGATTTAGTATTTCTGTAGAACAATGTTAGCAATGTTACATATGATACTCTTTCTCAGCCCTGAAAATCGAACCATTTTCTAAATAATAATAAATAATATGTTTGTTAAATAATAAATAATATCATTAACGTGCAACTAGTTGACTAATGTCTTAAATAAACAACTACCAGTTGACTAGTAAAATCTTTGGTTGGGGGAAGGCCTAATTTTTCTTAGATACTCAATTTATCAGTGATATTTTAGGGTTGTAATTCGGTTCTTTTGGTTCAGACCGAAAAAAAAAGAAAATGATTTAGTACTGGTTCATTTAGCAATCAGATTGTCTTTTCATGTCTATCATCAGACTGTCATTAAGACCAAACCCAAAGACACCAAAAAAAAAGGCTTTTATGACGTATATTTTGTGACAACTTACCGAACAGCCAAAACGATGCTGTGTGCTGGGACGCACTCTTTCTATGTGCATACATACGATAGTATTTTTAACAGCTGAAAACTCATAAAGAATTTATAAAATGCGTAAAGGAGTCAAAACAGAGGCAGGAATTCTGCCGTTGCACAAAACAAAGATCTGCTGCAAGGGGACAGCATTTCCAAACTGTAATGGGCAATGTAGCTCCTATGATGAGAAAAAGCATGTATGGTTGAGTATTTTATCCTTTTTAAGGTCACATCTTGTGACATCACGTCCAGTTTTTGGTTTGTTTAGATGTTTTTTGTCCGTGTTGAGTTCATATTTCAGTCGAACCGCATCAGATTCCGCACCAAATTACCTTTTGCTGGATCTCGGTTTGCTTGTTTGTTGCGCACCAAGGTTTGGATGGCAGCGTTCACACTTCTTCAAATGAATCGCACTAACAGAGTAAACGCACCAGAGTTCGTTTTAATCTAACCAAACCTGACAAGTGTGAACGTATCCTTTTTTTGTTACTTTAATGCAAATTTAGGTAATTCTGTTTCTGCTATACTCATTTCTCCTCCAACTTTAAGCAGTTATGTTTATGACTCTGTATTACTTGTGTTTGTTTTTCTTCCTGTGTTGGTTCACAGGAATTCTCGGGAGGAGCCTAATCTTGCCCCACTCTGTTTTTCCAGGACTCACCCACACAGAACCAGACAGTCGTAATCTCACCTCCTTATAAGCAGCCAATCTCTACTTTCAGCATGTCACTTCCACCATCTACAGTAGTTGCAATATCCTTTTAGTATCTTTTTTTTTTTTTGGATTTAATATTTCACTATTTCTCAGCTTTAAAAAGTTAAAAGTAAGTTTTCACGCTCTTTCCATCTCGTATGTTGACATTTACTGTAGCTCCTCCTGCGGTCTAGAGGGCGAGGAGGGTTTGTTGGGGTCATCGACGGCAGGAGGGCATGTATGAAAAGCCCTGAGACAGCAGAACATGCAGGCCCTGGCCTGTGGCCTCCGTTCGCTCGCTGTGGATTAAAAATCCTATGCAGTTTGGCAGGCAGCCAGATGTCTGTGCCAGAAAGAGTGTTCGGGTCATACTTCTATCAAATAGACCATTAATGCATTAGATATGCAGGGAATGTGGACATATTGGATACAGATTGTTGATTATTAATTTAGGTCTCTAACAAATTGTGTGTACAGGAACAGTTTTTTTTTTTTACATATCCTAACTTTTGAATGGAAATTATGATGATCAAATATGACGATCCTCTTATGGTGGACATAAATATGTAAGGCAGATATATATTTTCTTGTTTTTAGACCCATTTATAGTATACTGTATGAGAAAAATAAGCATATAAAAAACAGTCGCTCAAATTAAATTGATGCTTTTTAAAAAAAAAAAATAACGATTAATCGCGATATATATATAAAGATAAAAATATATATAAATACATATGTATCTATATATACATAATAAAAATACACAGTACACAAACTTTTATTTTTGATTATATTGTTTTATATTTATATATATATGTGTGTGTGTGAAATATTTGTAGTTTCTTTTTTATTTTTTACGTTTAAACTGTATTTTTTAACTGTAAGATCTCCTTGTTCTTACAGTTGTTCTCCTTGAATGTTCTTGTTGACCAGAGTTTGAAAAGCCTTTCCTAGACTGGTTATGAAAAATCCTAGAAATATCAGGATATTAGTTTTATTTTCCAGTCATTGAAATTAAGATCTTAAAAAGTTTTTAAAACAATTCAGCTGGCAGAAACTGCATTCATGAAGTCTTTGAGAAAATATGAAAATTCCTTAGTCTAAAGATGTGGGAATCCTGTGGGTAGTAGCAAAGGTCACAGTTAGACATTGATGGCTGATACTGTGTGCTCAGATCCACTGTAACATTATCATTTTTATTCATTATCTAAAGTGGGCAGGAAACTCGTTTGTCATTTACTAAGGAGTGTTAGCAGTTTTCCTGGCTTGGGGTCAGTGGGAGATGGACAGACATAGACAGTGTGTGGGCAGTGACTCACTGGCAGTCACACTACACTGCCGTAGCGTCTCTCTGAGTTGAATATTCTTGACCAATGAAGCACAGCAGTGTAAACAGTCCCGATGGGTCTACCACACGGTACCAGGAAGTGATTGCTCTTTAAAGAGCACGCTTTGTCTGAAACCCCCCACCCTCCATTTTTCCTCATGAGTGATTTGGGTTGCATCGTTGTGTAAACATCGACTGGGATCATGTCTAGATTTGATTTGATTTATTGTTGTCATTGCACTCAGTACAACGAAATTCAAGTGACTCCTTGTGGTAAAAGATCAAATGATCTTGTACCCTTTTTGGATGTCTCTCTAAATAATTGCTTTTTTGCAATAGATTTTAAATTGAGGATTTATGTAAGTAAAAGAACAGATATTATATATTCATATAATATGGATATGAACTTAGATTTTTTTTTTAAAGAAATCTCTTATGCTCACCAAGGCGGTGAAATAGTAATATTGTAAAATATTTTTACAATTTAATTCTTATTTCATGCATTTTAAAATGCAATTTATCATCGTGTTCAGTATCGTTACCCCTGTCTTGAGTGACACACGATCCTTCAGAAAACATTTTGATATGCTGATCTAGTGTAGAAACCTTTTTTTTCAGGATTTGTTGATGAAAAGAAATTTTACAAGAACAGCATATAATTATTGTCATTTAAAGTATTTCTTAAAACAAAAAAATATTTTTCTAAAAGGTACATCTATATTATTATGGAGTTTTAAATGATTTTTGTAATGTAATTTCAGTTCAATTTAATATAAATGGGCCACGGGAACGTTAGATAATCTTGAAATGAAATGCATATTGTTTGGAGCAAGCAGAATTCACACAGTTCTGTGGTAAATAGACCATTTTTTAAGTTTTATGTAGTGATTAATTTTCTAGTAAATGCCTAATGATTTATTAGTTATGTTCTTACATATTTCACTGGATTCTCACTGTTCTTAATTAAAGTGTTCAGCTCTCCTGTTACACATGAGCACCTGTTGGATTAATAATGCATGGAGCTGCTCATTGTCATGCTGCTTTTCACCACAGCATCAACAGTGACCGGAAGAGGGCGCCATTCACCCACATTACATCAGCATTGAACTGGAATGTCAATCACGTCCATTTATCGATGATTAGAATGTACACCAACTCCCTTAATAATCAAACAATTCGACATAATGCATCTGCAGTTAGTTTTAGTGCAGTCTCATTTGCTTCTTATTCAAATGCTATTTTTGTCTCGGTATGTGTAAGACCTTGCGTCAGCCTTACGAATACAAACATTTCCTCTTCTCTTTCTTTTAAGTGATGTAACATTTGACTGAATTTTCCTCTCGCTCTCCTTTATGTCCTTTTTAAGTCAAAAGACAGCAGTGTATGAAGAACTCCTCCTCTAGCATTACAATCCGTACCTGTCACGTAAAATTTAGTGCTTCCATTAAACGTTTAAGACACTCTTTAGACACTGGCTTTTCTAGAGCGTTCTAGAGTCCAGCCATCTGCCAATCGGATCTTCTGCGCGCGAGGAGGATGATGGGGAAATAAGAGAACGGAACGGGAAAGAAAAGGAGAGAGAGAGGGTCTATTCGATACTGAACCGGACACATGTTGAGTTAACGGACCGTTCCTGCTTCCTCCGCCTCCCTCAGCGGATTCGTTTAATTCCCGAGCTAGGGAACCGATTCACCTTCACTTCCATAACCTCGTTTGAACTATGGATTCGAATAAAATGGTAGGTGGTCGACGAAATGTTGATGTTTAGCGGGTGTTGTGCATCCGCACGTTTTGGGGGGGGTGGGGAGGGATTCGCGCCTGCTTGTTTTGTATCGAGGATTTTATGATTTGGAGTATAAACTGTACGGTGTGTTTGTTTACCTAAGATTTAGATCGTCGCGAGCGTTCACTCGTCGGACCGTTACGTTTAAACAAGTTGCAGTCGTCTCGTGAAATATGCGCGTGCGAATTTTAGCCAGGTTGTTTGGGTTGTAATTCCCAAAGCATTCCAAGATTTAAGGAAGTCACAGCGAGCGTGCTAATATGCCTCGTCGGTGTGATGTCTAAACGGGTATCTAACGTGGATAGTTCAACCAAAAATCCAAATTACTGTTTCTTCTTTGCAATACAAAGCCATAATGAGTCATTATTCACTTTCATTGTATGAAAAAACAGTCAATGAACGTAAATGGTGACTGAGACTTTAATAATGTTCCTAATATCACCTTTTATGTTTCGCAGAAGAAGAGGTTTATTACTTTTTTCTTTTTTTTTTTTGGTGAACTGTCCTTTTAAATGTGCAGCTAATACAAATTTTGGGGTTTGAGGGTCACACATGTTGGATTTTGACTCCTGAGTGACTCTTTAGATTCTTGTGGGATCTGAGAGAGTGTCTGTACCTTTTTTTGGACACGTGACTCACTGTTTTGACTTGAATCACTGCATCCCTCTCTCTGCTTTGACTTCAACATTTTATGTGTGATATCTGCTTGTTCTCAAATCCCTCATGTCATGCTCTGCTTGACAATGGTATGAAAACATGGATCCCAGGGATCCCACTGGAGATTTTTGTGTTTGTGCAGGCCACAATGAGGCTGAATCAAGCTTTATAGAAAGTCAATGGTTGATGTAGTTTGCGGAGAAGCAGCAGCAGTGATCGGGTTTGTGTCTTTGGGTTTGCTGAGAGGTTTCGGTGTGGCCTCTCTTGTTAGCAAGCTCGTAAAACTTGAGGTTTCTTCTTTCAGTAGTGCTGTTACAGCTCTTCAGTGAGGCCCTTTTATAAACCTGCTTCTCTTTTCCATCTCGGATGTCTTTAGTGGGTGACAAAAAATAAGGACCTGAGACTTGATGCATTGCTATCTACTATTTAGTCACCATCTTAATTTATTTTTGCATTTGGCAGATGATTTTATCCAAAGTTACTTACAATGCATATACTTATTATCGGGTCATGCGTTCCCTGGGAACCTAACCTATGACCTTGGAGTAGGAAAACAACAAAACATGCCATTGATGCATATCATCTTTTCTATTTTTTTGTGATGTTTTCTGGGTTTTTTTTTTAAATGAGAGAATATAAATGAATTTGATTTTTAAAATGTTCATTTTAATAGGGTAGTGACTGTATCTGATATTCGGACTGTATCAAATGTAATTTTTGGATTTTGTAAAAAGTTTCTGCAGATGTTGTGTAGTCACTATCAGATATTTTTATTTGCTGTCTCAAAGATAAGTGTTGTTGATTTCTTGCATTGTTGATGTTGCACCAGTTGTGTTATAATTTAAAAGGGATGGACGATATATCGGCCATCACACCGCTAACAGCCGTTATATATTCATTTTTAGTGTTATCATATCTAAAGAATTATGGTATCGGCTAAAATGTCCAAATCAGTACATCCCCTATGAATTGTAGTGCAATAATTGAGGATCAGGTTGCATTTGATGTTGATTTGTTTTTGTAATTAGCAGCTGTATTTGGTCGGAGTGAAAATGTATTCAAATTAAATGTTTTTATTGATGTATTTTGACAGTTGGATGACGTACTGCGTGTTAGAAAATTATACCCTCATAAATAAAGACCTGAAAATCATTTCCACTGGCCAAGTATTGCTGCTTAATTATATATTAAAAAAAAAATACTCTTTTACATTTGTGCAGAAATTGTAACTGCACCTGAAGCGAGCGCAGTCGGGTTGTTCAGTGTGATTATTATTATTATTTTTTTTATTTATTGTTTTGTTATCGTTGTTCTTTTTCCTTTCTTTTTCTCCCCACTCCAGAGTCCTAATTAGGTGTTGGCTGAGTGTCCCTGCGAGAGGAAGTTTGAGTCATATATGAGTAAAATTAAAAATGGTCTTTTAAAAGGGAAGAAAACATATTTTCGTTATGCAGTACACAGTTGCCTTTCACTGCAGTGACCTTTAAAAGGGGTGGAGTTGTTTGCAGGAGACTGCGTTAGCTGAAAAAACACTAGTGGCTAAGTGTGAGCGTCAATCCCCCACTCAACAACATGGCAAGAAAGGAGAAGCTTGTTTATGTTCTTGTAGTGTATGAGAGAGTTTTGGTATTTTATGGTGTTCAGACCTAATCTTGGGAGCAGAGGGCCACTTCAGGAAGTCGAGAGGTATTTTTAGTTCTTTCAACGTTAGTTTAACACCCACGCCTCAGAAAAAGCTGAAGAGTAGCTGCAGACCAACACCTCTATCAGCAGAGCTTCAGTCTGGCAGCCTATTCTTTGAACCACCTCAAAGTAGTGAGATTACCCAAAATGGGAAGCTGGGAAAGTTGTTTGGGTTGGCTGCAATGCCCTTTGGTGGACTGTGGGTAGAGTCTGCATTCTTCAGTCAACGGGATATGGGAAAGTCGGGGAGATCTGAGATAGGAAGCTCTAGAAGAGACATCAGAAGACCCCTGTAAAACTACCTCTGAGACAAGAGACTATAGAAATCCTGGTGCCAATATGGCCAGTACCAGACCGAATCAGAATGCTCCTTTTGGTGCCACTTAAATGTCCGAGCTGAGATGTTTTGTTGTTTTTTTTAACCTCGATCCATGGTTTAATTTGAGGGGGGATGACATCTCCTTTTTTTTTTTTTTTTGGAGAAAAAGAAAAAAGCCAACGCCATCCCCCTTATCATCCCTATTAGATTAACAGTGTTGAGTTCTGATTGATCAATAAGAACTCAATATTGTAACACGCTGCAAACAGTCAAGCTAGCTTTTGTCATTCTGAATTTTCAGCATCATTACTCTCTTCTTCAGTGTCTCGTGATCCTTCAGAATTCACTGTAATATGCCGATTTGTCGCTCAGGAAACATTTCTTATTATTATCAATGTTGAAAACAGTTGTGCTGCTTGATATTTTTCTGGAAACTGTGGTACATGAATATCTGAATCTTTGATGAATACAAAGAACAGCATTTATTTGAAGTAGAAATCTTTTGGAACATAAAAATATAAATTTCTTTCAAAAAAACAAAAATCCTACCCACCCCAAACTTTTGAGTGGTGGTGTATATTTAAAACATTTCTGAAAATAATAAAGATGTGTACACTCACATGAATTTAATGAATTCAAACCTATGATGCACCACATGACCTTTTTTTCCAACTAGATTTCTTCCTTTTCTTAATTCAGGGCAATCTTTTTTCCAATTTATTTACATTCAAGCATAATGTCACCCATTCCCAAATAACAAAGTTCAGTTGCATGATTTGACGTGTTAAACTAGTTATCCACTAATTGTTTCTCATAATATTCCAGCCTGTATAATTGGAGCAGCATGGGTTAAAGGATAAAGCTCAATATGAGGAGAGCTATTTCCTTATTCTTTTCTCCAGGCAGATGGGTCACATGAGGACAGCTGGCCTTAATATCCCTTTAGTGCATTACTCCCATATATGATTCTATTGATTTGATTGATATTGTGCATTTGGCAGTTCCGTGCAATATGACTGTCAGAATGGTTCATAACGCAGATGTTTGCAACTCATCTGCCGCATATGCTTTGTTTAACAAGCTGGCGTCAGCTCCATATAGAAATAGTGCTACAGTAATTAAGTGTCTAATGGGTTGATATTGCTGTAGGCGAGGGATTGAATAAACTACTTGTGGCATAACGGGCTGTTTGAAGAGCTTGATTTGAAATGCAAAAGCAGGATATTTAGTTACTCGCTATGGTTTGGTTTCAAGGGAAGAAATAATAAAGCAGTTGCTTGCATTGTTTTGTGTAGGATGATAATGCATTTCTGAATGCAAATCTGAGAGTTGTATAAAGATGAAAAAGGCCCTGTTATTTCCCCATGAGTTTGAAAAAATTACTGGTTTTCTTTTTTCTGTTTATAATGAATAAAGAAAGAAATACAGAATTGCACAAGGGTGAATACATTTATGACAGATTTATTTTTTATATGAGCAGTCTTCTATACTTCTAAAAAGGTCATTGATTTACATTACAAGCTATCAGAATTTCATCTGACTTTTTGTCCATACATTTGACCCTTCACAAACAGATTGATTGACAGGTGATCTGACCAATCATAACCCCGAATCTGCCAACAAAGCAGTCAGGGGAGTTGGTAGATTAACGTTAGTGCACTTTAACTTGAAAAATTGTGTGAACTCCCGTCTTTCCGCACTTGAAACAACATTCCTTCTGATGTTCATTCATGTTTATTTGATGCTATAAATGAACTAGTATGAAGAGATGATCGGTTCACGAGGAGCTACAGCGATCTGTCACGACACATTAAAGAGACACTATATGCTATTAATTGACAACACGTCAACAGACATGCGTTTAAACAGTGTCCTCTTTGCTCCAGGATGTATTTTTCATGGCTTGTCGGACATAGCAACAGTAACTAAAGAGGGGTGGGTCTTTGCGAAGGGACAATTAACAACTGCACCATTTTTGCATATTTTTGCTCAGTTTGAGCTTCTGAATAAAATGTAGGTGTTTTTTTTTTTCTTTTTTTTTTCCCTTGAGTATGAACTCCATAGTCACTATGCCATACTATATGAGCCATAAAAGGCTGATGTATCAGATGATGATGCAGATAGTCTTTACAGGGTTTTTACACGCTCCTCTATGCTTGTGATCTTTCCCAGCTTCTCTTTTCTTACTCTGCGCTCGACAATAAGGTCTGGGAGAAGACATGAAAGAGAACTCAGTTCAGAACTCACGCTTTCTCTGACAGCTCTGTGTGCAGGCGCACAGAAAACAGCTGGCGAGTACTAAACTGTATTGAGTTCTCTTTTGCGCCTTCTTTTGCTCAAACGGAAAAATACACACAACAAAAGTTTGTCAGAATGCTCGTCTTGTCGAGTAATAACAGAAACATTGACGGTTATGTCTGAATGTAAACGGATGAGAAAGAAAATTCATGTCCATTCTGTCTTTGTGACCTAATATTCCTGCTGCTGTCTGTTATTAATGTTCAAACAACAAAAGAAAGAGAAAATTACTCATTGATCTTGACTGAACGACTTTTGTAGCTTTAATATGGATTAATCTATATTTAATTTATAATATGAAAACTATGCAGTGGTATTTTACATTTGATTATTCAATAACTGTAGGCTACCTGAATATTGTTAGACTTAAACTTAAAACACCGTTTTTCATTTGTACCTCTCTTCTGTTGTATTTATTTGAGCTGATGATTGTAACTTGTTCTTATTTTAATACTGAAGACTTGACTTGTCTTCAATAATTGTTGAACTTTAGTTAGGCTAGTAGTTTTTGCAGTGGAATCGATCAAGAATTGTGACATTTCACCAGTATCTACAATTTTGGTTGGAATACAATGTTAATGGGTCAAAGCAATAACAAAATTTTGAACCACTGGCCCAAACAGTCCTTGGTGCTGAGCCCTTTTACTTTAGTTAGTAAGTGGTTATCACTTCATCTTATCATTTGCCTGTCTCTGTGAGAGAGATAATGGGTCCATGATGCCAGTAAAATCAGTCGCCAGTGCCAAGAGGCCTGGGCAGCTGGCACAACTCATTCACACAGACTACAAAGTCTCTGTGTGAACAAATTAGGTCACACCTCTCCTCCCACTAGCATCATTACATTCTCTTAGACTGTTTAGCTGCTATAGGGCTGTGCAATTAATCGTAATCGCAAAACAATTGCGATTTGAGCACATGCAATTTCTAAATTGCACAAGTCTGCAATTTTATTTGTTAATTTATTTATATTTTAATTCAGAATACTGCAACGTTACTGTGCACATGTTTAAGATGTTAACCAATCAGAGCTGACTCAGCATACCGCACAAATTAGAAAAAAGCAAAGTGGGAGGAAAGAAGAAAAAATATGGATGCAGTTCAGAATAAAAATGATTTGGTACCAAAGAGAAATTCAACATCAGTCGTTTGAGAGAATTTTGGAGTCAAACACTGGACAAGATACCAGCTGCTAACTCGCACTTATTTCACACAAGTTGCTGTATGAGAAATGTAAGGCAGGCGTTGAATACGAGTTTAAGCAGGTGAAATAGTCATAATTTATTTGATGTTGTCTGTTTTTAAGACACAATTTTTTTTTACAGTTTTGATTATCAAGCAGTTAATCCCACTGTACAGTACGTTACTTCATTGTGAAATGTGTGCACTGAAATACAATTTTGAAGTTTACTTATTATGACTGGAATTTCAGGTTAGTTTACCTTAATTTACTTTGTTGTCTGTTTTAAAGACAGTTAATTACAGTTTTGTTCATGAAGCTGTAAATACAGTTACTTCATTGTGAAACATTTTATGTACTTCTTGTGCACTGAATACATTCAGAATGTAGCATGTTTGAAAAAGCAAAAACAATTACCAAAATTTCAAAATAAATCACAATTGCGATATTGATTAAAAAAAAAATCGCAATGTGATTATTTTGTCCATATTGCACAGCCCTAGCTGCTATCTTTATCTAGTCTTTTATTTTAAGGTTTTCATCAGTTTGTTGATATGATTTCTACTGATCACCTTTTTATACAGTCGTGGCCAAAAGTTTTGAGAATTCCATAAATATTAGTTTTCACAAAGTTTGCTGCTAAACTGCTTTTAGATCTTTTTTTCAGTTCGTTTCTGTGATGTACTGAAATATAATTACAAGCACTTCATCCGTTTCAAAGGCTTTTATCGACAATTACATGACATTTATGCAAAGAGTCAGTATTTGCAGTGTTGGCCGTTCTTTTTCAGGACCTCTGCAATTCGACTGGGCATGCTCTCAATCAACTTCTGGGCCAAATCCTGACTGATAGCAACCCATTCTTTCATAATCACTTCTTGGAGTTTGTCAGAATTAGTGGGTTTTTGTTTGTCCACCCACCTCTTGAGGATTGATCACAAGTTCTCAATGGGATGAAGATCTGGGGAGTTTCCAGGCCATGGTCCCAAAATTTCAACGTTCTGGTCCCCGAGCCACTTAGTTATCCCTTTTGCCTTATGGCACGGTGCTCCATCGTGCTGGAAAATGCATTGTTCTTCACCAAACTGTTGTTGGATTGTTGGAAGAAGTTGCTGTTGGAGGGTGTTTTGGTACCATTCTTTATTCATGGCTGTGTTTTTGGGCAGAATTGTGAGTGAGCCCACTCCCTTGGATGAGAAGCAACCCCACACATGAATGGTCTCAGGATGCTTTACTGATGGCATGACACAGGACTGATGGTAGCGCTCACCTTTTCTTCTCCTCACAAGCCTTTTTCCAGATGCCCCAAACAATCGGAAAGGGGCTTCATCGGAGAATATGACTTTGCCCCAGTCCTCAGTAGTCCATTCACGATACTTTCTGCCAAAGATCAATCTGTCCCTGATGTTTTTTTGGAGAGAAAGTGGCTTCTTTGCTGCCCTTCTTGACACCAGGCCATCTTCCAAAAGTCTTCGTCACACTGTGCGTGCAGATGCGCTCACACCTGCTTGCTGCCATTCCTGAGCAAGCTCTGCACTGGTGGCACTCCGATCCCGCAGCTGAATCCTCTTTAGGAGACGATCCTGGCACTTGCTGGACTTTCTTGGACGCCGACAGTCAGCTGACAGTCTGGCGTTCACTTCCCACGTTTAGATGTTAGGTCAGTAGGTGGAGAGCCGGTCTTTTGGGGCCATTCGAACACATTTGACCACAGGAGCGTTTCCACTATGAAACCGATCTGGTCGAATGCATTTTCGACTGCCTCTGGAAATGGTCGAAAGTAGACAAGCTAATTTGTATATAGCATCGTCCACTTGTGATCCGATTGACCAAAACGCATCTTAAAGGATTAGTTCACTTCTAAATTAAAATTTCATGATAATTTACTCACCCCCATGTCATCCAAGATGTTCATGTCTTTGAAGTGCAGCTTCAAAGCATTCTACATGATCCCAGATGAGGAATAGGGGTATTGTCTAGCGAAACGATCGGCCATTATCTTTAACCAATTCTGACAGTTTGGTTCAAACTTTGACCTGTGGAGGGCAGTAATACACTTAACAGTATCTACACTGCCGAAATTTTACAAGAAGAAGAGAGCTAGTGCAAGACGAGCATTTGTGGTAAAAAAAAAAAGAGAATTTTTTTTTAGAAAATGAGTGCATTTACATGCAAGAAAGAAGAAAATATCACAAATGCAGACCTTCACAAGACCCAGAAAATTGTAAAAATGTGTTGTCATCTCTAGTGCAGCAGAAGTAGAAAGTGGTTCGGTCAAAACACTGCATCATAACTGCATCGGAGAATAATATATGAGCCCTAAGTTTCTTGCTGACATGTTGCAAGCTTTATTTAACATCACAACAGACATAACATATGGAATACTCGGTCAGATATGCACATTTCTATTTGAGGTTGCTACAGGGAAATAACACGATTTATTAATGAAATCATGTAAATGCTTTTACTTGCGTTGTCAGGTTACTGGTTTGCATGGAAAAGGGGAAAACTCTTTATTTCAATAAGCTTATATTTGTGAGTTATCGGCTAACTGGTGTGCATGTAAACATGCTCAATGATTGATGTGATTCGGACATACTACCTTCACCATGCTGTCATTATCATGTGACCTACCAACAGTTACATCACTTCTGCCATTCACAAATCCTCTCTCGTGGCCTCATTGGATAGTGAAGTGCACACTTCAGAGTCTCACTGGAAGTAGTATGTCATCAGGGCACTTTTTGCCTTCCCATTTGAGAGTACTGTGAATTCGGACATGCTACTTTTATCACATACTGTTTTTTAGGGAAGTATGCAGCCAGTGTGTTTAAAATGCATAACATTTGCTCTATTTAATTAATTGTGTAATTCACACCCTGGGGTGGTCCTTGAGAAACCTGGAAGGACTTTGCCAACGTTCTGTCTTTTCTTCATCCTTTTCCTCATGTTTGAGATCACAGCTGTGACTTAATGAGACGTTCATCCCACAGATCCATCTTGTCTACACAAAGCCATGCCTTGTCACCTTTAACAGTGTGACTGGCAGTAGAAGCCAGCACAGGGGATGGAGACTGAACGCTGTGTGTGAACGATGGCACTTTGTTTATGCACTAGAACAGCATCCTTGCTAACATTTCATGTATGATACCCGACCTCTTCAACAACTTTTTAGGTTTTTTTTTTTTTTTGCTCCAAAGCATAATATGCAACAATATTTCTTTGTTTCAAAACCTACACTGCCATTCAGAAGTTTGTAGAAATAATTGTTTTCTAGTATTTTTTTTAATATATTTTAAAGTTTAATTTATTTATATAATGGCATTTTTCAGAATCATTAATCCCATCAGTGTCACGTGACCTAATATGATTTGCTGCTCACAAAACATTTATTATTACTTGTTTTTTTTTGTTTTGTTTCGGTAGAAGCCATTTTTTTCTCCCCGAGGATTGTTTGATGAATAGAAGGTTCAAACGAACAGCATTTATTTGTAACAATGAAAAAGTCTTTACTGTCACTTGATCAGTTTAATGCATTCTTGCTGAATCAAAGTATTAATTTCATTCCTAAAACCTAACCTCAAACTTCGAGTTGACAGTGTAGTTTAGCATATTTCTAATATGACGTGATTCTCTAACTGTCAACACAAAAATACATAGCACAGTTCATTTTTAACATACTTTTTTGATTTAAAAATATTTTAGCTGTCTAGCATTTTATTTTTTTATTTTTTTAATTTTGCCTTTTTTTTAACATGTATAATTTGCAATGCATCATGGGAGCGACTGCTCTGTGAGGGATACATGCGATGCAATTAGAATTTGGCCAAAAGCACTTTCTGAACAGCTTTTTGTGTCAAGTAAACTGATGCTCCCTTCAAGAACTGTTATTTTAGAACTAAAGGATTTGTTCGTCTAAATAAAAAGAGATTCTGACTTTCAGAGGAAGTAAGACTGAGAGACTTGAGTGCCACACCTTAAATTGGCTTATGTAACCATGTGCATTATCTGATGGGCCGATAAGGGTTCATTACATTCAGCTGACCATGACAAATTTGTGATGCTTGTTTAAACAGGAACACTGTTTACGTTGTGAAGGTACCTAGAACTGAGCGTGGTTTGCCATCTATGACTGGAACATAGAGAACATGTGGCTGGTGCATTCAATACCTCAACTTTTTTTCTGCCTCTGAGCTTTCAAAAACATGAGCATTTATATTTATTGTTGAGACTTGAGAGATGAATCATAAACTAGGAGGGAGTAGCCCAAGCGGTAATAGTGTTTTAAAACATGCTGCCTGTTTAACACTCCTTAAGCTGAAATTCATTAGTATTCAGTGGTGGTTGCACCGCGGTGGTTGAAGTTGCTCAATAAGGCTCTAGTGAAACACTAAAACTCACTGTTTCCCTCAGCACACAGGAACACTCTTCTGCCATGAGTTGCTTTTTATCTTTTAACCCTGAACGAAGGGCCCAAAAATGAATTTTCCTTCTCTCATTCTCTTCCACAGGCAGTGAGCATCAACAAAGCCATCAACACACAGGAGGTTGCTGTTAAAGAGAAGCATGCCAGGAATATCCTTTTGTTTGTGTTACCCTGAATGGGGAATACTGTATTGAGGAATGTGAGGGTAAAAGAGAATTAAAATGCTTATTTTACAACGAATAAGCAGGCTGCATCACCTGATTACTTCAAAATAACCTAATCACAAACTATTGGTTATTGGAATCACCAAATAACCATCATTTTATTTCATTTTGTACTTTGAATGCCATACTGTTTGGATTCATAATGCTAAGATATATTTTATTTGATCGTTTTATTTTGAGTTCTCATTTGAGGATGTTTTATTTTATAAATTTCAATAGATTTTAACTTGCTTTTATTTTACTTTAATTAATTAGTTTTATTTTACATTCATTTATTTGGAGTTATCTAATTTAAGTTTACTATGAGATTTCATTTTACGAATTTGAAAATCATTTAAACTTATTTAAAGGCTTCTAATTTGGGGGTAATATGAGTATATATTGGGTGTGTTATTTTATTACTTTATTTTATTTGAACTTTTTATTTTATTTTTTGGGCATAGAACTCCCTACTTTTTAGATGCCTCAACCTTAGATATTTTATTATTTTATTATATATTTTGATGTGTAATTTGAGACTAATATGAGGTATTTTCTTTTTAGTTTAATTTAATTTAACTTGCTCCTTTTTTAGATGCCTATTTTAGACACGTGGTAACTGGCAGACTTATTAACCTATATATTTATTTTTTATTTTATTAATTTTATTTTTATTATTTTATTTTGGTGTCTATTTTGAGAGTAGTACGAGGTATTTTATTTATTTTTTACTCGGTTAGACCAGTTAATCTGCAAATGTTTGGCCACTTTGATGTTATGAGCATCTGATTATGGAGCATCTGGATTAAGATGATTCAGAGATGCAGACTTTTTGTCCTTAACTGCTGTTTTTACCGTGCATATTGGGCACGCATCATGAGAAGGGGGCTCACACATTCTGGCTTGCTGTCAACCGCCTGCCCCTTTCCAGCAATGCAGTGCTCTGCTGGAAATTTTGCCACGTCTTCCACAAGCTGCTGAGGGACGGCCATCCAAACGTGAGTACATACAGCCATATTGCCTCTTACTCGTCTAATTCCACCTCACTCTCACTTTCTCTCAGTCTCTTGATAACTGCCTCTCCCTTTGATTAATTCATTTTTCTCACACACTCAAAAGGGCCCCCCAGAGTAAAAGCAGCATGCATCAGTGACACGTGATTTGTGTGTAATCCATATTGCGCTATCCCACACTGACTCTCACAGCTCTGTTACAAAATATTCGTTTTAAGGCATAATAGGCACACCCCTGATTCAAAGTCTGTTCAAAAAGGTTGGCAGCAACATTATGCGACCCTTTCAAGGCAGGCAAATTTCAAAGCAACATTGCACATAACCTATGCATAGTAGTCAGCACCAAAATGCATTGTGATAATTCATTTTCATACTGAGAACTGTCAATAAAATTAAAAGACAGTATTTTACCCAATATTTGTTTGTGCTATGGATTTGTATGCTTATTAGATTATCGCGCTGTTAGCTTTGAAATATCCTAACTTCATACACTATTAGAATTAGTTGCAAGTCAAGTCTCCCTTGCACTTCACATGAGGAGATCTGGTAGATGTTACATAAAGTGTTCTAACCAGTTGCATATTAGTAGATCCAGACAGAATTTTTTTTAAACCTGTTAAAATGAAATATATTAGTCCTTGGTTATGATCTGAGGCAGACAAATTAATCTGTTAATATTTGGCAACAGATTGTATCTGTTATATATATATATATATATATATATATATATATATATATATATATAATATATATATTATATATATATATATATATATATATATATATATATATATTATATATATATATTATTTTTATTTATTTATTTATTTTTTTAATAATTTTTTTATTTTAGTGTCTAATTTGAGGATAATATGAGGTATTTTAATTGAATATTTAACTTAATTTTTTTTTTTTTTTTTATCTAAAAAGTAAAGTTAATTTTTTTATAACTTTTAATTTTTAGATACCTCAAGCTAAGATACTAGGTACCAAGATACATGGAAGACCTTTTAACCTGTATATTTATTATTTTATTTTATTTTATTTATTTCATGTAATTTGATTAATCTGTGAAAATTCGGCCACTTTGAGGCTTTTAGCAAACCAATAACAGTTATTTTATTTTGAGGATAATTTCATGAGGTATATATTTCTATTTTATTTGGAGGCATCTCTTTTCAGTGTAATATCTTGGGGCTTATTTTGTTTATTTATTTATTTATTTATTTTTGAGATGCTGTCTCAGCTCTTCCTGTCTCTATTTTTGTCACCTCAGGTCATTAAGGACTCCATGCGGCACAAGGCTGACCTGAACGACATGAGCAGGATGTGGGTAAGTGCATGTGAACAAGTTGTGGCTGCTGGTTTTAATGATTTCCAACTAAAACAGAAGCTCGCTCAATATAACTCTGTCATTATTGAATGTGGCCTTTTCGAGTTCCCTTGAGTTTCCATCTCATTGTAGAAACTGTCAGTGGGTCTGTCGGCAAGCCGTTTCGTTATTGCTGATTGACAGCTGAATAGCTTTGCATTCTGTGTATGAGTCAGGCACACTAACCTCACCACACAGATGATCTGTAATTAGCTAACGATGACGCGAACATGTGTTTGTCACTCTGAGGAACTTACAGAGCTTTGCTAGTTATGAGTGTAGCAATCAAACATCTCTGATATCTTGTGAAGCTCACATCAAATTTATATCTAATAGATCTGACAATATATGTCAAATCATATTTTGTTTATTTCTTTGTTTAATCCAATATATATTTAAGCAGTTTATTATTTCTCGCATATAAATGGGACATGAAAATATGAAGCTGATATTCCAGATATACAGTGTTAGGCTGGCATGAAAATCTAAATACAGTTTTTTTGAAAAATAAAAAAAAATCTTCAGGTTTGCTGTGCTTTTTTTTAGGGCTGCGCAATTTGGGCAAAAATGGTGTGATTTATAGATCAATGACTATAAAATATTTTTTTATTACTAAATAAAAATATTATAATAAGAAATATTTACTATTGTGATAGTTTACTGTAAAGCAAATTAGAGTATTACTATAACAGTAGTGGTTATGGAAGCTTGTCTCCGCCACCTGAATAAAAAAATAAAAAAGGTGTAATTGCGACTTTTTCCCGAGATATAAACTAGGGGTGGGCGAAATAGCCTCAATTATATCACGATATTTCAAGAATATTTGCGATAATATTTGATGATATAGTGAAAAATATATGGAAAAATGTTTTATTGGTGATTGCAGCATTTAGTAGTGCAAACAAAATGATTGACACTTTTGCTTCCTCAAATGCACATTATAAGTGTCCCAGATGCCGAGATGGAGTTCATGTGGAGCTTTTTGTACTGCGAACCGAGCAGCTCTGAGGCTCTGAAAACTTAATTGTCAGCAATGTAAGTGTTTCTGATGCAGTTTACGATCATGCTAAGTGGCATCTTTAGTTTACTGGAAAGACCTTAGTTGCGTCCCTCAGAATTTGCTGATAACATGCTGTAGGAGTAACATTTCCTGTGAGCAACTCTGTCCCCTTCCTGTAATGATGTCACAGTAAGTGGTGAAGGGAACAGGAAGTGAAAGAATGAGATCATTATCTTGACTTGCAGCTGGCCGCATTATGTGTGTACACCAAACATGTGAACTAATACACAAACAGACCTTAATGACTCATAATTTGAATTGAGAAGTGAGCTGATGAGCTGAGAATGAGACATGGACTCATGTGCTGCTACTGCTACTTTGGAAAGGGAACGACATAACCACTGAATGCCTCAAAAGGAAATTTTCTTGCCCTCACACTTGGTTCTCCTTGTTTCAGGGTCATCTGAGTGAAGGCTATGGGAAGTTGTGCAGCATCTACCTCAAATTGCTCATCACCAAAATGGAGTTTCACATCAAAGTGAGTGACTGGGGGCTTGAAGTTGATTTCAGCAGAACATCCATCTTCTAACTCTCCTCTTCACATCTCCTCTCGTTAATTCCCAGACTATTTCAAGTCTTTATTCAAAGTTCACAGATATTTTGTGCCCCCTTGACAACAGATTGTGCCAAAAATGTATATATAAAAAATACATAAATCTAAGATAAATCTTTTGTATATTTTAAATGTATATTTTATATTCCTTGTAAATAATCAAGTATTTGGTCGTGCATCTTGAAATAAAACCTATCATCTTTAAAAATATATATATATAAGAAAAACAGACGTTTTGATGTTTTTTTTCTCTGTGTCATTTGAAATGTCAATACAAGAATGCAGGAAATAAAAATGCATTTGTCAAACCATTTAATGGGTATTTAAAAACTCTATGCTGTCAGACTCACAAATATTACATTTATCCCACTTGCTTTCCCAGAATCCTCGTTTCCCAGGCAACCTTCAGATGTCAAACAGACAGCTTGATGAGGCGGGTGAGAACGACGTCAATAATTTGTGAGTATGCTTTGTTTCTCACAAGCTTTGTTTTCTCAGTCTGTTTTATTAAATAAAGCTCCAGAAATTAGTTTGTGGGATGGGATTTAATCATGTTTCCCTTTCCTCTCAACACGTGTAGCTTCCAGTTGACTGTGGAGATGTTTGATTACTTGGAGTGTGAGCTGAATCTTTTTCTCGGCGGTAAGTTTAAGGTGGAGTGCAGCTGTTTGAACATTAGCCAAGTCCTTTCACTTGGCTGTCATTTTGGCAGCAGCTATTTTCTGTGTAGCTTGTAGGCAGGGAAATACACCTTCAATCTACTTAAATAGAGAGAGATTGAAATCTCTTTCAAGATTAAATTTGAGTAATGTCAAGTGAGCAATAAAATTAGCCTTTTTTAATCTCAGATCACACTAAAAACGTTTGAGTAAAAAAAAAAACAGGTGACATCTCTTTTGGTATAGAGATCTATCTGCTGAAAATGCAATAAAATCTACGCTGATAGAAGCATTGCTGGAAGCATTAGGGAGAATTGTTGGCTGAAACGCAGTTCCCTGGCACAGGAAACCACACCTCTGTGTGCTGAGAAGACGGGGTCTCACAGGAGCCTGCATCACTGATCACCAGAGAGACAGACGGGTGGAGGGAGGGAGCATGGGGATGAATGTGAATGAGGAAATGGGCAATGAGAGGGATAAATTGAGAAAAACAGCACGCTGATGGGAATGGAGTGAATGAAATCAATTCAGAATCAATTCTGAACTGATGAAAACGACGAAACGAGTCGTCGGCAATTCCAGTCTCACTTCCTGTTACCTACATTACAATGTAACAACTTTGAATAATGCCAGCCTATGGTCTTCATTGGGTCCCTGTGAACGTCTACTTTGACCGGCCTTCAAGGGCTTTAGTTGTAGCTGAGAAATGGAAGAGTTTGGTTCATGTTGTTGACCGGTTCAGATGCTGTTTTCTGTGCTGGGAATACACTTTGAATGCACTTGAAAAGGATAAGGACTCCTGCTGGAATTGATACAGTAAAGCCAAAGCCATCATAACAGTTTGCATCTGTGTATCAAGAGCTGAGGAATCCTCAGGAACTGAATTTAGACATGGTTATTGGAGTTTTGTTTCTGATATGCACTGTAAGTGGTAGGCCAATCACAACAGACTGGGCCATCTGACAAATCTGACTGAACAGAGAGGATTAGAGAGACCGAATCTTCAGATGAACTGTTTTCAGGCTCTTAGAGAAATGAGGTGGCGTACAATGTATATTATGTGAAAATGAAATGTGCAGTTAGCGATATTTGAAAAATGCCGTTGAAAAGTGGATCAGATTGACTTGTATTCACTCATGATAAAGACGGAAATTGCTTTCACTTATTGATGACAGCAGCTCACGCCGTTGTCATTGCCTGTGTTGCATAGCGTGTATGTAAATGTGGGGGCGGAGGCATTAAAATAGGGCTGAGATCCTTTGGTAAGGGGCGTGATTTTTTTTTTTTTTTTTGGTGAGTTCAAATATTAACAGCATTTACCAGAGATTATTTACCGCACCTTTAAAGTGTCTTTTGACCTTGGATGCATGTAAATGTATTGTAGAACAAAATTAGGAACCTTCAAACTACCATAATAGGGCACTTTAAGGTAGTCAGGGGTGGGTTTACGTTATTGGGGGCCCTATCTCCGGTAGGCGGCCCACGCAATTGCGTTCCACCGTAATTGTGTGTGGGAGTGAAATAAATTATTCTATACTGTTAATATCAATGGAATGATTGTAGTTTTGTTGATGTTTGTTTTTTCAGTGTTCAGCTCGTTGGATATGTCTCGTTCTGTGTCTGTGACGGCAGCGGGTCAGTGTCGTCTGGCCCCTCTTATACAAGTCATTCTGGACTCTAGTCATCTGTATGACTACACCGTCAAACTGCTCTTCAAACTCCACTCCTGTGAGTCCATACACCACATCTCTCTCTCTTTACACACACAGAGAAACATAAAATAGAAACTTGACCCATTGCTAAACCCCGCCTTTCAATCTGCGCATAGCTGAGGAAACACCCTAAAAGCTGTTTTTATTGTTTATTATTTTTCTTAAACATAACAGATACTGTACTGATAACTGCAACCATAATTTAAGTCATGTTCTTATGTTATGTCATATTTATTATTATAATTGTTGTTAATGTTTTACTTATTTTATTTATCAGTATTATTTTAATTATTAAATGTACTGGGGTGGGAAAGTTGTAATTGTGTGTTTTGTGTTGACTCTTTGGATATTATAACAATTTAAAAAAAAAAAAAAAGCTTGACCAAGTTAGTTACTAATGGGGTAGGACTTAGTGGAAGGTCATGTTCTTGAGCTTTTTCTTGTTGTAGACATTAAGCACTTTCTCAGTCCTCTCATTCTCGTGTCCTCCAGGTCTGCCAGCAGATACTTTGCAGGGCCACAGGGATCGCTTCCAGGAGCAGTTTAAGAAGTGAGTCTGTCAGTCACTATCCAGTCAGAACAGCTGACTTGAGTCACACACTGCCACAATTTATTCTCTCTCTCTCTCTCTCTCTCTCTCTCTAGGGTGAAGAGTCTGTTCTATCGTTCCAGTAACCTGCAGTATTTCAAGAGACTGATTCAGATCCCACAACTTCCTGAGGTGAGACTCCTGCATACCAAACAGATTCCTGCCTGACCTGAGTCCAGAAATACAGCTAGTGGAAAGAAATTATGTAACTCATTTGCATATCTTCCTGCTTAGTTTGCTAGTGTCAGGATTTTCAACTGGAAATGAAAATGCTTTGAGTGGTCCTGTAAAACAACATGTAGTGTTTTCTTTAATTTTCATGACATTTCTCATGATTTAAAATGTTAGCTGTTTTTTTTTTTTCATTTGGTAGATCATTTTGATCAGCCCTACATAATGAGATTGGCTCAACCAATGGATTAAGACTAGGGCTGGGCTATTCTTCCCACCTGTTACATATGAGAGGAGAAATGTTTCGGGAAAACTTGTTTGAAAACATTCCATTAGCTTCAAGGATTTTTTCCCCCCCAATACAGAGTCATTTGAGTAGTGCTTTTCACAATACATATTGTTTCAAAGCAACTTCACAGAAAAAGCATGTTTCAGTATTACAATAAGGAATTATTCTGTTATCGGTCAGAGATGAGTGTGTGAACATGATGTCCATATGGCAGTAATATACAGCTATAAGATTATCTGGTTAGTAGGGCTGCACGATATTGAAGAAAAATGCGTTAACTCGTTTAATAATAATATTCAATATGCGCTACGATATTGCTTTAAGTGTGTTCGATAAATTTGAATTAAATACTGAAAATGATATAACCAACATGCATGCTTCAATTTCTTTTTGTGAGAAGAAAGCATCCCTACAACTTCTGAAAGTGAACAGCAGTGTTTTACTGTAGCATAGTGTAATTGTAACGTCATTGTAAAGGAAAGGGTTTCAGGTAGGCCTACGTTGTTTAAAAACAGAAATTGAATAATGAAATGTAAAAAAACATTGCTTAATCTTCACTGTATGAATGAAATATACACTGATTCTCATTAAAGCTACAAAAGTTATTCAGTCAAGAGAAGTAAGTGATTTACTCTGTCTATTGTTGTTTGATTAACATTAAGTACAGAGACTGTAGCAGGTTTATTTGGCTGCTATCACAAGAGCCGTACGGATCCGATATATTGTTACACGTACGCTTTATTTCTCAACTGTTTAGTCCACTTAAGACATAACTGGCTGTGTTTAAATGAATTCTCACCAAGTCAGGGATTTTGTGTGTATTTGGCCATATAAGCTGCAGAAGAGAACTGAAATCGGGATTACGCGCTGTCTGAGAGGCAGCTTCCTGTGTGCGTGAGTACTTCTCTTATTGCGCCTAATAACATTAGATTGGACAAATGACTGTTCCGTGCATGTGATATGCTTACTCTCTGCTGTCTGCGATGACCTAAAACGTTCACTTTTTGTAATCATCGTAATTGTAAGCCACTGCGATATGCATATCACAATATGTACATTTGTGCTATTTCGATAATTTCGATGTATCGTGCAGCCCTAGTGGTTAGGAAACATCATGCATTCAGTTAAGCAGACATAATGAACATGTTAGGTGATGATTACAGCTTGTGATTGGGAAATTTCTTGGTAACGCTTTAAAATAATGTTCATTAGTTAACATAAACTAATAATGAACTGCACTTACACAGCATTTGATTAATTAACATTTACTAATACATTATTAAAATCTTGTTAACATTAGTTAATGCACTGTGAACTAACATGAACAAACAATGAACAGCTGTATTTTCATTAACGTTAACAAAGATTAGTAAATACAGTAATAATTGTATTGCTCATGGTTACTTCATGTTGTGTAATACATTAACTAAAGAACATTATTTTAAAGTGTTACCAATTTAAAATGTTTCTTGCCATGTCAAACTCAGTTAGGAATTACATCAATCGCGTAGCTTAAAGGCATATTATCAATTCAAAATGGATTTTTGAGAAAAAAAAAAATGAGAAAAAAATGGTTTTCACCATTGGATTGTAATGTCAGTCTAGACATTTCTATCACCAAACAGTTGACGTACTAAATGTTTCTACTCTATGGCCCGGTTACAATCTAACGATAATATTTGAAAGTTTTGTATGTTAATCGTTAGTGGGCATTATTTGAAATCTTTGCGAAGGCTGGATTCAAACTGCAGCTGGCTTCCTTTATTACAATCGATCTCCCTTTCTCCTCAGAATCCGCCAAACTTCCTGCGGGCATCAGCCTTGTCTGAGCACATCAGTCCAGTGGTGGTTATTCCAGTGGAGTCTTCATCCCCTGAAAGTGAACATGTAGTAGAGACAGAAGACCTAGTTGACACGGACATCCCACCTTTACCGGTACCACAATCTCACTGTCCAAAGCTCTCATGTATACTTTCTTTCAACTTGAGCATCTAAAGATTTATCTCCATTAGAGCAATGTGGACAGCAAATTCGACGACCTTTTCGGCACCTCGGCTGCCACAGACCCATTCAACTTCAACAGTCAGAACGGAATGCGCAAAGATGAGAAGTAAGATTTGAAGATACTGGAATATAATTAATAAGTTATAAGGAGCTCTTCGAGTTTATAAGACCGTGATGACATGATACAGATTACGATGACATGAATCCGTGTCTCTCACCTCAGAGACCGTTTGATTGAGCAGCTGACAGCGGAGTTACAGGCTCTGAAAGAGGAGCTGGAGTCCTTCAGATTGGAGGTAATGAGCGTGAGATGTAGGGGGGAGAATGTAATAAAATACAGTACTGTGCAAAAGTTTTAGCAGGTGTGAAAAAAAAATGTAAAGTAAAGAATGCTTTCAAAAATAAACTTGGTAATAGATTATATTATATTTATAACAAAATGCAAAGTGAAGAAGTGAGAAAAAAAAAAAATCAAATCCAATCAATTTATTTTGTGTGACCAACCCTTCTTTCAAAACAGCATCAATTCTTCAAGGTACACTTTAAACAAAGTCAGGGGATTTTGTAGGCATATTTTAGGTGTATGATTAAACATAATACCATAAAAGGGGTTTCAATGATCATCATCAATTCATCAGGTCATTCAATACATCAATACACAACAACAGAAAAGAAACAGAGGAGGGAGAAAACAAAAAACTAAAGCAAAAACGTGAAACTGCTGAACAACAGTTTAAGGTGAAAAGGAGGAACTTTCAAAGTCATAGGAGCATGTGCAACAAACAACAACAAGACACACAACAAACAGGTAGCATACGCAAGGCAAACAAGGCAAAGGGAGGGCAGAGCAAGGCAGACAGCAGACAGAGACAGATTTTGCCAAGGCAAGAAGCAGCAACAGAGAAGAAGCAAGAAACAACAGGCACAGAGGACGGGCAAGGAGACGGAGTGGGCCAAGGAAAACTTACTTATGCAGATGAAAGAAGAATTCATGCTTTTTCGGAGTGGGACAGATCGGAGATGTCGAGCAGTGAAGCTCACAAAGTGGAGCCACACAACAACATCTGGCTCCAACACCCTGGTCAGTGGGGAGAAGTCTGGTCAGAAGAGGCCTGCATGGAAAGAAGGCGGCTTCAAAAAATACTCGGAAAAGAGGAATAACAACCAAGCGAAAAACAGAACCACGAAAAAGAAAAAACTCATGGAAGCAGAAAAGGAACTGGAAGAAAAAAAATGAAATTTGAAAATTTGTGAAATATTTGGCTGTCGAGAAACAAATTTGAAAGTTTCGATAGTGGAGAGTCTGCAGGCAACAGTGAGTGGGTGGAAGGGGCAGGAGGCGGTCAGGTGCATGCATTTGCATGTTTGGGGTGTGAAGCATGGTGGGGTTTCCTTGGGGCAAAGGTGCAATGAATGTGGTATCAGACAATGCTGAGGTATCCAGGATGCAATACCATCCATCATGCAAGAAATCAGGGAGGCATCTGATTGGCCCCATATTTAAAGCAACACAATTGGCATGACAACGACCAAAAACAATGACAAACATAGACAAGAATACAGCGAAAAGTAGAACAAACAAGGAGTGAGAGAAATCAGGATCTAGGAGTCGATGTCTGATGGACATCAATCAGAGAGCCAGAGCTGATTGCCTAAATCAGAGAGAGAAACATAGATTAGGAAGAGAGACAGAGAACTCCACAAGTGTTTGGAAAGATGTTTTCAAAAACTTCCTGAGAAAACAAGAGTGATGGGTTCAACAAGTTGTGAGGGAAAGACCAAAAAAAAAATATTTTGTTTATGTTTAGTTTTGACACTTGTTCACTCACTTTGGTTTTTTTTTTTCACAAAATTTTACTTTTACTTTTTTGTTTTTTGATTTTTGGATACTTTGTTAAAATTTTTTTTATTTTTATAAATTTTTTACATTTTTACAAAACTCACAGCTGTATATACACCCACACCGTTCTAAAATTTGGGGTTTTAGTTTCTAAAATTTCAGTTTTCTGAAAAACTTTTTTTTCTTCAGCAACCACATATTCAATTTATACAGTAAAGACTTTTATATTGCTACAAAATATTTCTTTTTTAAAGGGCTAGTTCACCCAAAAATGAAAATTATCCTATGATTTACTCACGTTCAATCCTAGATGTATATGGTGTATATCTTCTTTCAGACAAACACAATCGGAGATATATTTTAAAATACATTTTGAATCCCAAAAAATTGCATCCGGGGGTTAATAAAGGCCTTTTGAAGTGAAGCGATGCGTTTTTGTAAGAAAAATATACATATTTAAACTTTATAAACTAAAATAACTAGCTTCTGCCAAACGAACATACTCGTACTGCACCAGTCGACTTGCTCCACAAGAGTAACCCCTGAAGTGATGTTAGAGTACTGGAAGCTTATACGTCTCTCACGGTATAAACAAATAGGGCTGGGCAACAAACTTAAGCTCCTCTTCTCTTATATCGAAAATATCTCATTTTAGACTTATAATTTGTGACCGGTGTCACGTGTTTGTCATTGCATCATGCAGCGGGTCAGAGGTCATGTATGCGGCCGTCTGCCAGAAGCTAGTTATTAGTTTTAAATATAGATACTTTTTTTACAAAAACCATCACTTTGCTTCAGAAGGCCTTCATTAACTCCCTGGAGCCGTATTTATTATATTTATGATGGATTGGTGCCCCCATTCAATACCATTATAAAGCTTGAGAGAGTCAGGTTATTTTTAAATATGTTGCCATTTGTGTTCGTCTGAAAGAAGATAGCCATATACACCTAGGTTGGCTTGAGGGTGAGTAAATCATGGGATAATTTTCATTTTTGGGTGAACTATCTCTTTAAATACTGTTCTATCAAACTTTTTATTCATCAAAGAATCCTGAAAAAAATGCTTCACGATTTCCACAAAAGTACATTTACATTTACATTTGGTCATTTAGCAGACGCTTTTATCCAAAGCGACTTACAAGTGAGGAATACAAACAAGCGATTCTTCATGAATTGGTAAATAGACACAGGAAGTGCTCACAATACAAGTTTCATACATTGCTCAGTACCCTAAGCTAGAGTAGGAAGGGAAAAGGGAAGGATAGGTTTTTTTTTTGTTGTTGTTTTTTTTTTTTTTTTTTTAATGAGGGGGATTAAGTGTTCACGGAAGAGATGAGTTTTCAGCTGTCTCTTGAATATTGCCAGGGATTCTGCGTTCCTGATGAAAGTAGGGAGATCATTCCACCGGCAGGGAGCAGTGAACGAGAATGTTCTGGAGAGTGATTTTGTGCCTCTCTGTGACGGTACCACAAGCCTTCGTTCCTTTAGTGATCGCAGTCTTCTTGTGGGAACGTAGCGTTGTAGCAGTGTATTAGGTAGCACAACTCTTTTCAATGTGTAAAATAATAAGAAATGTTTCTTAAGCAACAAATCTGCATATTAGAATGATTTCGGAAGGATCATTTGACACTGAAGACTAGAGTGATTGCTGCTAAAAATTCAGTGATGGCTGCTGAAAACACAACTTAATTTAAATCTTACTGACCCTACACTTTTGAAGATACAGTAGTACAATACTGTACAGTCAAAGAGAAGACTGTACAATAGTGTATAGTCAAAGAGATGTGAGAGAGATTTCAATAATGATTCTTTCAATGTTTCTCAGAGTGGCCGTCTTTGTCAAGCACTACGGGGGCGTGTGAACGAGCTGGAGGCGGAGCTAGCAGAGCAGACTCATCTTAAGCAGCAGGCGCTGGGTGAGAGCGAGTTCCTGAGGGCGGAGCTAGACGACCTGCGCAGGGTCAAAGAGGACACCGAGAAAGAGCAGCGCAGCCTGAGTGAAATCGAGAGTAAGAGTTTGGTGCCGGTTATTTGTTGGAAAAAATTACATTGAACTTCATTTCAAATATACACATTCTTTTTAAATGTCCTTGTTAGTATTCACAGGACTTTGACTGATGTCGGTAATTTTAGTGCCTCAACAAAAACCATTGCCATGTTCCTCTTTTGTAAACAACATTAAAAAAAAAACAGTGTTTCCTTCCTCTTAGGTTTATGTACAGTAACATAAACCACTAACAGTACAGTAACATTAACCCCAAAATGTTGCTTTTTTTAGAATGTCAGTTATACTTTTATAATCCGTATTTACAGAAGTGGGACAATTCTTGTACTGAACCCTCAGCACCACTGAACACCACGTTACAGGATATTAAAGAGATGGATGTTCATTAGATCGTGTGTTTACTCTCTGGAGCTAAGGAATACAGCCAGAAGGGACTGCGATCCACAGCAGCCACCAATCAAACACTAATAAACCCTGCAGTCAACAGTCCAATTCACCAGCAGACAAAGATACAAAGGCCTGTGCTGACGCTCTCAGTGGTTCTAACTGCCAACTGTTCTGTGACACAGAGAGTAAGCTCAGAGACTTGTGTTTTTGATTCTTGAAATATTAAGTAGTTGTGTTTGTGTTTCTCGTAGGAAAAGCACAAGCAAATGAGCAACGCTACACCAAGCTGAAGGAGAAATACACAGAGCTGGTCCAGAGCCATGCTGACCTGCTGAGAAAGGTATATTGATGTCCTTGCATCTCCATTCAGATCACACACTGGCTGTATCTGGATATATTTATAGGGTTAAATGATCACATTAACACTAAGTTACACAATACTGTTAAAAATTTTGGAGTCGGTAGAATTTTGTTTTTCAAAGAAGTCTCTTTTGCTCAACAAGGCTGGATTTATTTCATTATGAATATATTAAAACCAGTAATATTATGAAATATTACTATTTGAAATAACTGTTTTTCAAATTGTGGGAAAATATTTTAAAATGCAGCCTGTGATGGCTGAATTTTCAGCATCATTACTCACTCATAGATCTTGTTTTGGCAAATGCAGTTGGTAATCAGTGATTCCCACGTAGATGGAGAATTTGCATACTGAACACACAGTGTGGACACTGCATACTGCTTGCTTCAGCTCAAGTGTCAGGCCTGTCAATAAACCTGCAGGTGGCTTAGCGCTTCCACCACAATTCTTTCCCAGCAGACTCCATTTCAGATGAAACTTGGCACAGTGTCCCTCTGCCACGCTTAGGCTGTCATCACTCTCATACAGCAGCACGCCTCGATCCCACCCCAGAGCCATCCAGCAGTGTGTGCCACGTCCTTGGGAAAGGAACTGGGTCAGCCAAGCGTTTTGACTGTGCTAAACTGTACATGTCTATGTGTTCCTCAGAACGCAGAGGTGACGCGTCAGATGACGGTGGCCCGTGCCGCCCAGGACGAGGTGGAGAATGTAAAGAAAGAAATGCAGGACAAATTGAAAGCCGCTCACGACTCTGCCAATCAGCAGGTTGGACACAATCCACACGTACACACACACACACACACTTCGTACACGCACTCCCTCTGCCCGATGTATCCGTAGTATGCTTGTCTTACACTTCCCTGTCCTCATGTATGTGCACGAGTAGGAGAAGGCTCAGTTAGAGCAGCTTCAAGCTCTACAAGCCGAGCTCATGTCCAGCAGAACAGAACTAGAGACCCTGAAGAGTACAGTCACCTCCTCCAAACAGGTGGGACCATCCACCCATCATTCTTTTCCTCTTCACCTCTGTCATGAATCCACCTACATTCCTTCTCCAAAATTAAAGAAACATAATAAAATGTCAAGCAATTCTTGATAAATCTTGATGCTTTAACTGCACAAAATTGGAAAAAATGAACACATTTACTTTTTCTGCTACTATATATATATATATATATATATATATATATGATAATGTAACTTTATAGTTATAGTTCTGACATTAACATCTAAATTGCTTTTTTTCCTTTTTTTTTTTTTCAAATATTTAACCATGGTACTTTTATTTTGATGAATAAATTAAGTTGCTGATAAATTGATGCATGCTCCGTCGGCTTCAGATTGAAACTCTGCTCATGGTCCAGTGGTTTTGTCTTCTCAGATTGGCTTAATTCACGGTAAATTAACCAAGCTATTCTGAGATGCTGAAGCACTATATTGTGGGCTGCACGCGAGTGACAGTGGCACTAAGTCATATCAATTTTATTTCAATATATCGCGCACCACTGGATCCATGTATCACTGTCTCTGCGATTAGTCCAGCGCAGGTTGACATGGTGATTCTGGGGTGCTAAATTACCTGAGTTGATGTGTCCAGACTGCATGTGGGAGTTGATGTGCCACCCTGCCTCCCCCTCCATCCCACTTCCTTCTGTCTCCTGCATACCTACTGCAGTACCTCACTGCCTCTAGCAACTGTTTTTTATGATACATTTAACATCTTTATCATGACTGTATCAGTTCACTTGTTATATTTATTGCTTTATAGAGTGCTGCAGGGATGATGTATGTTTGTATGCCAAAACCCAGAAACGAGTTAGAATTATAGCACTTCTGCTTCAGTTCTGATTCTAACAATAACAAAACCGTTTCATGGGATTCTTGTTCTCTAAAAAGTCACATTACTTGTGGGTCATGTAATGATAGACAGCTCTCACTGAACTTTATTCTCTCTTCATGTAGTCAAATGAGCAGCTCAGTACTCAGCTGTCTGCTTTAGAGGCTGAGAAGGCGGGGCTTTTGGAGACTGTATCTCAGAAGGAGGTGGAGTTAGCAGGTTTGGGGGTGGAGTTACAGCGTGTACAGAGCAGTCTGACCAATGAGAGAGAGAGTGGTGTGAAAGCTGCTGAGGCCCTGCAAAACCAACTCAATGAGAAGGTGGGATATTGTATGTTTACTATTGATTTTATTTGTTTAATTATAATTGTTGTAATTTTTCAGATTCATTATACCAAGGCTGTAAATCTGCTAAAAGTTAACTTTGCTATTAGGAGCTCACAAACATGTAGACTGTTAGGCCTGTTTTCACCTGGCATAAAGATGTTTTGATCCATCAGATCACAAGTGGATGATGCTAAATGCAAGTGTAAACGGCGTCTAAAACATTTTGAGCTTTGACCACTTCCAGTAGTATTCAGAAAATATCCTTACATTAACCTCCCCTTAAAGAAATCAGGACAGCAATGTTTGAAAGTGGACGGAAGAGACTGATTAAAATACCAGGTGGAAGCAGGAATATGTCTCCCTCGCATACTTGTGATCCGATCGACCAAAATGCATCTTAATACCAGGTGTAAACGGGGCCTTGATCTCAAAGTTAACAAAAAAGACTAATAGATTTCAGGGGTTCTTAAATGCCTGTTTTGATTGTCTTGTGTAGGAGAGTCACGAGCAGGCCCTGGAGAGCGAGTTGGTGTCTCTGCGCTGGGCGGCTCTGCGGGCAGCTCTAGAGGAGGCAGGGAGGATTGTACAGGACAGCCTGAATCAGCTGGAGGACCCCGCACACATCAGCTGCACCAGTTCAGCCGGTCAGTGACCAGCTCAAATTACCCTTATGTCCTGACAAGCCACACTGATTATACCATACAGCTGGAATTGCCCTATGAGAGCGTAATAAATATTAAAGGACCTTCTTGTGTGTGTAGATTACCTGGTGTCCAGGTGCCAGGTGGCTCTGGACTGCGTGGAGCGGCTGCAGTCGGCCAGAGACAGCTTTGTATCAGATAACACAGGTGAATTAGATGTACATGCACTCTCATTTTTCTTCTCGACTAGCTTTCCTTAATGTACCGTTCAGTCCAACAGTGTTGGGAAAGTTTTGAAACTGTAGCTTGTCAAGACAGAGCATTTAAAGTCATTAAATAACAGTAAAGTTAGTCTTTACTGAAATGATAATTAGCTGAAAGGTAATTGGCTACGGTGAAGTTGGTAAGATTTTATAATGTTTTTGAAAAAAGTCTGTTATGCTCACCAAGGCTGCATTTATTTGATCAAAAATACAGTAATATTATGAAATATTATTACCTTTTAAAATAATGGTTTTCTGTTTGAATACATTTTAAATGTAATTTATTCCTGTGATGCAAAGCTGAATTTTCAGCATCATTACTTCAGTCTTCAATGTCACGGGATCCTTCAGAAATATTTTAATATGCCAATTTGCTGCTCAAGAAACATTTTTTCTTCTTATCAATGTTGACAACAGTTCTGCTGCTTAAATTTTATATTATAAATTTACACTATAAATGTGTTTGCTGTCACCTTTGATCAATTTAATGCATACTTGGTGAATAAAAGATATATAACAATTTTTTCAGATTATCTACATATAATTTATAATTTCCAGATTTTAAAAACTTATCTCATTTAGTGTGACATCATCAAACTTTTAACGATTTAAAGGATTAAATATCACATCTAATTATTAATATAATATTATTATTATTATCATTACCGAAATATAAATCAACTGTATGAATCAACTTTGACATGAATCCCTTCCCAGCAGTACTTGAGACTGAGGAAAACATTCTGTCTGGCTCGCTTGCTAGTATAGTTCTGCAATACATTGTGACATATCTGTGATGGAGTGATTTGTCATACTACACCGCTACCTGTTGAAAAAACCATGAATGCATTCAGACACCATTTCATCACTTTTTTTTGACACTCAATTAGTCCGTAGAGACGAGAGGCACTCGTACGATCATGTTGTAACCGCTTCACGCCGATTTTCCTTTATGTGTGTATTAGATGTGTCCGGACTGGTGCGGGCAGTGACTCAGTTTGCTCACCTGGTGGGCGATGTCATCGTACAGGGCAGCGCCACCTCCCACATGGTGCCAGTGGAACAAGCGGACGGTGAGCATGAGACATCAGTCACCCAGATGCTATGAAAATGTATTCAAATGAGCTTCTGTAATCACATCAGCACAACTGATCTATTGATTTCGATGCAAATACTTCCTTCCAAACTTCCAAACATTCATTATGCTTTAATATACTGTATCGACCTATCAGCATCCAGAGCCAGACCTATCTGCTTGATCTAGGGAGCATAAATGTAATTTCTATTATTAAAGTGCTAAATATTTCACAATACCGCTGTATCCACATATAGAGAGACATCCAAGAAAATGACTTTCTGTTGGAGTCAGTCTCCATACATCATTAAGGTCATTAGTGTCACTGCCGTTCTGTTAATAACTCCTTCACCCGAGGTCTGGTTGTTTCGGGAGAGATGCTCGAAAGGAACATGACATAACTCAAACGGGCTAATGTGCGGTTCCCACGTGCACAAGCGATCACTGCAGGAAATGTGTGTCTTCCGAGCGTATGTCAAGTGTCTGCAGGTGACAGATGGCTCGTCTGACTGCTCTCTGGTTTCTGTCTTTGTCTGTCTGTGGGCAGCATTGGCAGACAATGTGAAAGCGTGTGGCGCGGAGGCCCTGGCGCTGCTTTGCCAGCTTCAGGAGCAGAAGTCTATGGGGACGGCAGATTGCAGCCGGCTGACGTCGGCTCTGGATACTGTAATGGCCTTGGGCGAGGTTAGTGTGCCACTGAGAGTAAGTCCTTGTTTTAGCATAATAAATGAGTGGATTGAAAAATAGAAAGCTTGTAATTGGCAGAGAAAATAATTCTTAGCACTTTTCTTGAATTATTTAAATTGTCAAAACTAGTATGGAGTAGTATGGAACTGTTAATACTGCATACTGTATTCCCAGTGTTATTTTAATATTATTTATAGTTATTATAGTGTGTAATATTTTAAATTGGCTTTCATTTTAGTTTTTTTTGGTTAAAGTTTTTTTTTTATCTGATATTTATTTTATTTCAACTATTTTAATTAACGGAACCAATCGAGATTTTGAAACCCAAAAAAATGCATCTATCCATCATAAAAATAGAAGCATAAAGCAGCACAAGGGGGTAAATAAAGGCCTTCTGAAGCAAAGTGGTGGGTTATTGCAAGATATCCATATGTATCCATGTAAATATCCATATATAAAACTTATTAACTGTAATAACTAGCTTCCGGCAGACGGCCACACACATCGATTTGCGGCATAAGAGTGACCTCTGTCTAAACTGAGAAATTTCTAAGAAAAATGATATAAAATCGGAGCTCAGTTTGTTGCCCAGCCCTCTTTGTTTAAACCGCGAGAGGTATCTATGTTCTTATATAATTCTGAACACAACCTCTTAATTCATCTGTTTTCTCGGAGCAGAAGTTGCGTCCTCGGGGTCTGGAACTGCAGCAAGGGGAGCTGGGAGATCTTGTGGAGCAGGAGATGGCAGCCACATCAGCAGCTGTGGAGTCGGCTGCTGCCAGGATTGAGGTGATCAGTCTGTGTGCTTTGTCTTCCATAAAGACAGATGCTTAATAAAACATGAAGCACTCCAGCCTACTTGTCTAATGTTTTTCCCCTTTGATCTCCAACAGGAAATGCTCAATAAGTCGAGGGCAGTTGACACAGGAATCAAAATGGAAGTCAATGAAAGGTCAGACTGACTGAACCACATGTTATGCATATAATGTTTTCATGATTATGGTTACAGTTACAAAAACTTTACAGAATCTATTTGGGTGTTAAAGGGTTAGCTCACCCATTACTCACTCTCATTTTGTTCCAAACCCCTAAGCCCTTCGTTCATCTTTGGGAACACAAGATGTTTTTGATGAAATCCGAGAGGTTTTTTTTATCCTCTGTAGAATTACTTCATTCATGGTCCAGAAAAGCAGTAAAAACATTGTTAAAATAGTTTGTATTGGCCGGCTCCTGCTTTAGCATCACACGCATGCGTCGCACTGCTCACGTGAACGGCATCGGCCAACACTGTTTACGATCAGCACTTCCAGAACAGCCACTCAGTGTAGGAGAATGACAGGGGAGAGATGAATTTGTTGAATAAAGTCTTTTTTTATTTATTTATTTTTTTTGGCACACAAACAGTATTCTCGTTGCTTCAAAACATTGCGGTTGAACCCCTGTAGTCACACTGACTATTTTATCAGTGTTTTTACTATTTTCTGGACCTTGAGTGTGATAATTTTGTTGCTTTCTAATTGAGGATAAAAAAAAAAAACACCTTGGATTTCAAAAATATCTTAATTTGTGTTGAGAAGATGAACGAAGATCTTATAAGTTTGGAGCGACATGAGGGTGAGTACTTAACAGAAATGTAATTTTTGGGTGAACTAACCCTTTAAGGGATCAAAATGTCTTCATGCTGAGTTTATTTCCCTTGGATAGCATTGCATGTTTACAATCACTCAGATGCATTAGCCAACCAACCCATGCATACAAAACAGGCCTGGGAGTTTTAAAATGTTGCTCTCTGTCGCCCCCTGCAGGATCTTGGCGTCCTGCACAGATCTTATGGAGGCCATCAAAGTGCTGGTTCTGTCCTCCAAAGACCTGCAGAGGGACATTGTGGAGAGCGGCAGGGTGAGTGAACGTTTTTTGAAAAGAGCGTAAAATGACAGAAGCACATGTTTATGAAGTTTCTGCTGTGTCCACAGGGGGCAGCATCTATGAAGGAGTTCTACGCTAAGAATTCCCGTTGGACGGAAGGTCTCATTTCCGCCTCCAAGGCCGTGGGCTGGGGCGCCACCATGTTGGTGTGAGTAATGCAGACAGTGATTAAAATAAAAATGTCATTTTTGGGGGATGCTGAGCCGCAGTGATTAAAGATCTCAATGGCCCATTGTAATCCGTTTTGTTTTTTCACAAATAAAATTGTATTTTTTCTGTTTTGTTTTCCATTATAAGCGCTTAGTTCAATTTTAATAATCAAGAAGAGCATGTCTAATCATTTGAATTCATAAAACTTGAAAATTTTAATAATAATGGGGCCCTATGAAATCGGTTTTATTCTCAAATTCTGATTTTACTTTTTATATCATCTGTGTTTTAAGATTTTATACAGATATATTATCAAAACTGGTAATCAAATAAATTCAAAACGTGTCAAATATTGATACTTAAATACAATCCCTTTGGAATATAAATTGCATTTTTGTCAAAGTGCTTCACAACAGATTTTCTGCATGAATTAAAACAGAAGGAAAAATCTTAAATATTTATTAAAAATGTTCTTGTGAAATTATTATTATTTTAATATATTGAAGTACATTTTATAATACAATAGAAATGGCCCTGAAAACACCATCAGCGTCACGCAGACGCACAGAACATGTAGACTTCATATTGCTTTTTGCAGTTTAATCATCACAGACACTAGTCTATATTGAGGTTTAAATTTGATTAAGTGTACAGCCCCATTTTGATTTCTTAATCCAAAATGTGTCAATTCCGCATTATACAGTGTATTCCGTTTTAATGACTGGATTCTGTCCGTATTTTCCATATCGCAGAAATCATAAAGCCCTGAGGTTTGAATCATATGCGGACTGATATATGAACCATCGCCATTTTGCAGCCTCCAGTAAAGAATTGTTTTCTTCTTGCAGTGATGCAGCTGATCAGGTGGTGCAAGGCAAAGGCAAGTTTGAGGAGCTGATGGTATGTTCGCACGAGATCGCTGCCAGCACAGCGCAGCTAGTTGCAGCTTCTAAGGTACAGCGCCAACAAATCGCCAGCAACATTTGCTCTCGAACTAACTTTCAATGATACATAATCTATTTTATCTTTTCAGGTAAAAGCAGACAAGGGCAGTACAAACCTTTCCCGCCTCCAGCAGGCCTCCAAAGGGGTCACCCAGGCCACCGCGGGGGTCGTGGCATCAACAAAGTCCGGCAAGTCTCAGATCGAGGATACAGGTGAGTTATTGTTTGGCATGTCGTACTTTAAGTGGCTCAACATTTTCAGACATGTTGAGCTGTGATGCTCGTGGGCGATTTAGGTTCAAATCTGGCTTCCAATTTCTTGTCCTTTCTCCATTATTCATTAAATAAGGGCCAAAAGTAAGTATTAACAGTGGTAGCAGCCTCATTTTGCCACTCATTGACCTCCACAGCCACATTGGCCCATTTTTACATTTAACTATAGCCATGGAAACTGGTTTATGGTGCTCTCCAGAGATACAGGAATGAGCCAGTCTGCACACAGTCAGGCTTTTCTCCATACAAGCACTTGTGCTGATGCTCTTCTCTAGAGGCAGAGGCATTTAAAAACAACATTGTTCAGTCACATGGAGTCAGTGACATTGTTTGTCCTTTCATTCATTTAAAAGCTTTTGATTCATCGATCATTATGCCCAGATTGACATACTACTCAATGTACAGTTTGCAAATTTTCTGTTTGCAGGGACTACATGGATTACCTTATACGTTTATTAAAATGTACATTATGCAACTATAGTATCCTGCAATACACTTGACTTTTTTTTTGTTTGTTTGAAACTCAAAATGTAATTCTAACATGATAACTGAAAGCTCCTTGCCAATATAAACATGAAATGAAGAGACATGCTGCTGCACTGATTTATTCACGCTGATTGTGAAATTACAGTCTGAAAGAAATATTTCTAATTATTACTGTAATTTCCTACAATATAAGTTCAGAGCTTACGGTGAAATTATGCACAATACTTGCAAACACAAACTGAAATTCAGGCCATGAAAAGATCGATGGCGTCTGTGTATCGATACAATATCACCACGCAAAATATTGAAGTTCTATGCTATAGAAAGTAGTGCTGTCAAATCGATTAATCGCGATTAATTAAAGGTTGTTTACATATGTGTTTGTGTATATATATATATATGTATATGTATATATATATATATATGTATATGTATATATATCTGTATGTGTGTGTAAATATAACACTTATGTTAACAAACATTTATGTTAGATGCGATTAATCGTGATTAATCGATTTGACCGTGCTAGAAAGTCATAAAATTTGATGGGTGTTTAATGCTGAAATCTCTTCTTGTTTCAGAAACTATGGACTTTTCCGCGATGACACTGACTCAGATCAAGAGACAAGAGATGGATGCACAGGTGAGCGAGTGTTAACCTGTTGTCCATGTCTTTGTGCAATAATGTGAACAAATCTGACTGTTTATTGTGTCTCAGGTGCTGGTGTTGGAGCTGGAGACCAGGCTGCAGAAAGAGAGGGAGCGACTGGGTGAACTGAGGAAGAAGCATTACGCCCTCGCGGGGGTCGCAGAGGGCTGGGGAGGGGAGGATGAGGGTAAGATCCGCAATAACACCACAAACATGAACGACACAATACTGTCTGACCATCAGCCAAAACTGCTTATTCCTCAAAACATCCCAGAATTCCCTAGCGAGTGGGGTGGATGGAGATTTTTAGGGCTGAAGATGGATTGACAAGCTAATTGGTGGTGCAAAGGGTGTGGGTTGTTTGCTTGTGCATAATTCGCTCTCTCTCTTTTGTCTCTTTCAGGAACGGGTTGAGACTTGAGGTGTTCTGTGCAACAGCCCTACGGACGGGCGCTTGGCATCTTTATATACACGCCATCTTTCCCTTCTCCCTTTTTATTGTACTTTTTAACTCTTATGATTTCTTTCATTGTACATTTTAAGCCAAATAAAAGGTGCTTTTTTTTTTTCTAACCTGCTCCCTCCCCTGCCCGTGGAGTGTGACGATAGTGTGCAACGAAGGGGAAGGGAGGGGAAGGCAGGAAGTGGATGGCACCACCTAGTGGACAGAGAGGGAAGTGCAGGCTCGCTGAACTGTCTGAGTATTTCATTTCCTCTTCCTCCTCATACGGAATGGAGACTCTCCCTCCTCCCCCGACCATTTAGAACAATCCTGTCTCCCTGTGGAACATCCCATGATGCATTGCACAAGGGTGAGTCACCCCATTTTGCAGGAAATGGCACTGTGCTGTCACTCTTCCCGACTCAATTTTTACAAACAGCAGCTGTGTGACTTGCACCTATCAAACGCATTCCTTGATGTCGTGTAGGATCGCCCTCCCCCAGTCCCCTTAGCAGTGGTCTCTGAACTAAAACAAAGAGCATTGGATGTAGTAGATGATGACCACTGTGGACTAACATCCGAAAACACTAACAAACTCAAAAAAGAGACTCGCCTTGATTCTCTTCCCGAGGCATTGATTTTATAAGAAACCCTAAATAGATTTAATCCACAGGCTTTTTACTGTTTCATCATGTTCACTTTTAGGGAAAAACCGCTGAATAGCTCATCTAACATATGATATTTCGACGACAACTGTGTCCTGATGTGTTTCACCAATTTCAAGTCCATGACTGACTATGAACTGACTGTTTTTGTGAGACTTCACGTCGGGCTAGAGCTCATGGTGTTTGTTTTATTAGCTCTATTAAGGTTTCCTGAGCACAGATAGATAGTGCACCATATTGTATTAGTAACGGTCCATAAAACGGTCCCGTAAGGTTTACACGCTGTTAATACGACAGTGTCTGTTAATTCCTGTTGCCGTCTTCTAGACATACTCGTACCCCTTCACACCGAGGCGAGGAGAGACATCCGTGCCTTCCAAAAGGGAAAAAAAAAAGGGTCAAGGATCACATTCCCTCAAAAATACCTTTAAAATTGTGATCTGAGTAGCATTAGGACAGTGTTTTAAAGTTGTTGTTTGGTATTGCGAACAGATCATGAAATCCGTAGAGAACTGTGTGGTGTGAGAACAGATATAACCATCCCTGTGTTCAACTCTGGTGTGTTTCGTTTGGTTTTTTGAGCTCCCCTTTTCCAACTTGGTAGATATCTAAAAGAAAGAAGAAATGATACAGAGCCCTTAGAGAACATGGTGATGGGAAATTTTGATTTCAGTGTTCTATCGCAAAAGAGTTCCCACAGGAAAGGTTGTAGTTGCGCTAAAAAATTTTTTTTTTTTTGAGTTATCTTGCACGAGTATCTTGTTCCCCCGAGAAACTTTGCATTCGCACGCAAAACTTTTTTGATGAAAATCACATTTCAAAGTTTCTCCAGGAAAGTAAAAGTTTTATGAGCAAAGTTTTAATATATGTTTTTTCCTATCACCATGTCCCTTCAGGGCCTCTGAAAAAGTTTTCGTAAGACCAAAATGGAGATGCATGAAAAATGTGAAGTAAATTGTATTGGGTTCAAGAGGCCTGTCCACCTCCGTCAAAGCAATGTAGACCACATAGCCTTGTAGACCACCACTGTCTGCCAGCAGCACAGCTCTCAACAGGGCTCGGCTGAACCTCCGCTCAGCCGGACACAGGGACACGCAGTCGTGTAGTCATCTACAAACCATCGGTTACCTCAACTTCTCCACAAACTACCAGTCAGCAACTACAAAAGAGAAAATGATTGCGTTAGGGTCCTGTAGACTCTGTATGAACATGCTTTGAGTGTGTGTGTGTGTGTGTGCGTGCGAGCGTGTGTTCTTTAATACTAATATAATGTGTGTGTGTGTTTGGGTGGATGCTGTGTGACTGAGATATGATATATACTGTATATCCCTTATGTTGTTATGTCTTAATACCCTCATATTGTTTCACTTGTTGCACTGCTTCGGCTGTTATGTTAAGTTGCGACACTGGGTATTTAATTTCCGTTTTTTGGAGTGTCATCATCACCTCCAGTAATGGTTTATTCCACCATTTTAGATTCGGTTGTCTAGTCTTACCAGCTCAGCCAGCCTCTAAACTGCCTCTCACTTTTGTTAATGGGAAAAAACAAGTCCGCTCTAACATTTTGGAGAATATCTTTGTATGATATATACTAAAACTGTGTGTGGGTTTGTTTAATTTTTCAGTTTTTAAATAAATATTTCACTCATTGATATTACCGCTTGTTTTGTCTCAATGCTGCTTGTGTAAGATTTTTGTGTTATGTCATAATTAACTTTCCCTCTGGCCTTCAAAAACCTCAGCAATGCCAACTAAAGATTTCAATGCAAGGTTGTGTAATTATTTACATTAAGCAACCAGTGAGTTAAGTTATGAAAAATGATTTGTTTGAGCAATAATAATGATTGAATCTGTTGGCATGTTGAAGATTATCCCACCAGGTGTCACTAAATAGTAGCCGGAATTCATTCAGGTTGGAGAAGCTCATCTTGTGCTGTCTAGTCTGAATCTACATTATAATGCTTTTGACACTGGATTTGCTATCATTTGCAGTGTCATATGGGAATAAACAATCAGAGCAGTTGGTAAAAACACATGTTAACAAGAAAAGAATGCAGCTGCCCATTTATAGTGGCTGTAAAATAAAAATACATGTAGTTTTATGTTTCATGATCAGTTATGCAAGAGAGTGAAAATGCTACGCTGGTCAAATAGGACCATTATTAGCTGGCCAAAAATGCTATAGTTTCTTTTTATTATTATTTTCCAAGAAATCAGATGATGATAGTTAGCTAGTCATGGTTTTGTAATCATTGCGGATCCCAGGTTCAATGGTGTCATTTGAATGTAATAATAATTTTGTGCCATTAACACATCTACATCGTGGAACCTGTGTTTTTGTGACAATGAGGTCCAACTGTATTTTAGAAATTAGTTAATTATTAAAAATACCACACTGACAAACACAAATATCAGCAATAAGTGTATAAATCTCAACAATGGTGACAATCAAAAAAAATATTTAATCAGATCAACTCTGGACATCACAAAAAGCTAGTAAAAGACAGAACAAAAACAAAAGCAAAGAGTTAGAATTAAAGAAAATAATTGGACGATTCATCTGCATAATGTATTCATGCTGTGATGCATTATGGGATTTTTGTACTATGGTACCCAGCATGCATTACGGCACGACACTAGATTCACCATTGTTGAGATTCATGTGCTGATTCTTGATGTCTTTCCGTGACATCACAGAATGCTTAAATACTCCAATTGATTTATGTAATACAGCTGAATCTGATATCACAGAATCAGGCTTGAAACGTAAGTGAATTAATGGCATTATGTTGTAATTATAAGTGTAATTATGCTGTGCAGGGAGCACTGCGTGTCTACACACGCCATTTACAAATACAATGTCACAGACGACAAACAAGAAGAACATATATTAATAGTTAAGAGACCAGCAAAAGGAAACAAAGCTATAATGCTGTTTGTTGTTTATTCTTCCTCTGCTGAGACCTTCAGAAATGTAATGTCTTCTTATATCTTCAGTTGATTTCATCAAGGCTGTGGCTGAAGTCAGTTGTAGTTCCTCGTTCAGTGATTCTGATTGTTAACAGGTTTGTTAATGCTGAGATGACTCTATAAATAATATGTAAAGATTTTGTGGCTTAGATAAGGTCCAGTTCTGGTTTATTCATTGCTCTTGGCTGACATGTGGCATTGCTATGACCTGCTTGTAGCTCAGATCTGGAAAAACAGGAGCGATCCACCCAAGTGCCATCATTCCACGCCGCATGTGGCCCAGATCATCACTCATGCCAGATGTGGGCCGGATCTGGGCCGACACAAAGTTGCTGTCTGGGACACATTCAATATAGAGGTATATTTTTATATGCTTCTTATTCATATCAATTTGTCTTGTCTGTCTGTTTGTGTACTAATTATACTGTAACCAACAGTCAATACAATGATATATAATATAATGCACAGATACCACTCACCTAAAGGATTATTAGGAACACCAGTTCAATTTCTCATTAATGCAATTATCTAATCAATCAATCACGTGGCAGTTGCTTCAATGCATTTAAGGGTGTGGTCCTGGTCAAGACAATCTCCTGAACTCCAAACTGAATGTCAGAATGGGAAAGAAAGGTGATTTAAGCAATTTTGAGCGTGGCATGGTTGTTGGTGCCAGAAGGGCCGGTCTGAGTATTTCACAATCTGCTCAGTTACTGGGATTTTCATGCACAACCATTTCTAGGGTTTACAAAGAATGGTGTGAAAAGGGAAAAATATCCAGTATGTGGGCGAAAATGCCTTGTTGATGCTAGAGGTCAGAGGAGAATGGGCCGACTGATTCAAGCTGATAGAAGAGCAACTTTGACTGAAATAACCACTCGTTACAACCGAGGTATGCAGCAAAGCATTTGTGAAGCCACAACACACACAACCTTGAAGCGGATGGGCTACAACAGCGGAAGTGGTACCCCACCGGGTACCACTCATCTCCACTACAAATAGGAAAAAGAAGCTACAATTTGCATGAGCTCACCAAAATTGGACAGTTGAAGACTGGAAAAACGTTGCCTGGTCTGATGAGTCTCGATTTCTGTTGAGACATTCAGATGGTAGAGTCAGGTGTAAACGGAATGAGAACATGAATCCATCATGCCTTGTTACCACTGTGCAGGCTGGTGGTGGTGGTGGTGTAATGGTGTGGGGTGTTTTCTTGGCACACTTTAGGCCCCTTAGTGCCAATTGGGCATCGTCTAAATGCCACGGCCTACCTGAGCATTGTTTCTGACCATGTCCATCCCTTCATGACCACCATGTACCCATCCTCTGATGGCTACTTCCGGCAGGATAATGCACCATGTCACAAAGCTCGAATCATTTCAAATTGATTTCTTGAACATGATAATGGGTTCACTGAACTAAAATGGCCCCCAGTCACCAGTTCTCAACCCAGTAGAGCATCTTTGGGATGTGGTGAAACAGGAGCTTCGTGCCCTGGATGTGCATCCCACAAATCTCCATCAACTGCAAGATGCTATCCTATCAATATGGGCCAACATTTCTAAAGAATGCTTTCAGAACCTTGTTGAATCAATGCCACGAAGAATTAAGGCAGTTCTGAAGGCGAAAGGGGGTCAAACACAGTATTAGTATGGTGTTCCTAATAATCCCTTAGGTGAGTGTATAATGTATATTGTAATATAAACCTCAGTTTGTACATCAGACTGAATTCTATAGTGTTTAATAATACACACGTAACATTGTAAATGTGAGATATAAAGAACCAATGCATCCATAATATCACCGAATATGTAGACCACAGGAATAAATCAATCTGTATAATCTTAAATAAATGCAGAGATTACCACAATCCCTAATCCACCAGGAAAATATAGTTTGTCCCTGTTTAAATCTAAGCCTCCCAGTGAGCTTGTTTACAACAGACTTCACTGAAGTATATGGTGTATGAACAGTATATAGCAGTGGTTTGTGCTCAGGGCCCAAATTTGACCACAAATTCACTGGTGTGTTATTGAAATGAAACAACTTATCTCTCAGGGTCAAGATTAAATTCGTGTTGAATGCAATCAGATCTCAGTGTGTTAGGATTTAATATGCCACATGCTCATCTCATACCACTCTTTGAATCTCTTGTGCGTTCTCTGTTCAGTGTGTCAATGCACCAGTCTGTCTGAGTCAGTCTCTGCTGCAGAGTTTTGACTCACTGAACAGCTCTGCTATTTTTAGCCTCTGCAGCTAACACTCCATCAGGTTACAGCAAGCCTTCCCTTCACTACGAGGGCTGAACACCAAACCGAGAATAAAGGATTGCTTATGGAAAGATGCTCGTGAATGCCGTCTCTGTTAAATAGGAAGGGTGGGGATGGGTGGTCACTTCAAAACAGTCAACCTACCATAAAAATACCAGAGTGCGCCAAGCTCTGTCATTTTAAAGGGATAGTTCACTCAAAAACTGTATAGTCAAATATTTATTATTTACACTGTCATGATGTTCCAAACATGCACACATACACAAAAAGAGACAAAAAAAGAAGTTGTGAAGAATGTTCATGCTGCTCAGTTCCATATAGTAAAAGTGGATAGGTACTGTGGCTGTCCAAAAAGGATAAAAGTACTACATAACGAATAAGAAAAGTGGTCTATATGACCCATATGCTATTTCAAGTGTTTTTAAGCCATGCAGCTTTATTTGAGAAAAGCACAAAATTTTAAGTCGCGGCTGAAAAAAAGAAGAAGTCACTATTCACTTTCTGTTCAGAAAAGCTTGGAACTACTTCTCTTGTGATCCACTGAAAAAAAACAAAGCGTCACATTTTTGGGTGAACTATCCCTTTAAGAGTTTGCTTTAGCCCACGGTCTTGTAAACACTAAAAAGTGCTGCTGCTGGATGAGGAGGCAGATGTTAGATGTGAGGTCATTGGCCAAAAAAAGACGGTTCTCCCTGTGGACTACACTTTCACCAGCCAATAAACAGAACCCGATCCGCTCGGAGCGCCATCATTCCTTACTGCAGTCTGGTGTATCTGGAACATGAGTACTTGGTGTTCTTTGTTTGATTTTCTGCTGAGTCATTACATCACTAGACGTTTCATCCTATGGCTGGATATAGAGCACTGCTTCTGTGTGCTGCTCATATTCCTGCATTTATTCAAGGGATAGTTAGTTCACCTATAAAATTAATATCTGCCATCATTTACTCATCTCATGTTGTGCCATGCCTACGACATCCTTTCTTTTGTGGATCACAAAAGATATTTAACATAATGTCTTAAGCAGTTCTTTCTCACACAAATGGAAGTGAGTAAAAAAGGCTCATTGATGCCATGTCAGAATTACCGTTATTACGAGATTCCGAAAGCGTTAATATCATTGCAGAACAAATCAAACTTGAAAAGTTTCATAAAATGTTGCATAGAAACTGTCCTGCATTTGATCTTACGATCATTTATCAAATGCGTACGTGTGATTCAGGGAATGAATGTCCAAAAAAAAAAATGTGAGTACGCCTCCCTTTCAGATGTGAAATTTATAAATCACAAATGATCTTGAAATTGTGCGCAGCTGAATGTTTCAGATCTTGTAAACGCCTCCTAATTAATGTCATTAACATATAAAAGAGCTAGTTTTCCAAATACCAACAGTTCTCCGACTCTCTGTCTGCTTAGACCTTGATGCGGCTCTGAGCACTTTTCCAGATTAGTTTTGGCAGATCATTTTAGATTCGTAAACTGCCCAGAGCAGATTGTCACGGGTTGTCATCTCATATTAATTAAAATGCAGCAAAACAAACAAAAAAATACATCTCAAGACATTGCATTTAAAAAGTGTTCTGTGTTAATGTCCTCTTAAATGGATAGTTGGCCCAAAAATGAAAGTTCTGTTCATGTCCAAACCCACAAGACTTTCCCTCATCTTTCGGGAACACAAATGAAGATCTTTTTGATGAAATCTGATACTTTTCTGTTCCTTTGCAACTGACTCTTTGAGGCTTCAAAAAGTTCTTAAAGAGATTGTAAAACTAATCCATAAGAAGTCCACATTTTCTGGAGATAAACACAATCGCTTCATATGATCAACAGATTGAATTTAGGCTTTAATTCACATATAAACATTGATCAGCGAACATAAACAGAAGCTCAACTGAAACTGCTTGGCTCTTGCGGAAGCTCAAAAGCTCACACGAGAATGAACCTCATTGGTTCTCGCATATCAAACGAACATGCTTGAGCCTCCGTTTACCATAACTGATGTGAGTTGATGAACGTTTATATATGAATAAAAGCCTAAATTAAATCTGTTCATCATATAAAGTGATTTTGTCTACTCAAACCACTCAACCAAAAGCACCTAAACCACTCAATTCATCCGGATTAGTTTTCCGATGTTTTTATGAACTTTTAGAAGCGTCAAAGTGGTAGTTGCGTAGCTGTCAATGAAGGCACAGAAAGCGCTCCGATTTCATCAAAAACATCTTAATTTGTGTTCCAAAGATGAATGAAACTGGAATGACATGAGAGCGAGTAATTAATGACATAAATTTAATTTCCGGATGAACTATCCCTTTAATTTGCTCGTCGGCCCTAAAATATTGTCATCCAAACCCATGATTTATGCCTTTAAATATTTCTTACGGTGTTTCACAATTACTTGGAATGTCTTCAGATCTCTGACTAATACTGACATTATTTGCGATGTGATAACTTCCTTTCTCTGTTTAATCAGTGTGCTGAGGGAACGGCGAGACAAGATGGACGGCGTTCAGTCTCGTTGTGGAAGAGCGGAAGGTCATCCGAGGACTTGGAACAGAGGAAACGGTTGTAATCCAGTGCATATTTGTACGCTGTATGTGTTTTTCTTTGTAGCTCCTGTGTACATATTCATCTATCAACCACCAGAGAGCTGGGTAATCAACTGTAGGTGATATTATTCGCCCACACACTCACCACCCGACCTCTGACAGACCTTAGACAACCTCAGTCAGCATGCTGTGTGAGATAAACTCCGGGCCCAGACACTGAATGACACCAGCCCTTCACAGACGTACACTTGCACTGCCTCCTCCGCAACTTGAGGAGAAAGAGAGAGCCAGTTGCTAGGAGACTCGGCCTCCAGTGCAAACACAGAGCCATCTGTCTGTGTAAAGAGGAGACGTAGGGCAACTGAAAGGCTGGCAGACTCCCTGGAACAACAGAGGAATGGAGAGCAGCCACCATCTTGTATTTTAAGCTCCTCCATATTGAAATAATGCTCTTTTTGTTACAGTTAGCCCACATCTGGACTTTTACCTCATTTGCGGTGTTGAAGGTAGGACTGGAGTGTATCTGCTAATCACGTTGGGCCTGAATATAAAATGTTAAACTTTTAGTTTTAAGACAAAACATAATATTCAAGCAATATTTCACCCAAAATGAAAATTATTTAGGTTATTTACATTAATGTCATTCCCGATTTGTAGGGTAATCTTTCTTCTGTGGAACATAAAAGGAGAAGTTTGGCAGAATGTCCAAGCTGCTATTTTACAATGAAAATAAATGGGACCTGGTGAGCTGAACTCCGTAAACAAGTGAACCACATGACTTGTACACTTTATTACAAGTCCTTTTAAAGGGATAGTCGACCCAAAAAAGAAAATTATGTCACCATTTACTCACCTTCATGTCCTCCCAAACATATATGACATACTATTTTTAGGGAAAAGAAAGGCTTTATTGTCCATACAATGGAAGTCAGTGGTATGTTTAAATTTTTGTTTGAACTATCCCTTTAAGAAATACCATTGTTTTGTGAAAGTTGTTTTTTGGCTGAAAAAAAAATTTGCACTGCTTTTGCTTTTAAATTTCATTCTAATTCAATATATTTAATCATCTTCATGTTTGAGTATGTGCAAGTGTGAATAGAATTCGAGAGCTACTGTGAAAAGGAAGAAATTTAACAAATAACAACTTTACATTTTTGTGATTTTGCTATACTGGATATCTTATAGCCCCACTACACTTTTGTTGCATGGAAAAGAGCAGCATGGACAGGCTAAATATCTCATTTTGTGTTCCACAAAAAGACAAAAAACATTTATTGGAACATCATGAAGGTTAAAAAATGTCTCTTTAAAATCAGTGTGCAGTTATGTGTCTAGAAAAATAAAAACATAAAACAAATCAATCAATATTTCAGTTTTATTGACATTTTATATCAATGCTGATGGGAGTCCCAATAACATCATAATTCTCTCATCATCCATTTATAAAATACACTGCAGTTGAAACTTCTTACTGGAATACAAAAGTAGTAAATTTTGGTGTCCAGACATAAAGCGATAACAAATGCCACAACTTAGTCCCTGACACAGATGAAAATCAGTTATGGTGAATAAATACATTTATGCACATATATTACCACGCGTCAATTAAAGTTTTGAGTAAATTAGATACGCTGAGAAGCTTGTTTTTCCACTATACACAACCCGACATGCTACCATTCTCTGCACCCAAGCAAAAAAGCCTTTTTTGTTAGGTCAACTCATTTGCAGTTGAGTCTTTGGTGATTTTTGGAGACAGTGATGTGTCATTTAGTTATCTTGGGTATACAGAGGAGCTGATTAGTAGTATTTTTAATTTAGATAACCCAATGGATAGGCAGTGTACGGTCTCATTTTATGTCCTTATTTCCTAAAAAGCCCATTAGCACGCAAGAACAGTCAGTACAAATTAACAGCTGGGACCAGCACAAACTGTTGGAACATGAAACACAGACACAAAGATGTCAAGATAAAGCACCTTGTGAACAGCTTTACACAAATGTTTACATTCACGTAACTATTCGCATATTTCATCCAAAAACAGTTAGATGTTCATTTTATGTGAAAAAAGCATGTCTGTAAAGTTCACTTTACCCTTCTTAAAGGGATAGTTCAGCCAAAAATGAAAATTCTGTCATCATTTACTCCCCCTCAAATTGTTCCACACCTGTATAAATTTGAAAGTCAACGGTGCCCCACAACTGACTAAAGAATACAAACGTTCTTCAAAATATCTTCCTTTGTGTTATTTTATACAGGTGTGGAACAACTTGAGAGTATGGAAGTTTATAAAACTCAAATGCGAGTTATGAATTCAAAATTGTGTGATATCAAGTTGCAATCTGAGTTATAAACTCGCTATTCTGACTTTTTTTTTTTATTGTAAGTTTATATCCACATTTGTGAGTTATAAAGCCAGGATTGTGAGATATGAACTCGCAACTCGCAATTGGACTTTATAACTCGCAATTGCGAAGTCAAAATTGCGAGAAAAAATATTTTTTATTCGGTGGCGGAAACAAGCTTCCTTACGAGGGTGAGTAAACTATGACAGTATTTTCATTTTTGGGTGAACTATCCCTTTAAGGTACGGTCACATTAGTGATATTTCAGCAAAATTTCGCTGTCAAAAAAGAGTCCATTGTATTTCTCTGAAACACAGCTCACACATCAAACTCCCTTTCAAAGCAAGCTGTTTTCTGTCGGTCAGCGCAGTGAACTTTTTCGCCCTCACGTGAAACTCCCAAACACATGCGTCGGAATGACTGGATTTTGTCTGCGAAATTTCGCTGAGCAACAGTGAATGTGAGCGCACCTTTAGACGGTTTAAAGGAATAGTTCTCTTAATGTACTCTCAATTTTGAGTGAACTATTCCTTTAAGCCCTTTGTGTTGGTCCGTCAGAGCTCCATTCAGAGATCTCTCCATGCCAAGTCTCCTCGCTGGCGCAGATGGTGCTAACCTCAGCTGAATTCGGATAGGTCAGCCTAGTAGTTTCTCACTGACACCAAGTGGAGAAAGCCCCATCAGCTCGGCGAACTCGTGACCCTGATTCTGCCAAGCACGACGTGCCTTCTGAGCCCTGCCTTATGTCATATACGTGTATGAATAGAGCCGCTTGTAGCATAAACAGTCGAGCTGAGATGAGCGTGAGATGCGGTTTGCTGTTGTTTTTACACACATGTCTGTACACCTTGTGTATGCATTCATGTATCTCAGTGTGCTCCCATGTGCCAGGGCGGACACACACACATGCGCGCTCTCTCCTCCAGACACACAAAGCCCCCCGGGGCGGCCCGCTCTCCTGATTTCGGTCCAGCTTGGGGCGTGTGTGTCAGCAGGAGATGGAGGGTAGAAGAGGGTTTAAGAGGGTAATGGCAAACCAAAGTCAGTCATTCACCCACACATTCACCATCCACCCTTCATCCGCTTGCTCTCTCCAGGACGCTCGCTCAGTCCCAGCCGTTGTCCTTGATCATGTGGGCGAGCTCGATAATGAACTTGCCCTCCTTGTACTTCTGACTGCTCTCAAAGGCATGTTCCTGGGGGCAGGAGGAGAGCGAGAAACCATATTGACCGCAGGACTAACTTGGATGTGAAACTCGTCATCATTTATGGGTCAGTGACAGATTGTTTACAATAAAAAAAGAAAAAATCTTTCATGTTGGTTTCATTCAGTTTTTCAAAAGCTTTCATGCCATTTTCGAAAAAAGTTACAACTGAAGGACTCTAAAAATGTCATGTGGTGCAATCATCAAATAAAATACCATTTTCCTTAATCCTTTTTTATTAAAGTTTTTGAGAATATTTGTCAAGGAAAAAAGTATCTTTTCAAATATGAATATATTATGCTTTTTGGGGAGTCGCACCACATGACATCTTACAACCTGAACTCCCAACAAACAAGAATAATTAAGTTAAGAAAAAGTTTGAAAAACAGTTATGAAAAACGTACATTCCATTTCGTCAATTTGAAAACGTTATGCACACGTTACTTTTGAATGTTCTCTAAACATTCTGAAACGAGTAGTAACATTTTTTCAAAAACGTTTCATGAGTGACGTATAAATAATGTTTCCGTGCTAATGTTTGAGAACATTATTAAAAGGGTCATGAACTGAGAAATCAAAATTTCCTTATAGATCATTGCACTATAAAAACATCTTGTAAGTTTTAGAACTCAAGACTTTCTCGTAAGTCTAAAAACAACTTATATTGAAGCTAGTCTGCCAAAACGACGGATTCTGGAATGTGGCACTTTACGACATAATAGTGTGGCTAAGCATTGCTTCCGCAGAAGAAGATCAACACCTGCTTCTACATCACTGCCTGTTTATCCCACCCATTCACACATAGAAGTTAAATAACGAGAGAGGCAAACGAAGGTCTACGCAGAAACTAAACGATAAAGATGGCTCAGAAAACAACAAGATGCTGTGCAGTGCCAAGTTGTGGAAAAACACAGTCTTTGTATTGCCTTCCTTCTGATCCCAACATTAGGAAAGAGTTGATGAACTTTATTTCCATACCACGTCAGTAAGAACTTGGTCCTTTGTTCACTTAATTTAACTGCGCATTTGTTTACAAACAAGGCACAATTCGACACAGGATTTTCAGCAAGACTGAAATTAAAAGACGATGCTGTGACTAAACTGGATCCGACAGCAATGTCGCGCCACACAAGTGTGAGTAACTGGTTTTATTACGTGGTCACTATTGCTTTGTCTTTTATTACAGATCGCTTGATATGTTATTTTTTTTAAATATATATTTATGTTTTTAAAATTGTGATTAAATTACACAGAAAGCGATCAAAGAAGACTCTCTAATGGCTGAAGCTGTCGATCACACAGTGTTTATCTGGACTATCACCAAAACTCCCGTTATGAATCTCTAACTGTATTTACACCATGTTTGCACTGTTAGAAATGATCGAAGCATATGTGCGAGTGCAGAAACCAAGTTCCAATGACATGATCGCTGCCATCACACTGTCATCGGCTACGATGTTCATTGCTGCAAGATTTCATGCGACGGGAGTTGACCTAAATATAGTGCGATAATCACGACTAGTTAATCTTGACAGCTGTGAGCCATAGTAGTAAAAAAATTCCGCAGTGGGGGCTCAAGCCGTAACTGTCTGGAAGCACCAGTTCCACATGTAATACTCATTTCATAATATGTCAGCCAATCACAGCAGTGGGTGTTTACACCGAAGTCTCACAGCAGACACTTCTTCAAACAGAGCGTTCAGACCAGAGGCTAAAATCAGGGTAGAAAAATAGCATTTTATTTCTAAATTATGACAATTTATGACATTTAAGTTTTAAGTTTATAACAACATTACAAGTTCACCTCAGAAAACACTATGAAATAATAAAAAAATGCAGTTCATGATCCCTTTAAAGACCAGATAACTTTGTACGAAGGTTCTATTAACGTCACTGATGTTCATAACTTTGAGTGAACCTTGCCAGAACGCTAGCCAAAGTTCTGGGAAAAAATTTCAAGAATTTTATTCCTTTAATGAAGCGCTTTTTTCATTATTATTAGTGACAGTTGCATGCCCTCACCCCGAATAACATAATTCATTTTAATTCAGTAAATAAAAACATGCTCATCATAGAAGATGTGCATTCAATCATTGCATTATAATGTATTTTGAAATAAATTAATAGGTAAGAAAAAAGCATTTAATATTTGTCTTTTCTTTTTATAGCTGATGGATGCAGGCAGCATGGAGCACTCATCAGATTTCTGGAGAAGGGCACTGGGTCAAGCTTCCCAGCTTTTCTGAAACGTCTGCATTCACATTGACATAAATATCTGACGTGTTTATAAATAACCAGGTCACTATGGGAACGTATATTTGTTTGTGTGCATACTGGTGTTTGCATCAGTCCAAACTCCATGTCAAGGGCGACCGGAAATCCACCAGCACCGAAAAAACAATCGGCATGTGGCACAGCTGCTGATTAAAAATGGACACCATGCAAGGAACGTGTCCTGCTTAGACAAGCCTTTATGAGCAAGCTTGAACTCGCGAAGCATTGCATATTAACAACGTGCTATTATCTTGAAGCGATCGTGACTCTGGTGACCTTTTCGGTCAACGTAAACATGCAAACACATTCAGTTTCTTCAGGTAAATGCAGATTCAAGTAGCTGTTTGTTGAGCACGGGGCTTAAGGGTGTAAACAGAAAGCTTTAAAGGGGTAGTTCACCCAAAAATGAGAATTCTGTCATCATTTACCCATGTGTTGCCCAATTCTGTTTGACTCTCGTCTCAACATTTTTTGGACCCCATTGAATTCATTAAATGGACAAAACAGTACTTTAAATGATCTATGTGCTCCACAGAAGAAAGAAAGTCGGAATTTTCATTTTTGGGTGAACTAATATCCAATTACAATGTTTTCATATAGCCATCTTCCACCCTCTCTGATCTGCACTGTTTTTGCTACTGTACGTTTAAAGGTATAGTTCATCCAAAAATGAAAATTCTGTCATCATTTACTCAAGTTGTTGCAAATCTGTATGAGTTTCTCAAAAGAAAAGAGGACGTTGACGATAGCTACTGATTTCCATTGTAGGAAAAAAATATTATTGAAGTTAATGGCTACTGTAAACTGTCTGGTGACCAACATCTTTTGAGTTTAACAATACAGGTTTGAAACAACATGAGGGTGAGTATGTGATAACATTTTCATTGTTGGGTGAATTATCCCTTTAAGACTACTATATGTAAATGACCTGTGGTAGGAGGTGATGTCACTTTTATGTAAAGATACTTTAACTTTCCGTGTGTTGTGAGCGTTTTCTTACATATTTCCACCCCAGTGTGGTTTTGCAGTTTTCGCAGTAGATGTCCGCCACAGCATGAAGCCCCGTGAGCAGAACTCTCTCCTCCGCAGGGCCACATCCCACGTTCACCCTGAGGAGACCAGGGAGACACAATCACACACAGGAAGCTACAATCAAGTGACATGAACAGAGTTCTTACTGTTTGAAAGTCAGTATTTTATTCACCATGGTAGCATGAAATTGATTAAAAGTGGCAGTAAAGACATTTTAATTATGATGAAATTTATTCATGAATGAATCCTGAAAAATTTAATGTATCATGGTTTCCAAAAAGATATTAAGCAGCACAACTATTTTTAACATCGATAATAATCAGAAATGTTTCTTGAGCAGCAAATCATCCTATTAGAATGATTTTTGAAGGATCATGTGAATCTGAAGACTGGAATGATGATGCTGAAAATTCAATTACATTAAAATCTTTTGAAACAACTATTTTAAAGTGTAATACAATTTCACAATATTATTGTTTTTACAGTATTTTTGATTAAATAAATGCAGGCTTGGTAAGCAAAAGAGACTACTTTGAAAAACAGTAAAAAGGCTTATAGTTTATATGCACACCACTGCCATGTCAAACATATATCCATGTAAAAACACAGAAACAACTTACACAGAGTTGAACAGATAAGCTCTGCCCTGACTTCCTTGAAAGGACTAAAAGAAAAAGAGAACTGCATGTGATATCACATTTAAATGCTAATCTGAAACTGTTAAAGAGCAGCTTTTCATCTGTGCAGAACTGATGTGACATTAAACAGCATGTGTTGATCTTAAAATCTGTGGGCCTCTCATATGCTTAATAAACATGTTTGTTCATGTCCTGTTCCCTGCGCCTGTTGTCAGGTCGTAATTTCTCAGCTCATTAATCACCTTGGAGATGAGCTCGTCGTGGTTGGCGAGGTGTGCTCTGCAGTGGATGCAGCTGTAGGTGCGGTGGCAGCTGGGCAGGTACGCCTGGAAGGTTTTGGAGCGCGTCATAGTGACCATGGGCCGGGTCGGTGGGCGGTGCAAGAAGGGGCTGCCGGCCCAGGTCGGCTCACATGGGAAGCACCGCAACACACAGGTGAGGGCCGTGGTGGGGCGGGGTGGGAGGTATACACCTGCACACACAGGGATGTCCTGGGATGAGTATCACAGCTGTATGAATTGCATTGCACTCTTTGTGTGGGCGACCTCTGAGTTAACCAGTGCCGTGAGTTTAAGGCAGGACTATCTGTTGAACAAGGTTAGATTACTATTGCCCACGGTAGACTTAGGGTGCGTTCACACTTGTCATGTTTGGTTCGATTAAAACGAACCCCGGTGCGATTTCTCGGTTAGTGCGGTTCATTTGAACATATGTAAACGCTGTAAACGCCGCTAAAAAGATGGGTCTCGGTCTGCTTCCAAACGAACTCTGGTGTGGTTCGATTGATATATGAACGCAACACGGACCAAAGACATGTAAACGAACCAAAAACAGGACGTGATTTCACAAGATGCGACGCTACAGCTGATTTGATGACACGGAAAGATCGGTGTATCCAAAATGAGTAGAGGGCAAACGTGGAGCAACGAGGAGGTAAAGCGCCTCATCAATATTTGTTTCTTGAATGTTTTGAACATTTTATGAGCTCTTCGTGAGTTCTCAGCTGGTAAAAATAAAACCATACGTACACGCATAAAATGATGGCGTTTAATCCAGCACACAGCATTGTTTTGAATGTTCGGTAAGCAAGCGCCGTGGTGAAATATGCGTCATAAAAGCAGATCAATCAGGTTGCGACCGTATCCTTATGCCTTTGTTTCGGTAACTTTAGGTTCGCTGTTGAAAATGACAGTGTGAACGCTTAACGGATGAGGACTATATGTTTTGTTTTTGTTTTTTGGTCTGGACCAAACGAACCGAACTACAAGTGTGAACACACCTTTAGAAACCAAGAACCAGTTCTTATTCAGAATTTACAACAAAACTGAATCTACAGTGTGAATCATACAATTCTTGAACAAATTAATCTTATAAGCAGGAGCTTTTTAGAACTTTTTATAACCATACAGTCCAGCCATTTTAGTTTAAATGATTACTTGTTCTTTATAGTAACTCAAACACTTACTTCCAGCAACCTATCTTAAAGAGATAGTTCACCCAAAAAAGAACATCTTTTCACTCAAGCCATCCTAGGTGTATATGACTATCTTCTTTCAACCAAATACAATCTGAGTTATGTTATTTTTAAAATCCTGGCTCTTCTTATAATGAGAATGAATGGTACCAATTTTTGAAGCCCAAAAAAGTGCATCCATCATAAAAAATATAATAAAAGGCTCATGGGACTTAAATCAGTGTAGGTTGGCCAGATTGGTTATATGACAACATTTAGTGAAAGATGCACATTCAAGGGTTTCCTCAGTAATTTTCATAAAAATGAATCAATTAAACATTTTTTATTTGTTTAGTTTTGATTATTTAATACACATTCAAGGTCAATTATTGAATTTCATTTATGTGGCCACAAAACTAATTAAATAATTATTAAAAAAAACATATTTAAAAAGCTATATGTAAGGCCATATGTCAACCAAAGCGTTTTTAGCCAGCTGAAAACACCAGCACTCTTCTGAAAACGCTATGCTGTGGGTGCTGGAGAGTTTTTTTCAGTTGAGACACTGTATGTGCTATAGACTAAATATCCACAAAAGTGTTACTAGTACCTGATTTCCCTGATAATTTGTTTGTGAATATAAAAATGTCGTTACAATGTAAAGTATTTGCTCTTGCTCTTGTTTTAAATTATTTTGTTCCATTGTTGTGTTTGTTATTGTCGTCTGTTGCCACTGAAGTATTTGTCCCCCTCCTCCTCCATTGTGATTGGATGGCTGGGTAAAAATTGACAGTGATGACCCAAAGTTGAACATTTTTCAACTCTCAGCGACTGAAAAAAATCTTGCATTTTAAAAACATGGCGCTCACATTGAAAACAGCTGGAAAAATACCCTAGCCTCAGGGGGAAAAAAATGCTTTGGTGGCCACACGGCCTAAAAACACCTTTCGTGAGAATTATCTCATCATTTGACAACAGAATTGTATTTTCTTCCCCATTTTTAAAGGAAACATTGAGGAACAGGGTTTGTTAAGAGGAATCAGAAATGGAAATGTTCAATTTCATATTCAGTTTACACTAAATCAACAAAACCTTAAATCCAGTGTTGTTGTTGTTGTTAACTAAAACTAAAGTTATAAAAAATCGTTTTCATTAATTGAAGTAAAAATGAAATATAGAAAAAAATATAAAAAGTATATAAAAAAACAATACTGCTTAAAATCATGTGGGTTTTAACTGTGGCCAGAAAGTACTCGGGCCATAAAGCAACACTCTCTGAACAACTTTGCAACAGCATAGCAATGCCATGGCAACCACTCACAACACCCTTGCATCATGGTGGCCACTGACCATACACTCACAAGTGGTACAAAAATTGCACGCTTGCCCTTTAAGAATTTCCAGCAGTTAGCAGCTGTTTTTATGCAGCAGTCTGAAGCTTTATTGTTACATTACTCTCTCAGTCCGAAGGCTTTGTTGAGACAGGGGTGAGCACGTCTTAAGAGTCCAGAGCAAAAAGGCGGCTCTTATGTTCTGTTCATTGTTTCCCCGTCAAAGCGTGGGGCTGGGGAATAAAGAGGCTACTGATGGATCGAAGCGCTTTCCCACACAAACACACAACCGTCGGCTGGGGCAAACGCACACTCGTCCTTCAACACATCCGCAAATAAACTCTCTCTAACATTCTGGTGACCTGCTCTTGCCCCAGTTCTACACTCTGACCCATGCGGGTATTTTAGGACTCTGCGAGTTTGCTCAGGACATGATGCTGAAAAGGTCCTGTGGTGTTTTCTTACAGTTTACTGTCAACCAAACGATACACTTTGTGACACTGCTGTAACTGCATAATAGATGAGATAATGGATTTGTCTTTCTCTCGCACGAGCTTTGGGAGAGACTAAGTGGCTTTTATTTGTTCAAAGTTAATGCTGGTTCCAACTATATATTATATTTAAACTGAAATGTAAGATGTTTTGCATGGAAACATCAATAAATTATCCCAAGAGTGGAAACCTAATGATTTAGCAGTATTTCAGGGAGATGTAAACTATCCTTCGAGACTCAATGAGTATGAAATGATCAAATCCATCTGTTATTGCTCTGGAATGTTTTTTTGGGGGGATTATCTGTTTGTATTCCTTCTAATTCACTCAGTTGCATATTGAATCCAGGTTTTGGATTGCCATAACAGGCAGATCGATAAAGGAAGAGAGTCTCAGTACGGTTTCATCATGCAGACAAAAACACATTGGCTGAGCTCTGATCCGTGAACACTGATGAACCTTCGGGCACAACCAGTTCAAATACTGATCACTGATCCAACACATAAACTGTGCCTCAGATCACAAAGCTGGACACAAGCTGAATGCAAAGCAGCACTTCTTATAGTAATTGTATGTAGTGTTCAAGAGATTAAACTAGGGGTGACAGAGGCTAGAAGATTCAATCAGATTTTTTAAACTGAGGTTTTTAGGTTCTGCATAGAACAAACACTACTAAAGATCATAAATATCAGCATTAAAGGAATAATTCACCCAAAAATTAAAATTCTTCACCCTCATGTCGTTCCAAACCCACTTGTTATTTATCCATGGAACACAGAAGTAGAGTTTTACGCAGCACTTTCCTTACAACACTGAGAAAAAAAAAATTGGTGTGGGATTTACTTCAAAACTATTGTAACTTTCACAAATAATTACAAAAAATGGCAAGTAACACTGAATTAATGGTGAAATTTTGAAGTAGAAAGACTGAAATAGTATTTTCTTGTAAAATGTACTTCAATAATATTTGCTTTTTACTTTGTAAAATTTTGTGAAAAAAATGATTTTTTACAGTGAAAAACAGTTTGTTGTGTCTAGGTCTGCCATGCTCCAAAAATGACAAAAACACCTTAAATTCAATCCCAATGATTTGAAAGGCCTGTCCAAATACCCACACTTGCAGTTTTGACCACTTGTCTACTAACATTATGTATTTCCATGGGTGTTTTTGGCTCAAGTGGGCATGAAGACTGCATGGGTGTGTAGAACCTTTGATTACCTGATGGGAAACACTTATAGTGCAGTAAAAATGCAGGTTTTCACAGAGCTTTATTAACACGTTTTGACTTTCAATACTTTGCACTTTAAAATAAACTTGTATATGTCAGTTCAGCAGTCCCTAAGTAACAGACGGCACGATTTAATAACTGTGGTGCTTCTAATAAATGATAAAAAAAAGCAGTGCACCAATAAAATTTGCAACATTTTATGTTATATTTTATGGTTATGTTTTCCTTGACATCTTGCAATTTCGGGGCACGTGAGTTCCTGCGTGGTGCATGATGGGATACGCTTAGCGTCAAACACCGCTCTGAATCGGTGTACGAGATAGTGTGATTTAGTGTTTACTGAGCTTTGGCATTTTTCAGACTCGGACAGTCTTGCGCACTTACTTCCTGCACTACACGTGCTCTCAAGTGTCAAAGACCACAACTGTACGGACAGGCCTCTGAAGCAATACTTTGTTTTACGGAAAGAGTTGCGTATAGATGTTTAATTTTGTATTCCATACAGGTCTGGAAAGACATGATGGTGAGTACCGTAAATAACGTTTATCATTTTTTGGTAACCAGTACCTTTAATCTTGTTTATTAACCCCTTAGATTAATATCCTGAGGTTACCGTAGTCAGCCGCATCCGGTCCGTATCCAGATCAGATGGTGGACCTGCACCTAGACACGACCACAACGCAGCCCTGAATGTCAGCAGAGATCCTGTCAACTAGACAATCCCCTGTGAAGGCCTCGTCGACACAGATCCTCAGCAAAGACCACAAGAACCAGACAAGTCCTCCGCACAGACCCTATGATCAGCTTCGGCTCCATACTGGCGTGATGAATTTGATCTTCAAGCAAAAGGAACTGGATGAAATATTTGAATGCTACCGATCCACAATCTGATTTCTGAATCATAATCACACAGTGTTCGTTCTTTGGCCAGAGGAGAACCGGCCCCTCCAACTGACCCTCCGCAAACAGGAGATCTGACCCTGAATCCGCCATTTTATCTGTGAGCAGTCAGGTGAGTCAGTAGATTAACGTTGGTGAATTTGAAAAATTGTGTGTACTCACGTCTTTCCGAGCTTGAAACAACATTCCTTCTGATGTTCATTCATGTTTATTTGATGCTATAAATGAACTAGTATGAAGAGATGATCGGTTCACGAGCCGCTTGAAGGAGCTACAGCGATCTGTCACGACACATTAAAGAACCACTAAACGGTATTTATTGTTTAAACTTCTTTAAAAAATTACAATATTTTAAATATGAAACTGTTTCATACGTTGTCAGTGTCCTCTCTGCTCCGTGATGTATTTTTCACTTCGTGAGAACATGATGTGTGGCGTGAGAGCGCATGGCTTGTCGGACATAGCAACAGTAACTAAAGGGGGCGAGTCTTTGCGAAGGGTCAACTGAACCTGGCTTTTTCTCTGTCACCTGATGGAGTTTGGTGTTCCTTACCACTGTCGCCTCTGGCTTGCTTAGCTGGGGAAACGTAATATTCAACAATATTATTGATTTGACTGCACTGAAACTATTGGATGAGAACTGAACTGAGCTGGACTGTTATCTGCAGAACTGTGTCATAGATGAAATGGACTAATTTAATAATTGATTATCTTTACAACAGAACTGAATCAACACTGAACTGGCTTCAATGCCACTATCTTCTTTTAAAGCTGCTGTACAGAACTCTGTCTGCATCATTGAATCATTGTCCTGTTATCACTGTAGAGCTGTTAAGCGCTATATAAATAAAGGTGACTTGACTTGATGTCTCCTGCTGAATGCTCTGATGCATTTGTTGTGACAGAGAGGCAGTAGCACTCATCACTTCAAGGCCTGTGCAACACGAGGACCTTCCTTATGTAACCAGAGCAGCGCTGATGGGGATAACAGCAGCAACAGAAAGAGGGGAATATGTGTGTCCTTGTGTTGCGTCCCATCCTTGACTGGCTGTCTTATTTAGCAGTCTTTTTGGTGATGCATTTACTGTAATTACTTTGAGACAGGATTCCTAATCTGACATGATTTTTGACCCCCCCCCCCCCCCCCCCCAAAAAAAAAAAAAAACCCAACTTACTTTTTAAGGATATTATTTTGAAAAATGGTGAAATACGATGTTACGCCATAGCAAATGATTAAACAGCCCCTGTAATTTCCTGAGTGGGTCATGAAAATTAAAATCTTCTGCTTTTTGTGATTATCCATTGCTTGTATTTGCATTCATAAATGCAGTTTATCAGGCGAAGAGTGTCACAGTATAATACCGTAGCTTAAGACCTGCAGGAAAAATAGTATTGAAAAACGTAATCCCTGGAGACCGGATTGGATTTGACAGTGTTTCAGAAATTACTTGTCAGCATTCAAGCGCTCTGAATTCGATCGTAAGAGCGAGAGAGCTTGTTGAATATAAAACAGTAATCAATTCTTATTATTGTTTTATGCAATAACTCTATGTTTGAGTGCTGTGCTGGACTAAAGCTGATGCACTGACAGTATATGGGGCTGGATTTCAGCCACACTGCACTACTGGCTCTGTTTCCTCCTGGCAGTCTAAGCTTGCTTTCAAATTTGACCCCTGACAACAGAGCAATAAACAACATATAAAACAACAAAAAAAAGATTTTTAAGCCTGATACTGGAGCAAGTCAACACTAAACATGCAAGTAAAATGTGAGATGTGATGATCACATGACAATATCGCAGTTAAACATGTTGATAACTCAACCATGGTAAAATCAAGTTCTATCAACTAAAAAACCCATAAATACTGACTAGTTAGGGATCTTACTAATTTTTGAAAGTCCTTTACAGTAAAAAGCCCATGACATGTGCAAATGTTATTTGTGGTCATGAAGTGTGTCGTTATATTTACACTAGATATTCTATTACTTTTCTGAATATTAAATACTCGACAACATTCAAATATTCAATATCGTTCTATTAATTATATTCTGTTTATGCTGAATATTCTCAATTCTATTAAATTATGATGTTCTAAATATGAAATATTACTACTACATAAAATGTATTGACAACAAATGTTGATCATTAATACATAAACAGTAATGCTTTATCTTACAGTATCCTTGCTTGCATCTAGTTACTACAGTAAACTATAAATTATGCATAATTACATGCAACTAACCTCAAACCAAACCCTGATCTTATAGTACATGTAGTAACATTACTCAGTACGCAGATGTATAATTACACTGAGGCAAGGACAAAAATAAAATAAAATAAAATAATAATAAAAAATAAATAATAACATTTTTAAAAATATAATAAAAAGTAAAATAATAAAATATAAAATAAAATACTAATAAATAAAATAAGGAAACTAAAATAAAGAGTAACCAAATTTTCAACAAAGTCACACATTTTATGCTTAACATTCGTTTTTAAATGTATATTAATATATTTAATAACCAAATGCAGCACTGTTTGTCTACTGGAGACATGACGCAGACTGGATAAAGTGCACACTACTGCTGCCATTAACGCAGAAATGTCTTAATTTATGACTGACAGCACTTACATGCCATTCAAACGGAACGATAGAGGAGATCACTGTCAGAGAGGATGACACACGTGATGCTGCAGTGATGCTGATGCTGCTGGTGGATGTGACAGTGGAGGTGTTTGATAAACAACATCAGCAGCACCACTGCGGACCTGCAGCGCAGCAGAAGCATAACGCAACACCGTCATCCTGCCCACTCACATCAACTGTTGACATTTACATAAAGCAGATGACTGTACCGTACTTACATTTTGACTACTAGTCAAAATAACTCGCATTTACCTTTGAGAAGAAGAAAACGGGGTTGTGAGATGGTGGCACGCGCTCCACTTCCGTTGAAGTAAACCAGAGTAATTCACAGCAAACTTGTCCTGTCACGACAAATTCCCTCTCCCGCTTCGCTCGAGGTCAGTGTGGACGCGGTGCGCGTAAACTAAGTTTTGTATGGGCACGATCACACTGTACATCACCTACGGGGCAACTGACAACTCTTTCCACAAATCACTGGGACGCAGGGGCATAGCAACACTACGCTGATTGGTCAGAACATGAAAAAAACAACCAATCATAAATTGCGCTGGTATCTACCTGAAGCTCTGAGAGTTTAGGCAGAACTTACGTTAAAAACCGTCTCCGGTTGGCTGTATGAATCACTAAGAAGTAAAATTCACTTCACTGTATTCATTCTGTGATGAAATTACGAATTACAATCATGTTGTTTATTTAAAACTTTGTAAACATCTTGAAGTAAGCTAATATCGTTTGAGGAAGCAAGTACGTTGGTTAAATGTACCGTTGTGCACGTCATGATGTTATATACATTATTTGTAGTACGTGTTAAGTGATATATTTATATATACATTTCAAACATTGTGCATTTGTTAGACTAGATTTGAGCAAGGTTTAGTTGTTATAGAGCGCCCTCTTCTGGTTAAAACGCCCTCTTCTAGTTCCCATTGTTTAAAAAACATCCCCCAAAATGCAGTTTTATTGAGGTCTTTAATTTTTTTGGGAGCACATAACACAAAGGCAAGATATAATCTGTTTAAATTCATTTATAAAATATATTTGGCAGTATATTCACAAATCCAAAACAGAACTGTTCAGCTGAAACCAAATGGGCTCTATAACTAATCTCTGAATTAATCTTTGCACTTTCACTTAAGATTTACAAGTACATTGAATTCATACACAACAAATGAAAATGGCTGCAAACCAGAAAATTAAACACAAGTCTAAGAACTACTATATTCATATATACTTCACAAAGGGGGGGAAAATACTTCACGAATCATCAGATTATCTTCATTCAGCGAGTTACTGTCATGTTCATTTTGAATGCACCCTGTATTTCATTATTCCTTAAAAGAGTGAGACAAAATGTTTCAGTTTCCCTTTCAATGCAACAAAACTGTAAAACCACCAACATTTTAAAGCAAAAATCGTTTGTCCCAGCAAACGTACATTCAAGTCACATGACCACACTCGTCTGTGATCCAACACAAACTCTATCCTTAGTGTAAAACAAACACAAACAGTCAAAAGCTTCGACACACTAGACTGACTTTGTTTGTTATGATCACAAAACCTTTTGAGGCAAAGGCTATTGCTTGAATACTCAAAATCGATTTCAAAGACAAATCTAAAGTTCCTCTAAGCAAGGTTTTTTTCCTTAAATTTACTTTTGTGTAATAATACAATAAATATATATGCGTTTGAAGCAGAACCAGGCTTTGAAGCAGCTTAAATATGAGCTTGACTTACCTTTGATTACTTTATTACTATTTCAGCATGTTTACAATATTAATGAAGGTTGAACTGGTGTGTCAAAACTTCTGACTGGTCATATATTAATTAAACTAAACACTTCAAGCAATACTGAGACATCTTTTAAACCCACAACATATCTTGAAATTGACAATCTCTTATTGTCAAAAGAAACAAGTTTACAAAAACAAAATATACACCCGCCAATCAAACCACAGTACTTAGGTAAACATTAAAATGCCCTCTGGTGATTGGTCTCTCAACAATCTCGTAATACATCCTTAAAATAGTGTTTATTTTCAGTGCCTTGGAATAAACTTCAGTAGCTTCGGTATTGTCATTTTGACAATTAACTCTTTAGTGAGTTCAGTGTAATTGCAGAAAGTGATGCACAGCAAGTACCAGTGGGATTTACATCCTCACAATGTGATGAAACAATCAACTGCCAGTCAATAATACAATGAAAGTGCCAGTAGAGTAAATTTCACAAATGTCATGACGAGCATGACGTCGCCCTAATATGATTGATAATTCAGCAGTCTCTTAGAAGTCCTCCAGTTTGTTATGGACAATGTGTATTGCTATGAAGTTAAAGCTACAGAACGATTCCATGACATCCAGTTTGCTTTAAAACGGCTCTGATGCGGAATTGCAGATGAATGTAGAACTGATAGCTGCCACTTCTACACTCATGGACATAAACATCAAAGAATGCTGGGTAATTAAAAGGTCCATTCAGAGGCCAAAGATCAGTGGAAAAGCATATTGATTGTTTACTTTGGCCTGAAGTCTTATTTAAGGGTGTCAACGTAGTTGTTTCTCTCCATGAACTCCTTTAGCTTGGTGGGATAGTCCGTCATAACCCCTGTAGCGCCAAGGTCAAAGGCACGTTTAAAGTCCTCCTCGTCGTTCAACACCCAGATATACACCTGTGGTTGGAGAGGAAAAAGCAAAGACCAGTGGAAAAATCTCATGATGACGTTCCAGACAAGGGCGAAATTCCATTCCACCTCCTGCCATCTGCTCACGCACATCATGGCACTCAAAACAATTCTTACCCATAAAGCACATGTGGTGTATGACCTAAATCTCATTTGCAGATTAGTACTCACTTGTATTCCTCTGCCAGTCAGATGATCGAATAGAGCTTTTCTCATGAGGAGCCTGAAAAAACATCCATATTACAATTCCACCATATTGACGATCTTTAAAATAAGTATGAGAATAAGATGGGTGGAGATTAAGCATTACTTGATGTTTGTTATTAATGGGCAGCATGGGAAAAAAACACTAAGCAGGGGGGTATTCCAGAAAGGAAGGTTAATTTACCGTCACATATTCCCTGAACTCTCTGTTGCTTAACCCAAAACTTGCTTACTCGAGATAAGCAGGTTCCAAAACTGTGGTCTAAGCATTAAACTCCAAGACATTCTCAACCAAGCGCCAAATCCAGGGCTGTGTCCAAAATCGCCACCTATACCCTTAAATAGGGCACTATTTGAGGGGACAGCCATTTGTAGTGGTGTCCAAAACCATAGTGCACTCATTCAATTCCATAATACACTGTAATAACGAGTGTACAACCGATACATGCTCAATATCTAGAGAATACCCATAATGCATTGTGAGAGTTGTGCATTGTGCAAGAATTCCACGTCTGACAAGAAGATGGTGCCTGCGACCGAATCATCCATCCATTTTCCAAATCAGTGGTTCAGCAGAACATCATAAAAGGTATAAATTCCTTTTTAATTTATTATTAAATTGTTTCATTAAGATTTATGCACAGTTTCCATGACAGAGTTCAAGATCAATCTTCTCATTACAACTGGAGCTGCCGGTTTGCAGAGCTTCAAATAATTATTAAACAACAAGCACAAACTGCTTCTGCTGCACATGATCCTTCAGAAATCATTCTAATATGTTGATTTGCTGCTCAAGAAACTATGCAATATAACATTGTGGCAAATCTTTCACGCCTACATGAGCCTCATCAATAGGGCACGCATGAGCTGAATACCTCTGAAGTAAACGAACCTCCAGAGCAGGTTATGTTCAGAGAATAAGTTGCTATGGCCCTGAAAGTTAGGTTTTGGAACTGAAAGTTAAGATTATCCACATACTCTGAATGAAATTTCCCCGGTAAGTCACATAACCTGCTTTCTGGAATACCCTCAGGCAGTTAACTACTTTCAAGAGACACAAAAAAGTAAATATTTAGGTAAAAGGTTCATTAAGGCCAGAGTGTAAATAAACTTACGTGTCTGCCAACCACGTTATGAAACGCTGACTCCGCGTCTGACGCTCAGGACCTTTGAGTCTACAAGAAACAAAATATTTATCACTTTTCAAAACTTCCAAAAAAAAAATCTTTAGAGAAAATGTCAAGCAAAGCACTAGTTCTATGAGCATCCAAAGTTCATTCGCTGTATCAAAAGAAAAGAACCTGAATATACTGAGGCCAAATCTATTTTTTTTGAGGCGTGTATTGGAGCATGTGACTAAAATGCATATGTTCCTCACTTGGAAACGATTGAAGGCATTGGAATCTCCAGGAATTGTTCCTTGAGCGGGATGAAGGGCAGGAGGCCTGTGTAGAAAAGACCCACTAACAGCAGCACTCTGTGCAAACTGAACAAAACTGGGATTTGTGGATTCTACAAAACAAACAGGTAAACATCAGACATTGGCATTTAGCATACTCTGAACAATTTTCTGACAGAGTAAAACAATGCTGTTTACTAAAAAAAACAAACCTCTTGGTAGCATTTCTTAACAATTTCATTGCTGGAGTTTCCCCAGACGGTCAAATCCTCCCTTTTGTACCGGATGACCAGCTCGGACACCTGATGGAAAAAAGGTAAAGCTATATTTTGCTTCTGACAAACTTGTCTCACTTAACCTGATTCATTTTAGTGGTGACAAACAGCTGCACAGACAGAGGTTTCAAGGAAATGAAATATGAGCAGGACAGCAGGATCCACACGCACCTTCTTGATGAGGGTGTCATTGTTAGCCTTAATGTCGATGTTTACAGGAGTGTTTGGGAAAGCTTCAAACACGTCTCTCAGCAGAGGGATACGTTTGTCATCTCCTCCTTCACAAAAGCATTCTGAAAATACATCAGGAGTAATGTAATAGTTGGACATACATATCTTAGTTACCATTAAAAGTATACAAAACATGTTTAAATCAAGTATACAGTGGATTGTTTCAAAACTGTATTTTTCATTGCAATTTGAGTGAAAAGTTAGAATGAATTGAATAATGTTTTCAGTTTGCTTTAAATACAGCTGCACTCAAACTGCATAAATTCCTCAAGTTTGTAAAAAAAATATCCGATAATCCTGTTATCCTGCATGATTTTGAGAATGAAGACTCACCTCGTTTGAAAGTCACCCCAAGCTTACAAAGGTAAGGTGGAAGTTCCTAAGAAGACAAACACATATTTATATATTGACATAAGAGTTTTATGTCTGCTACTAAGTAGTCAAGACTTGAAACATTTCCACCGAAAGTGTGAATACAGGATGTTTTAAGTTTCTCCACTCACAGCATAAGACACATCAGAGATGTATGCGTTAACACCAGTCGACCTCTTCAGGTTTGAATCGTGCAATACCACCACCTGCTCATCCTTGGTCAAATGGCAGTCCAGCTCCAACATGTCAGTGCCCAGTTTTACAGCACTGTGGAAGTAGAAAACATACAACAGATGATTTAAGGAAGCATCTGTCCATAAATTAATAAATGAAGATTTTCATTCAGAACACCGTAAAATATTTCGTACAATTTAGTCATCAACTGATGATGCCACTTAGAGGAAAAATGAAACGTATTCGGAAAAGAGGTAAAAACGCTCCAGCTGCTTCTGAATTCTGAATCAAGTATATGAAATTAAGCAAGCATGCTAGGATTTAGTAGTTACACTCATCAATGCAAATCCAGGCAATAAACAGCAGCCTATTAATTAACTCACTGCTTGAAGGCTGCCATTGTGTTCTCCAAGTTCTCACCAGCCCCTGAAGGTGAAGAAAAACAATAGGTATCAGGACAAAATGTATTTTGTAGCACCACTTTGTGTTTTCTTCCAGCATTGCTTTTGGTAGTAAAATAATTAATTGAGGAGATCTACAGCATTCCAGGGTTCAAAGTCGACACGAGTGCTTAGCCGATAAAGACATGTATCAAGTCAACGATGAACCCTCTGAACCAACATGAAGGTATTATGAAATTTGTCTTATATAGCTAATTTTACATAAGCCAGATTTTCAACCAGGAATGATGGATGTCAACTTCAGATCCTGTGTTTGGTAAGGCTCCAGGACTTGTGTATTGATGGTAACTTAATGTCATTTCGAAGATTATGGATAAATAGAAACTTCTTAAGTCACAATCTTTCAGATTTTTTGCAAATTTGGCAGTTTTTTCAAAGAAGCACAACATTAAGACCTGGATGATCCATGACTGTTTTCATGTTTTGTGATAGTAGTTTGAGAGTCATTTTATAATTGTAAAAAGGGTCACTGCAACTTTTCCCCCTCACAATTGTGAGTTCGCATTTCACAATTCCGACTTCTTTTTCTCAGAATTGCAAGATTTAAACTCACAATTGCAAGTTATATAGTCAGAATTGGGAGATTGGGAGACTTTTTTTCTTGCAATTGTGAATTCAGTGTGAGTTCATATCTCATAATTCTGACTTTTCTCAATATTGTGAGTTTATATCCCATAATTCTGACTTTTCTCAATATTGCGAGTTTATATCTCATAATTCTGACTTTATAACTCACAATTGCGATTTAGGGAAAAAGTCAGAATTGTGAGATTAAAACTTGCAATTACCTGTTTTGTGTTTGTTCCACACTAATTAGTATTCCAGAGTATTCTTAAGTATTCAGATTAAGTTACTAAACTTGAGTAAGTAACAAACTGCGTTACAAATTGTATGTACAAAATGAATTTGTTATCTGTAGTGAAATACATTTTAAAAGTAACCTACCCAGCCCTGGTTCTAACCCTATCCCTACCCACACATGTTATTCACATGGAAAATGGCAGGATAACACTAATGTAAAAACACCAAACCCCAGTTGTAATCCTGAACTTGACATAAACTGTAAACTTTTCCCCTCAAATCTGATTGATTGATTGGAATGTTTTTCAACCAAATTTGATTGGTTGATTGAAGATGTTATATTCATGTTCATCTAGTATGACTTTAGTAGTATGACTTTCGAGCACAGAAAAGCATTATTTTGCAGTGGATCATAGATAAACCCTATGAAAGGATGGCAAAAAGTGTTAATGCAACTAATAACACTGGAATACCTCACATGTGTAATCAACTCTAAGACTTTTTTCCATTTATAGAAGATTTTAGCCCCAGGTCGCAAACATTATGTTGTTTGGATTTCACAGATGAGTACTTTGTATATCAATCACGTGAGCCAAGATGTTGAAGTGAGCTGCTTGTTCCCTTTTCCTCAATGAACGGATGTTGAATTCTAATTGATTTCCAACGCGTTCCATTATATTAAAGACAAAAGTGTTTTAAAATCCATGACATTTATAGTTAACAATCTCATGAATGTAACCCCTTAGGTTCATTCATGACGGTCTCAAAACCCAGTAAGCTTCCTAGATAGTCAGCATTTTGTCATCATCACAGATCAATGGGTTTTGACTAGACTACAATGAAAGCTTCAATTATTTGTGTCCACTCACCGCCGCGGTGTGAGATGTGTCTGCTCCGGAAGGCTTCTCTCTTTCGCCGGTGCAGCAATGACGGACACTTCAGCAATAACGCCGAGGTAAGCACATATCCAGTAACCGTGGATAAAACATAAACCGCGGTGCTCATTTTTACCTTTAGCAACCGTACAAGCAAGTCAGTCCTGTAAAAAGCAACTTAAAGGGCTAAAAATTCATTGAAGACGCGACAGTCTCTTCTGGAGGTAACACACACACACACCGGTCGGTATCATCCAGCACCTCTGGCCAGCCGCCGCTGCCACTCTCTATCACCGCTCAGAAAAAGCCGGGAGACGCTCTGAGGCAGAACAAATAGTATCAGTATCAGTCAGATTAGATTCTGGTTCAGTTGCACCGTCATGTATTTCTTTGTAAACCCACCCATGGCCTTGCAGTCCAATGTTTCTTCACAGGCCACCCCCCTGCGCAGTTTAAATATTGCTTGAGTCAATAATACTACTACAGTCGCAGGAACGCGCATGCGCACTACGAGCATCCGATGACGCAAGTGAACGCAAGAGGATGCTAACGGACAAATAAAGTCTTGTCTTTCAAAATAATAAATAATTGTCCTTCAAAATAATAAATTTTTTTAAAAAATATTTTATGATTGATTTTAAAACCAATATTGAAGTTCATTTTGCCAAGTTCACACAGTCTATCATTTATTTTGGTCGTGTTTCTATACTGAACAACTATGGAAAAATATTGAAACATTTATTAAAGATAATATCGAGCAAGATGTATCTGTAACTTTTAAAGTTATTATTTTTGGACACTTTGATTCTGACCCTATTAAAAGCAAAGCTTGTTTTTTTTTTTATAAATTTGATTTATTTTCTTGCCAAATTTTATATTCATAAATGTAAATTCACCAACAACAAACCATTTTTTCTTGTTTTTTTGAGAGAATTTAAATTGTATCTTAATACTATTTCATCCTCCGTAAAAATAAATTTAATTTGTACACCCTAATTGGATTATAAATTAATATCTTACCCTCTTTTTCTCCCTCTTTTTTCTCTATCTTTTTTTTTTAGCAGTTATTGTTATTGTTTTTTTTCTGTTCTATATGTTCAGATGACATTGGACATATTGTTGTTACATATTACATATAATTTGTGTATTGTATGCAAAATTGTAAATCATTAATGTAATCTTTGTAATGTTTGCAAAAAGAAAGAAACGTTCAAAAACACTGAAAAAAAAGACATATAAAGTCTTTTGGATTAGACGCATTCAACTTAATACGGGATAAATAAATAAACTTCTTTGTTAACAACAGTCAGTGAAGAAGTTTATTAAGATTGAATGTGAATACAGGTATACACACACACATTATCTGACATAGCCTAGAGACCTCACAAACAAACATATTTATGCCTATAATGCTTTGAAAACAAAATAAATGGGTCACCAAAGTGTACCACTCAATATAATACATGACCATGACAGTAGTAGAAGATGTTGAAACAAAACTCGGTAATCTTAGCCTACCTGAATGCTGCTGTAAGGTGTTATCTCTTGAGTAAAGTTCAAGTTCTCATTGTTTCAGCTGTGTTCTTTTACATCAATAGAATTTATGATGGATTATTGGATTATGCAACTAAGGCATGAGACTTTAGAGCATGAATGACTAGACTCTCTATTCTCAAGAGTATCTTAAAATGTTTTTAGATGTGCAATGAAGTTTCTAATACAATTTCACCTTATTTTATGTCAGAATTCACAATGCTATAACCCCTAATATGTAGCCCTTCCTTTAAAGTGCAGGCAACCAAGTGTGTAAAAGGTCAGTCGAGTAGGTCTGTCAAAGTTCACTACAAAGTTCAAGCCTCTATTGCAATCGCTAAGAAATAAGAGATACGACGAAGATTGTCAATTGAAATGCTTCTAAACTAAGCTCTCTGCATTTAAGACATTGCTGTGTTTCCATCACAGTTTGTTTTTCTGCATTTAAGTGTCGAAGAAAGATAAATCTGGTTAGTTTAACTAAGTGGTTGTAACTGATAAAGTTCTACATGTCGTCGTCACTCTCAACAGCCCTTCAAGAATGGAAGATTCAGGAGAAAGAATTACAGCAGCTTCAGGTAGGATATTATCTTTCCCAAAAGATTCAAAATCAAAGACCATATGCAAAACAACTGAAACTTTCTGTTGAAATAAAACATTTCTGTGTCCAGGAGACCCATCGGCTTTACCTGCAGAAGTTAGAGGAAGTCTCCAAACTTCAAAAAACCTTTGCTGTCTCCATAGCGCGGCAGAAAAAGAATTTAAAGGAGAATTTGAAGTCTTTGAATAAGTAAATAACATGTGTTTTTATTTTGTCATTCTTTTCTTTTGTGATCTGTTAGGTTGACTATGATTGCAGCATTCTAATATACATTCACTGCTCCGGATTATAGATTTGGAAAAGGACTGACTGAAGAGGAGGAGAATGAGGTTAAGGAGGTCAAAGGTCACATTCGAAATGTGCCAAGCCTAATCTTTCAAATGGAAGCATTTCTTCCAAAGAAAAATGGGTAATGGCAGATTATTACGTGAGTCCATTTTAAAAGGTTAGCTTGGTTTTAAGAAGTTGTATGTTACTTTTGCTTGTCTTTTTAAGGCTTTATCTCAGTCTTGTCCTGGGGAGTGTGAATGTCAACCTACCAAGCAAAGAGGCAAAGTAAGCAGCAACAAAGATCTACTGAAATATATTTAAATATGTATATCAATAACAATATCTCAAACAAGATACGTTTATTTTTCATAAGATATTGAGGCTTGTTTTGAGAGTATATATCTCGAATCAAGCAAATCTTACAGCATAATTTGTGCGTTAATAAACATATTCATGTTAAAATATAACTTATTTTTAGTTATTTGAATAATGAAAATACAATACATTTCTGTTTATTTAAATAAATACACTTAATTACTTTAGAATTTTGCTCACAACAAAAATATTCACATTCTCAGTTTTTATTCTTTTAGCTTGTATTTTATACTGAATCGTATGCCTGAATGCTTTTTAATGTAGAGCTGAATACAAAGATGAGTATGAAAGGTTCAAGCTGTACGTGACCTTGATTCTGTTCCTGCTGACCTTCATATGTCGCTTCTTCATCAACTACAGGTAAGACTGAGTTCGCTCGTGTCTGTCTGACAAGCCTTCCCTCACATCACATTTCATGCCTGCGTTGTTTTCTGTCTGTAGAGTTTTGGATGCCCTTCTTAACTTCCTGTTGGTTTGGTACTATTGCACCCTGACAATCCGTGAAAGCATCCTCATCAGCAATGGATCCAGGTCAGAAACTGTCAGATGAAACTACAGTATGTAAGAGGCTTTTCAGGTTTGATGATGTGACATTGCCGCTGTCACGCGAGAAAAAGTTTAGTCAATAATGGATTTAATAAGCTCTCTCAAGGACCTTTACTCATTCTGGCTTGTGTCATCTCTACAACCGTGCTTTGATTTTTTTTTAGGATTAAAGGTTGGTGGGTTTTCCACCACTACATTTCCACCTTTCTGTCAGGGGTCATGCTAACCTGGTGAGTTTTTTCAGACTATTAATCTGTACCTGCTTTTGTTTGTCCTTCAAGTTATCATACATTTCCATTCAGTAAATCAATTGGGATTAACTGATTAATCATGATTAATCGCATCTGATATAGTTTGTAAAAATATTTGTGTGTGTATATATATATATATATATATATATATATATATATATATATGTATATTACACACATATATGTGTGGGTGTATATACTGTATGTACACACACACACACACACACACATATATATGTATACAAAATTTATGTTAGATGCAATTTATCACGATTAATCGATTTGAAATCACTATATCTTTTCATAAATATTTGTAACCAAAGTTAAAATGCATTGTAATATTTGCTGATTCCTTACATCTGAAAATTGGTTGTTTGTCGTGTTTTAGTGCATTATAAATTCTAAAGGCAAAACATTTAATATAACGAATTATTACTGAGGTTGCAATTTGTGAGACCATACAATGAAATAAAAGCTGCATTAAAAATACTTTTATAGTGCATCATATATATAAAGGCTTATATCCCCCTGTGGTGAAAATCAAATCTTTAATGTTAATGTCTATATATGGGGTTTTTAATATGCTTTAAGACAATCCATATGCAAATTCATAAGTCAACACCATTGCTGAATATTTATATGCGTCACAAACTACCTTGTAACTAATCACGTCAACGTCCGGCGGGCTTTAGCATATGAACTATGACCGCTCTGAAGCAAGGGAGTCAACATATTATTAGCGGTTTGATAATGTAGTCAAGCAAAGGGCTAACCATATTAATTACTGTTATGTGTACGACGTAAAGAGCGATACCATTGTGCAGCGTTTACCTCAGTAAGTTGACCGAGTGGATCTCTGAGCATGTGCGAGTGAGTGGAGGTGGGGCTAATTAGCATATTCATAGATCTGCGTATACTAAATGAAACAAGGCTGTAGAGTTACATTCAAGCTGTTTTAAGGCATGAAGACATTTTTTGCAGGAAAAATGTTTAAATATGTCATTGTGATCAAAGATGAGCTTTACGGGATAAAATTATTGACTACAGGGGGGCTTTAAGTAAAGTGCTGCAGAAATTAAAATAAAAAAATATTACATTTCCATTTACATTTGGTCATTTAGCAGACGCTTTTATCTAAAGCGACTTACAAGTGAGGAAAACAAACAAGGAAAATAACACAGAAGGTGCTCACAATACAAGTTTCATACATTGCTCAGTACCATAAGCTAGAGTAGGAAGGGAAAAGGGAAGGAAAGGTTTTTTTTTTTTTTTAATGAGGGGATTAAGTGTTCACGGAAGAGATGAGTTTTCAGCTGTCTTGGATATTGCCAGGGATTCTGCGTTCCTGATGAAAGTAGGGAGATCATTCACCAGCTGGGAGCAGTGAACGAGAATGTTGTGGAGACTGATTTTGTGCCTCTCTGTGAAATAGAAAATATATGTTACAAATATTAGATTTGTAACATATATACAAAAAAACTTATAGCCATATAGAAACTAACTGAAAGTTACTAAAAAACAAACAAAAAATGACAAAACCACATAACAAATTTACTAAACCTTAAACTAAAATGAAAACTGAAAAACTAATTTAAAATATTAATAAATACTATACAAAAAAATTAAACAATACTGAAACAACACTTGTTTTCTTTGGAGTAACATGAGACTCATAAGGAATTCAGGGATGTGAAAAAAGTAAATAAACATTAATGCATCAGCACTAAAACAATGAGTAAGTGAATTGCTGGTACAGTTGATTTGCCCTCAAACAACAATTCTGTTGCATTTGCAGGCCAGATGGTGAAACATACCAGTCTTTCAGGAACCAATTTCTGGCCTATTGTTTGTATCAAAGTAAGTTACAAACGCTAACACCAGCCTGAAAAACATCTGTTGCAGGAAAAATACAAACACTACAATATTGAGAGATAATGAAGGCAAACGTATCACTTTCTCTTTTAGGCTTCGTGCAGTATCTTCAGTACTACTATCAGAGTGGGTGTCTCTACAGGCTAAAGGCACTAGGGGAAAGACACAACTTAGATTTGACTGTTGGTAAGGATTTCGAAGTTTACAGTATATTTTGAAGAAAGTTATATCACTTTAAAGCTTTAAACACTCTGTTGTTTAAACAGAGGGATTTCAGTCATGGATGTGGCGGGGACTGACATTTCTTCTTCCCTTTCTCTTCCTGGGTCATGTATGTATTTGTTGTTTCAGAATATAAATCTATTCAGATTTTAAAGAATAAAGCTTTGAAAATTGAACAGCATATGAAATGAGACATAAACAGTATAATGTATGTCCTGGTGAACCCTGAGTGTTGTCTGTGTCACAGTTCTGGCAGTTTTGGAACAGTATTTCCCTGTTCAGAATGGCTCTGCTCCCTGAATGCAAAGAATGGCAGGTCGGTGTTGTTTTTGTAGATCTTTCCTCAACAATATTACACTAAAGTGATAAAAAATAAGCTATATTCACTCACATACTTATTAATAAATCTGTTGAAAGTGTGATTATGAAGTTGCGATTAACGTATATCTTCATTTCTTTTTACTGTAGGTGGCCATGTGTGGCTTCTGCTTTCTGGTTCTGTTTGGGGAAACTTTTCCACTACACTTGCAGTTGTTCGTCACAAGCGCGAAACCCAGCAAAAGACCAAGAGTCTGTGATATTTAAGAGCTGTTATGTAAAAATGTCAATAAGGACGACAAACTCTCTTAGTTATTTTTTTGCAAAATAAGCAGATTTAAGTTAATAATGGACACGAAAGTCTCTGTGTAAGAAAATCAAAACGTTTTTTTTTAAAATAATTTCTCAGAGAACATGCAGACTGTGTTTTGTTTTTAATAAAGTACAACTTGAGATGTTGAACAATCTGTAATAAAGTTGTTTGTATTTAAATGGAATTTCCAAACGTGAATAAATTATAAAAATGAAAAGTGTTATTTGTTTTATGTGAAATAAATTAATTACTTAATACCAACAAATTAACCTATTTTAATTTAATAGTAATAATAATGTTAACAACAACAAAAACAATATTAATAATAATAATAATAACAATAATAGTGCTCTATTGATTTTATATGATATAAATAGTAATCACTTATTGTTTGTAACATGATTTAAATAAATCATATACGTATTTTTATGATTAATAATTAAACTGTCTCGGGGAGTTAATGACCTGAGATGACCTCATTTTCCCAGCATTCCTATCATAACAATATGGCGGCGTCCTTCGACATGCAGCCGTGAAGTGAGCCAGTTGTTTATATCCGACATTTGAAGTTATATTTTTGGCTGGCGGATGTTTTAGTTTTGTAAACCGTACTGTGTAGTTTGATAGACCACAGAGAATGTTGTTTTTAGCGGTATTTTCGGGTTTGGTGTATTCCACAGTCGGCGCTGAGATGTCAGGTCGGTTTATTTTGAAACACATGGCTAATGATATCCCATAGAATAAGAGTTGAACTAAACTGCCATTCATATATTACAGTGTAGTTGTGCTCTAAATAGTGTGCACATGCACTCATTTTTGCACGGTTAGGATCTGTTTCAAAACCTAGTGAGTTCTCCTCCCTCTTTATCAGTAGCCGCGCTTTTCTGCTATAAGGACAAGCAGTGCTGCCTAGGTAGGCAGCTTACTAGGTTTTGAGACACAGCCATTGTTTTATATCAATAACTAATGCCGCTTATTGTGTGCCATAATTTCCCGACAGGTCAAGTGCTGTTAGTTTGCGCAAACTATATTTGCTTGCATTCACAGGCGCTTTGAATGATGTTCGGGATTACACTGAGAGTATCCTGCTGTCTGTGTGGCAGAACAGGTTTTATGTGTACACTACTGCTGCTGTTCTCATGGCAGTCTGGTTTGCTTTCAACATGCTTTTCAAAAAGGTAATTGAGCTGAAATCTTCTTTGCTACTTAAAGTCTTTGTTAGGATTTGCCCTGTTGTTTCTAATAAGCGCACATCATAATAGATTTTCTCTCTGTTTTGTAGAAAAAAGTGGTTCAGCCAATAAGTCCATGGCTATATAAATCTGCAAAAAAGCAGGAACTTTCACCTGAAACGGAAAAAGTCATTCATGTTTCCGGGGTCAAAGTCTTCTATGGATCACAGACAGGGACAGCAAAGGTGATTTTTATGTATATATTATTCTCAAATGTTAATTTATATCCCTGTTGCACTTCATTTTCCTTGTTAAAGAAAATATTTTGTATTTTTACACAATGCAATGTTCTAGTTATTAAAACCAATATATATATATATATATAGTGTTTTTTTATATATATTTTATTTTAATATATATATGATTATATTATTTTTTATTTATTTATTTTATATATGTATAATTATTGTATATATATATATATATATATATATATATAAACTAATAATTATTATTTTTATTTATTTTTTTTTTTTAAAATATATTTTCATGATCTAGCCTATTTAAGAGAATTACATGCAAATGTATGACTTATTATTCTTATCTCTGCTTAGGGTTTTGCAAAAGAGCTTGCTGAAGATGTCAGCACTCAGGGGATCCAGTGTGAGGTTATAGATATGAAAGAGTATGACCCAGATGATAGACTGGCTGAGGAGGTGAGCATATCATATCTTCAGTGTTATTTCACCGCCCGAAATGTGGAGGACCGATCCCATACTGCATTTCAGAGAGGCAGATCGTTTTCAACTTCGAGGAAGTGGAAAAGGATTATTTAAACTTCGGGATTTGTCATGCTTTCATGATAACAAGAATAGCACTTTAGGAATTAAGAATATAATGGGAATTACTGAGAGCTTCATATCTTTCAATTACCACTTAATATGGTAGCGTTTAAAGGAAACAGTGATATTAAGGCTAGCTGTTAATAACAATACTTCTCCTAGAGCAGAATGTAAAAAGATTGATCAGCGTTTTATCTCACCACAACTTAAATAATTAAACCCCAAAAGTTTAAAGAGCAAATTATCATAATTTAATTAGTTTCCTTCAGTACTGCTCGATAATGAAAACACGGTAACTACTTTTAAAAAGATATTGGATTGAATTTTAATGTTTATTCTCAGACTAAATCCATCTATCACAGGACGGCTCATTGTCAAATAACTAATTACCACATTGTGTGTAGATGGTGAAACTGGAGTTGTTGAGAGGCTACTCACTACAGAGCCATAACCTCCAGCTCCCACCCTCTGGAGCTCCTGCTCCCCCTCTCTTGACATTCTATGGGCATGATGGGTGGAGCTGTATCCCCCAACCACACCCATAACCCTACCTCTCCACCCATTAAACGGTTAAGCTCCACCCTTGAGCTCCAGAGAACTCTGCAGCGAGCACTACTTGGAGTTTTTGGCCAGTGACATCTTATTGCGTGCTGTTATCTCCTTTGTTTGACTTCAGATTGTGTGCTGCTATCTCCTTTGATTACGTGAGGCGAGTCTGTGCAACGGAGCACATAGTCTAAATATTGCTGCTAATAACTGCTAACAGGGCTTATATCATGTATACAGACATAGGTCACTGCTTATGGCAATGTTGTTGTTTTTTTTTTACTTGGAATGTCTCAATATATTCTGGTTTATCGAATAAATAAATAATAATAATAATAGTAATAAAGTGCTTAATAAAATGACAATGTTGTTAGCCTACCTAGACATCATATGACAAAAGAATGAACGACTCGGACCCGAATATCCAGAAGAATTCTTTTTCCAGTACAGACTGCATAGCCTTAGCCTATGGGTCTATCATGTGAGGAGCGAACGACTTGGACCCCAAGACTAATCATTTCTGTTTAGTGTACAGAGCCTATGGGACGTTGCGCATGCACGGTCAACACAAAATGAATGAATCACTCTCTGAGACAAGTTGTCGTTCCTGAGTCATACTTGGACGTTCATGGATGACTAGCACTATGGTAATCACACTTGTTCAACTCAAATTTCTTCATGCTCCTATACCATTCTTCTCTAGTGTACAAGCAAGATGATATGTGTGTTCCTGGTGGCCACATATACTGACGGACAGCCCACGGAGAGTGCAGAATGGTTCTGTAAATGGCTTGAGGAAGCGTCCACTGACTTCCGATATGGTAAAACATACCTGAAGGGAATGAGATATGCCGTCTTTGGGCTGGGGAACTCCGTCTATGTCGGCCATTACAACACCGTGAGACACACCTTCATTTTAGCATCTGCTTTTGGTTGGATTGTGTTGCATGAATCTTGCACTAAATATATTTTCTGTTTTCAGGTCAGTAAGAACATTGATAAGTGGTTGTGGATGCTGAGTGCCGCACGGATCATGACCAGAGGAGAAGGCGACTGCAACGTGGTGAAGAGTCGACACGGAAGCGTGCAGGCCGACTTTCAGGCCTGGAAAACGAAGTTCCTGAGCCGGCTGCAGGCCCTGGCCAAAGGGGAGAAGAAAGCCTGCTCTGGCAAGTGCAAGAACGGCAGCTGCAAGAATAAGAAGAAACATAAGGAGGAGGCAGAGGACAGTAACTCGCTCGCTGGGAAGAACAACTCTGAGGTAAGCCAGCCCTCCTCTCTGATGTCTTTGAACACATGTAGTCATGGTAACTGCTCTCGCTGCACACCCAGAGAGCAGATTGTTCCCCTGCAGTCTGTGGTGTACTCATGTAAATGGGATCTGAACAGCAGGGATGACATTACAGACTTCTGAGGTGATTTTATTCTTTTAGATGTCACTCTCATGTATTTTACTCTTAGGAAACACCGTTCTCATGAAGTTAAGCACCTTTAATTCCCATTTTTCCCCTTTCCCAGTGAAATTGTTCAGGTTTTCATGGCCAAATGGCTGTTACTTGAACTCTCGCCTGCATTTCCACTAGAAAGCCAAAAAATGACGTATCTGACCTCTACTATCTAGCTTGTCCACAAAAAGAGTGCATCCCTGTTTGTTTATAAATCTATTAAAATGCACTTTATTATTCAGAGTTATTTAATTCAGCTTTATGCAATCATCAGAAGCTCTAACTAATAAAATCATACATGATAAGAAAAATATATTTTAACATTCAGAATGTTTTAACTTAGCATCTTTATGCCATCATTAGCTATGTTTATTTGGACCAGAACCACATTTCTAAAAGTTGCAATCAGACTTGCAATTTTTTATATAAAATCCATAGAAGGTGGGGTTGAGCCATATCAAGAGACTAGAATATCAGAGAGGGCTCTATTGACAGTAAACCACCACCTGGAACATATAGTACACCTAGTATTGTTGTGGTGACTTTAGCAAATTTTAACCGATAATATTAGCAAATTTAAACCAATAATATTACATCACACCAACCAAATCCTGATGGATAAATTTTTTTTTTGCAAAAACAACACTTAAAAAGTGAAGAAGAAAAAAATTAAAAGCATGTTGATTTTTTTTTTCTCATTGTTTATTTTTCAGGAGGAGCTTATGGAGTCCAGCAGTGATGCGGAGTCCTCCACTGAGGAAGAGAAGTCTCATGGCTCCGTTATTGACATGGAGGACCTAGGGAATGTGATGAATCGTATGAAGAAAGCCAAGGTAAAAACAAGCTCCTGTCCATGTTGTCTAGTCACAATTTGTGCTTTTTAGAGGACAATTAGCAGGGTTTTTAAAGGGATGGTTCACCCAAAAATTAAAATACTGTCATATTTTACTCAGCCTCACACCTCAAACCCATATCTTATTTTATTTTCTGTGGAACGCAAAGTAGAGTCTGTTCACAGCTCTTTTTTATACAACAATTTATAGTCAACATTAGTGCTAGGGATTGACACAAATTTCATGATTTGATTGATTAACAAACTTGCGATTAAATTTCGCTTTGATGTTGATTAATTTGGATCTATATCAGGTACAGTACATGGCAAATTTCCTCAAGGAAAAACTCAGTTAATGCTGTAAACTAAACGGAGTATTACACTCATATTACATTAGTATTAAAGGTTAAAATGAACTTATGTGTTTGTATACAGATATTACACACAACAATGTTTTTCTAGTAATAAAGTTATAACACTAACTTTGTAATTACATCATTTTGTCTCTACTCAAATTCGGTGGCTGTCATAACTTGGTGGATTTATTCCAACATACATTAAATAATGAAGAATGGTAAAATGGCTTTTCTGAGGTAAATGTAACATTACGTGACTTTGATCAATGCACACACATAGAGGACATAAAAAATGAGAAACTCAACTGCTTTTGCTTGATGCATGAGAATCAATGAAGTTTGTTCTGGCATGTCAAGCAAGTACAGTTCAGCTTCTTTTGACCATATTTGATGGATGTTTATAAAAATCGATGCGAATAAAATCCTAAATGCAGTCTCTTCATTATAAAGTGATCCTGTCTCTTGAAGACTTAAACCTAAAGACTAAACCACATGATTCATATGAATTTCTTTATAATCTCTTTATGGCCTTTTTTAATTGTCAAAGTTTTGGGTGAATAGACTTTCAATGGAGGGACAGAAATATCTTGGCTTTCATTAAAAATATCTTCATTTGTTTCAAAGATGAACTAAAGGCTTATGGGTTGAGAATGACATGAGGGGGAGTAAATGATGATCATTTAAATTTTTGGTGCACTATCCCTTTAAATTTCTCTTTTCCTCACGCAAAGCTGTCGTTTGACTTCAGAGGACATGGAATACAGCCTACAATTAGTATCGACCACTTTGAAGGTACTATTTTGGAGCATGACGTATTCTGACTGAGCTGACATTGTGTGACGAGCTGCTTAAAGGTGCTTCAAATTTCTACTTGTGTCGGACAGAAAAAGTAAATGTCAGCGAGCGGTTTTGGACTGATGTGAGGGCGAGTAAAAAAATGACAGAGTTAGGTGAACTCTTCCTTTTGAAAGGACAGAGTGCTGGAGATTCACCAGCAGTGGCTCCATTGAAGGAGACTGACTGGCAGATGGTTTGCTACAGCAGACAGAAGCTCCAGCAGGCGCTGGGAGGACTTACGTAACCGTGAACTGTGATCACTGACGCCCACTCTACAGGCCTGTGCGCAGGAGTGATTCATGAGACAGAAGCACAGACAAATCTTTCCATACATGCGCATACGCACTCTCTCACATCCTATTCGCAACAGAGAAGCTGTGAGCGCTAGAGCCGAGAGGATTCCAACCCCCTTTAATCCAGTAAGATCCCTTTATGGATGCCTTCAGGATTGGCTGCAGCATCAGAAGATGTGTTTGGAAATGAGGTTTGCTGCTCAAGCAATAGTTTGTTTGTGATGTTCCCGATACATCGAATGAAACCCCTGAAGCTATGAATTTGTATACGCTGGAAGATATGACAGTAGAGAGCAAATAGGGTTATGAAAAAACCTGAAGAATTTAATAGCATTATTGTTTTCTTTAGGCTGTCAGTTTAATGCATTAAAGGGTTAGTTCACCCAAAAATTAAATTTGTCATTTGTCACACTCATGTGATCTGAAACCTGTAAGACCTTGGATCATCTTTGGAACATAAATGAAGATATTTTTGATGAAAACCAAGGCTATCTAAACCACACAATGGCTGCAACATCATTGTTCCTTTTCAGGTCCAGAAAGGAATTAAAGACGAGGTTAAAATGGTCAATGTGACTCCAGTGGTTCAACCTTAATGTTATGAAGCAACAAGAATACTTTTTGTGTGCAAAAACAAAAATAATGACTTTATTTAACAATTTGCCACCCAAAATCACAAGCATCTTAATAACCCTTAGGTTCAGCAAATGCCATTGGTTCTCTTATGTTGGTCTAGCTAAACCGGTTCATTTAGCTCTTGAGTTATTCATTTTCATGCTCTCCCTGGACAGTTGCACCTTTAACACATCATCACTTAAGTACTCTGGTGACATGATGCATCTGCCAGTCGCTCAAGTGTTCATCTGCTCTCTGTAGTGTAGTTTGTCATTTAAGAGCAGTGAATCCATTTTGAAAGAGTTCTTGCCATTTAATATACATTTTCTCAGTATATACTTTAATATTAGATGATATGCAAGACATCATTGAATGTATGCATAATTCATATTCTTAAAGGTGAATAATTAATTATTTATTAATGACACTGGAATAATGACAACTGTTGTGAAAGACAGAGTTCCTAGCTTGTTTAGATATGGGTCTTTCATGTGTAGAATTACTCCGCTTTGGCTCCAGATGGCATCAGAGACATATTGTATCTTGGCTTTACTAATATAGACTCCTGACCTTGCATTCCTGTATGATCTGCACTGCTTCAGCTGTGTGATTTTTATAAAAAGAACTCTATAATAATTCCTATGTATTTTTGGCCATGAAGGTAATAAGTTTAATGTGAAATAATTTGACCTCTACCAATTTGAGGTGTAGAGCCAATATGTAAGCCATTCATAGGCTTGTGTGTTTGGTTCTGTGGCAGTTTCTGCATTACTTGTTGCAGTAGCCGTAAGGTTTGTGCTACCAGTGGGAGAAACCTTTTTTGAGAAGTTTCATATGGTGCTGCTAGTGGTGCAGAATTTGCACACTGCACCTTTAGCTCACTTAACGCCAAAGTGAACTGTCAACTGCATAAGAGTCTGACGGGGTAGAGAAGAAAAAGAATAAAATTGTTATTTTTGTTTTGTTTTTGAACGCAAAGTATTCTTGTCGCTTCATAACATTTAAGATTGAACCACTGTAGTTTTATGGACTATTTTAGTGATGTCTTCTAATACCTTTCTGAACCTTGAATGTGGTAATTTTGTTGCTTTCTTTGGGCGGGATAAAAAAAAAAAAAAATTCTCTTCATCAAAAATATCTTCATTTGTGTTCCAAAGATGAGTGAACATCCATATGGGTTTGGGATGACATGAGGATGAATACAGAAATTTCCTTTTTGGGTGAACTAACCCTTAAAATATAGATGGCGTTTGAGGGTTTTTGTTGAGAAGTCTTTTCTGTTTAACAAGGCTGCATTTATTTGATTTAAAAATACAGTAAAATCAGTAATGTTGTAAAAAAATAAAATAAAATGAAATAAAAAATAATTACAATTTAAAATAACTGTTTTCTATTGTGATATATTTTAAAATGTAATTCTTGTAATGACAAAGCTGAGTTTTCAGCATCATCATTACTCCAGTCTTCAGTGTCACATGATCTTTCAGAAATTGTTGTAATATTCTGATTTATTGCTCAAGAAACATTTCACATTAGAACAGGATTTATTTGAAATAGAAATCTGTAACCTTGTTACAATGTGCTGTGATGTTTGATCATTTTAATGCACATTAAATATTTATTCCTTTAAAAAGAATCTTTGTGACCTTAAACTTTTGAACATCATTGTATGTTTTTAAAGTTAACCGTTTCTCTCCCAGGAGAGTGTACCAAAAGTATAGGTAAAATATCCTGCACAGTCCTTATTTCTATACAGTTAAATGCTCTCAACAGTTGAGAATGTCCCTATTCTTAATGCCTCCTAAAACCAAATAAATGACTGTTGACTCCTTTCCAATGTCCAATTTGGTAATAACCGGAGTATAGAGTCAGTTTCACTCCTAAAATCAATATTCACTGCCTAAGAGCCTCTTACTTTGCCCATTTAAGGGATATTTCCCCCCAAAATGAAAATTTTCATGTCGCTGTAAACCTGTATGAATTTCTTTTTTCTGTGAAATGGCACAATTCGATTTTTTTTTTTTTTTTTTGTTTTGAAGAATCCAAGTCTTTTCCATGAAACTGTAATGTAGTAATGTAGATTCTCCAAGAATCTTTTTTTGTGTTCCAGAACATAATCGAATGACATGAGGGTAAGAAAATAATGACAGTATTTTTATTTTTAGGTGAACTGTTCCTTTAATGCTCCAGTGGCGAGATATATATCTATAGCCTGCTAAGTCTTTGCAGAGTAATATATACACCACCTCAAAGCACACATTTCAATGTCATGCATAGGTTTAGTGCAGGTGTGGATTGAGGCAAAATCTTCACTGTCGTGCAAGGTGGAAATCGAGATAACAGCTCGTGGATGGGCATTGTCCTGCGGCCACATCAGCCCGTGTGGGACGGGCGGCAGCCGGAGCGGCTTGTCGTCATTTTGGCTGGCTGTCAGTCTGAGTGTGTCAGCTGCCCAGCCTGAACTCTGCAGGGTCACTGCCTGCATCGCCACTGTCACTTGCATGGGTGGTTTGTGGGAAATGGAGCGTTTCCAGCTGAAGAGAGCTGCTTTAGTTCTGCCATTCTGAACGAGGAGGGGTGCAGAGAGCCGACGCTCTGCAGTAGGGAAGCTTGGAGGACGAAAGCGCAGAGATGGCGAGATGAATCTTGCGTGACAGATTGCAGCCTAGTCAACTCTACGTTGCGCGTGGCAGTTCCACGACAGCTCTCGCTGTGAAAGGGCATAATGTCCGCTTGCCAACCCAACCCCACCCGGTGCCTTCCTCCCGCTCTTTTTTTTTTTTTTTTGGGATTTTGCTCAAGGGACATCGTGTACTCTGGAACAAAGTAACAGAAACATAAACACTGAAACACAGCGGCTGGTTTAGCACCTGTTTCTCAGATCGGATGTTGAGGGACTTCAAAGTTTTGTCCAAGAACACAAATCAAAGCAGAAACTACGATGGGGCAGCAACGTGCCACTCGTAAGAAAATTAATTTGAGAAAGAAGCTCCTGTAGGAATAGAACAGGATGAACAGCCTTGCTTAGGACAGCCTGAAAAGGATGGATTTGTTTTGTTTAGGTTTTTTCATGTTTTTGTTTTAATTTTTAATTTGGGTTTTGTTTTATATGTTTTTAAAGCTAAATAAGCAAAAATATTGATACTATGTTTGTCTGGTTTTATTACTTCATTTGAAATATATTATTGAATCTAGGGTATGGTAAGTATGGAAGCTTGTTTCTGGCACTAATTAAAAAATAAAAGTAATTGGGACTCACAAATTCTGACCCCCCCCCCCCCACAAATGCGAGAAATAGTAATTAATTTTCTCAGAATTGAGATAAACTCACGAGTTTATATCTTGCAATTCTGACTTTATAACACAAACTCGCAATTCTGAGGAAAGAAAAGCAGAATTGCAATTCTGACTTTATAGCACACACAATCTGACTTTAACTTGCAGTTTTGAGTTTGTCTTGCAGTATTGAGTTTATATCTTGCAATCGCCGATTAAAAAAGTCAGAATTGAGAGATATAAAGTCACACTTACGTTTTTTATTTTTTATTCACTGACGGAAACCAGCTTCCATATGTTAGAGCACAAACTATGCCTTACATTGATAAATTATCGTGGTTTTTAGTAATTTTTTTTTGTTGACAACCTTAGGTTTTATGAACCACATTTCATACAGATCCTTTAAATGCACTGTGACATGCTGTTAGGATTGGAGCATCTACTATGACCTATGGATTTTTTTCCCCCTTCATCTGCCATGTACAGCACTGCACCTTAGACTCACAGTGTCTGAATCTGAAAACCAGACTGTGTCTGACCTTTTAGCGTGGAAAAAAAAAGGAAAATACAGACATACTAGGGATGAAATATGGAATCATAACATTTAGGGAAAAGAAGTAGGAACTGTAAGTCAGGCTTGATTTCCAGCTGATTGTATACTCTGGAATGTGTGCAGTCAGGAATCGCAGTAGTTTAATGCAGTTTGCTCACATAAAAGCGTTTCAGTGTTGAAGGTCAGTGATGGTAGTCCAAGACCTTCATCAGCGTGGCTCATCAGAACCATATGGCCGTAAGTGTCATTTCTGTTTAAATCCTCCCATCGGTGCCATCGAAGCAGCATCTGTTTCCTAGCCTTTGATTTATAAAATCAATTACATCAATTACAGTTCAATATGAAATTAAGCTCTGTGGAGATTTTAAGTTTATGTAGTCTATGACTCCTGATTCAGTTCCGTCTGTCGGTAGCTGTTTCCATCCAAAGTTGCAAATGTAATGTGTGCAAAATTGGAATATCGCACTAAAAATTTGCAAATAAAGCGCCGTTTCCATCCCATGTGTTCAAAAGAAGAAAATCATCACTTCCTTGGAAATTGGCAGAAAATATCAGTAATAAAAAATGGAAGTTGCTGCAACCGGGCCCTTTTTTTTCCCCTCCATCATATATGAGTTGCGTCTCAGAGCGGCATTAAACGCTGTTATGTTCTCTTGCGTTTGGATGCTGGTGTTTGGGAATGCAATCGTTCCAACAATGCGCAATCATTCTGATGACAGACTTTGGCTCAGGCATTTCAGAACCACCAAAACCAACATTTGAGATGCTGTGATGCGATTGGTCAATGTGAATATATATTTTGTATATATGTTGTCGACTAACCTGTTGATTAACCTCAAGGATTGGTACAGTAATTAAAACTCACCTGGGCTGCCTTACATGCCAAAAATCGTATGCCTCCGAGTTATGCACATTAGCAAGCAAACAGAATAAAACGACTGTTAATTTGATCACTGTTGCGTACATTTCGAATAATATTTTGAGAAGGCTCAGCTTCATTTTGTTCTACTGACACACCACCACTGGTTGTGTAACTATGAATGATTTCTTTTCCCAATATGTGACTGGTTTTGGTCTTTTTCTTTGTGATTGTATGTGCTGCAGAGGATGGAGGGAGATGAAGAGGAGTCCCAGAGGGTGAAGCTGTCAAAGCAGAATGGAGTGAGGAAGAGCGAGTCAGAGGAGGAGCGGAGAGAGATGATAACTCCTGCCTTGAGAGATGCTCTGACTAAACAAGGTACAGCATGACCTTAACCCGCCTGTTTTATTCACTCACCCATAGAAAGATGTCTGTGACAGAAATGAAGCAGATATTTGCACACGTACATTTTTTTTTTCTCATCAATCTGCTTCACTTGATGAACATTTGGATGTCCTTGAACATTCACTGTTCATGTTATATTTACAACCGTTTTTTTTTTTTTTTAATTTACATTCTGTGAAGAAAATGGTTTCACATGCAGTACTCACCACTATAATGTTCGGTTATTGTGGGTGGTTGATGTGCCATTTTCCTTTTCCTGTTGTTTGGCATGTAGACTGAGTTTGTTTGTCGCTTTTAGCTTGCAAAACTCTTTTTAGCATTCTATTAAACATTTTTTTGAGAATTTCACTTCCACCTCTGATATAAAAAATGATTATATCAATTATTTTGGACATTTTCAAAAGATTCATTCTAAAGATTAAGAAATTGAAAGGACACAACAATTTATCAAAAGTGACAAAAGATTTCTTTTCCAAATGAATGCTATTCTTTTGAGCTTTCTGTTTATCAATCAAGCATGAATGTTTCCACAAAAATATTAAACATAACAAGAACTAATAGTAATAAGCAGCAAATCGGCATATTAGAATGATTTCTGAATGATCATGTGACACTAAAGACTGGAGTAATGATGCTGTGATTTCATGTCCATAGCAGACGTCTGTAAGACTATGCTTCGATGTTCAAAACTTGTAGTTACGGTTTAGTTCCCTAGCCTTAATTATAAGCAATAATAATAGCAGTAGTCTGCTAACAAAACCAATGTTTTGCTATTTAAAAGTAAGCTCCTCTGCAAGATCAACAGCTATAGCTTTTAATAAGCTTCTTTATCAGTTTAAGCACACAAACGCCTCACTAGCTGCGTTTCCATTACCCTTCAAATTGCGCAAACTGAAATTGTGAATTGAAAATACATTCATTGGAAACGCGTCATATTCGCAAAAACCTTTTTTTATGCCATTCGAAAAAAGAATGTTTCACAACTGCGATGGAAACCATTTTTTCACATTTCACAAAAAATAAAGATGGCGTGGAATGTTTGGACCGAATACGAAACCGAGTTCTTTATTAAACTCATAAAAGACAAAAGAATTACAGGAATACTGGATTCTAAACAACAAAGAAATGCATCAATTTTTCAAGACCTTTAAGCAGATAGGAGTGAGAAACTCCCAGAAACGCCTCATTTGTGGACTGCTCCCAAGTATAAGGGGCTTTTCTTGCCATTAATGCTTGGATAACATTCCTATGGCTCCTTTGATTAAAAATAATGGCGAGTGTATTGGCTGTGATATACTTAAACCTTCTAATATCCATTGCTGTGAATTTTGGAATGACTTCTCGCACGAGGAAAAAGATGTTTTAGTCGCATGATATCAGTTAATGGAAACGCTGTGATTTCGCAATAATTTATCGACATTTAGAAAATGTGCATATTTGTAATGGAAACGCAGCTACTATTTATTGTGTCTCCTTTCTGTGATGATGGACAGTTGTTTCTTGCTTTCCCATCTGCTTTAATTGAATATGTCTGAGATGTATTTTTTTTTTCATCTACCAAAAAAATTGGATGCCAGGGCCCTGATGGTAATTAGGTCCTTGGCGCTGACAGAGTGTCACCCCATTATTGTAAACCTAGTTTCATTCATGATTGTTTCTCACACTTTGACAGTTTTTGCTTTCAGTAATCGTTCTCTCGCGTTTGTTATTTATAAACTGGCTGCGGAGCTGCAAGTTTTCTAGTATTGTGCACTACAAATTTCACTCCCGTCGTCTGGTTTCTGATGGTGTGACTGTGCCTAACGGAGTTTAATGATGCAGCAAAGCCCAATTACTCCTCTCCTGCTGCTGGAGTTCCCTTGAGTTTCTGACTTCACACCTTTCATTAGCACAACCTGCCTCCAGCCGCATACACACACCGCACACCAGAGGCTGGCCGGCGCTCACATTTCCACCAAGGTTGTGGATGCTACCAATCAGTGTCCACTGTGCTTGCGGCAGTGTGCAACTCCTGAGCATGTTGTTAGGTTAGCATGCTTGATATTGTAAGCTAACAATCAATAGAGACCACGAGATCTGAAACTCATTGAGCTAATATTATCCTGTTTTTCCCTTGGGTCATTGGTAATGTGTTATAAGGGGAATTCCACTAAACCGGTCTCAAATGTATCCAGGTCATTTCTTACCCAAAATGTATAAGGAACAAAGTTGTAAGTTATTACATGGATGTCTGGAATATTTAATTCTGGTCAATTTCAGTATTCTGCGGTAACATTTTTGCTAATTTATTTACCGATTAGAGTTTGAGACTATTTCTATTTTGAATTACTTGATATTTTTCCATTTTATTTCGGAAGGAAATATAACCTAGACATTTCATCGTGAGATTCGCCCTAATTGGAGTGATGTCCCGGTGGTTTGTTTTTGCAAGTACAGTTGTGAACTGTGAACGTACAAACAAATGTGTATAATTTAGCTGATCTTGTCTGCAGTCTAGAGAAGGTTCTGATGTGAGATTATATAACTCATTTCCTGAGGGGCTGACTGGTAACCTCCTCTCGCACGCTGTTATTTTTGCTCTTTTAATGATAAACTGAAATGATTCCCTCCGGCATTATTAGCGATGATTTAAAGATGAATGAGGGAGAGAGCAAAAGAACTCTGAGATTGCTTTAAGTCACTTCCTTTTAACAGCCGAAGAATTACAGCAGCTAGAGCAAAAAAGAGGGCAAATGTGATTGGTCATAGTGATGGAGTCTGGTAGAAGTTTTTTTCCTCTCTATTAAAGCCTTGGTATTCCTCCTCTTTCACCTCACGCCATAAATAACAGCTTGAAATGAAAACCTGAGGTAATGAAACTAAAATCGTTCCATAGCAGTGCGTTGATCTTGCGAAGTATCTCCTGAGAAAGACTAAACTGATGAAATTCTACATATCCAGTGACTGGTAGACTCTCCATGTGCCCTTGTGTACGTCTGGTTAACCTTGATAGATAAAACTTTATCTAGAATGGTTATATAGAATGGTCAGAGCTCACCTTCATGAATATATTGTCACAAGTAGTTACTAATTTATCCCCAAAGTTGAATAGGAATTGTTGTAGGTGTCGCTCAATGCTCAGTAACCTTTTACTCCAAAAAAAAAAAAAGTTTTTCTTCATCAAAATGTTGGTCATTTGCCACTAAAACAGCTGTGCTGATGGAATGAATAACTTTATCCATTTAGACAAAAAGCTATTAAGTCATTTGTTTTAGGCTTTTGTTGTAGATAATGAAGCCTTAGATCTTGCCAATGGTTTAATTAGTAATTTAATGTAGCTTAAAATTTCTGTAATTGTTACGGCAGTGTATGGGGGGGGTATTATTGTGTTAAGTCTAGATACTCATAAGGATGAACTGTCTCCATGTTGCATCGCCACTTCTGTTTCAAGCGTGTATTGCCGGGATCAGTTCAAATGGTCCATTTTGCTGGTTTGATTAATAATTCTGCTTCGAATTGTTGATTGCATCACACAGAAATGTTCATGGACATCTATTGTCGTGTTTTACATTTATTAATTTCTCGTTTAACCCCGGGCTTGACATTAACAACCGCCAAATGCGGTGGCCTGTAATGCAGTCACGTCTAGCCACTTTGGCGGATTGAATTTTATATATAATGAACACATTTTTCAATTGTAGTCTTTTATAAAGGCATCTGAAATAATAAACTCAAAAAGTGCAATTTTCAATACATATCAATACTAAAATATCTGAAAGCTTCCAATGCTCATTTTCCCCAGAATAGATACACTATCTCTCTCTCACTCACTTACAAAAAAAGTAATGTCAAGCCCTGTATTTTACTAAATATCGCTGGTTATTCATATTGGTGCATCCAAGTCAAAGTTGTATTAATTTAGAGAAAAACTATTGTTTTTAACTATTTATTTCAGTGTTTTACATATAATTGATTGTTTGCTGTTAATATAATAACTAAAAAAAAATGCATCCTTTTAAACCATTGATTGTACATCAAATCTGATCAAAAGTCTAGAAAGTATAATCATTTTAGCTATATCACCTGACCATAACCTGGCCTTTTTTTTCCTTTTAAAGCTCTCTGATGTGTCAATAATACGTTAGTGCTTCACAGTTTCCATGCACATGAATCCTCATGATGTGAAGATTCAGCATGTCTTTGCTTTCAGCTACCCAAATATAGAGCCTACAGAGCTAAAACCAAACCTGCTCTCTGATCCTGGCTCTATCCAAACGGATGCGGTTCTTCCGAGAGAGACGAGCAAACACCTCCCCTACATCCTCAGCCCCAGTGAGCTATTTGCAGACATAAAAGACAAGAACATGTTTGATGTGGATTTTAGCTAATGAACATGGTAGAGGGACTCAAGACTGGGATCATTAGTATGGAACTTCTTTCCTTCTGCTTTTCTTACCACTTACACTCCTTTTATGCATGTAGAGAGAAATTGTGAAAAAGAAAGTGGAATAATTCACCAAAAATCGACATTGTTTACTCGACCCGACCAGATTTTTATCAAACACAAAAGATTTTTTTGTCTGTACAACAAGAGTGGATGTTAATTTATTAACCCCCTAAAAGGACAAAAATTAGACCTTGTTAGTCTTGAGACAAATATAATGACGTCAAACCATTTATGGGTAGATATTTGGTGAATAATGACTTATTTAGTTCTGTATGCATCACAGATGGTGACAATTAAAATGTTTGGAAATTTTTTAAAATGATCAAGGCAGTGCCAAGTGGCTTTTTTTTTTTTAGAGAGGTTTGGTTCTCCAACATGAAGTCTTGTTTAGCTGTGATGTGAACTCTTAACAGCCCTCTCAGCACAGAGCGATGCCTTTTATATTCTGTGTTTTTATTAAGACTGCTATGGGGAGTGATGGTTGCCCCAGTGATGGCCCTTACTTGTGGATTAAAGTCTAAATCGAGTCAGATTCCCCAAAGGGAACAAAGCGCAGTTGTGGGAGAACGAGACTATGGACCTTAGAAATGGGCAGACTTCAGGAAATGCTCAGACTTAAGCACATTTGGCTTTCCAGCCTGCTTGAATGTATCGAGGAGCTTTGCTGGACAATTTCCTACATTTCTCCTGCTAGATGTTTAAGATCCTAGATGTTTTTATCCCATTATAAATCCACCATTTTTTTTAAGCTCCCTATTTCATTGCCATCTATAACACTAAACGTGTTAAATACTGCAGTTTTAAGCTATTGTACTGTACCCTGGTTGCAGATTAGTTTTTGAAAATGTTTGGGCATTGTAGAAATTGCTCTAATATTCATAGTAAATGATGAAAAAGTAAAAATATCCTGCACTCCAGGTATTTCTACTTTAATGAACATTTGTGTTTAAAAAAATGTGTTTGGCGCTTTAAAAGAAAATAAATTTTCAAGCATTCAAGTTTGGGTCTGTTCTATTTTGATATATTTTCAAATGTAACTTATTTCTGTCATCGTAAAGTTAATTTCAGCATCATCACTCTAGTCTCCAGTGTCACATGATCCTTCACAAATCATTCTAATATGTTGATTTGCTGCTCTGGAAACATTTATTGTTATCAATGTTGAAAACAGTTGTGCTGCTTAATATTTTTGTGGAACCCATGATACATTTTTTGAGGGATTTTTTGATGAATAGAAAGTTCAAAAGAATATGTAGGTGACTGATCCAGTAGGTGCTGGCATGTAAAATAATAACTTGTATTTTAGCATTAGACAAGTGTTTTGGATTTGATTTCTGTGCCCAAAGGCAGGGTAAGATACTTTTATTCTTTTGAGGTTATCTTGCTCAATCAGTACTCAGAAAACTTGCTAATCTCTACATGTCTTGTTTCCCTCTTTTTCTCTCTTTTTTCTTTCTTTTATTTTTGGTTTGTAGGGTATAAACTAATAGGAAGTCACTCTGGGGTGAAACTGTGTCGTTGGACTAAGGTAGGTTGTTTACTCCTATTGATTTGTTGTCAAGACTCTTTAGCAAGTTTCTTTTTCAAAGCAGTACAAGGCAGGAACTGTTTTTCTTTGTATAAATGAAACAAATGTTTTTTTGTTAGTCAATGCTGAGAGGGAGAGGAGGCTGCTATAAACACACCTTCTATGGGATCGAATCACATCGATGTATGGAGACCACGCCGAGCCTGGCCTGTGCCAACAAATGTGTTTTCTGCTGGAGGTAGGTTTTTTTTTGTTTGTTTTTTAATTATTAAAAAATAAAAATATGATATGATTCCATGAAATGAATACTGAATTAAATGATCTAAAATAATCTTACTGCTCTGGGTTAGGGGTTTGTTGAAACCCTAAATAGAAGCATTTAATCTTTGGTGCTTAACTCCATTTTTATATTAAAAAAATATCCACTTGAACTACTGTGTAAAAACATGCATCGTATCAAATGATTCATTTAAATGTTTTTACGGTTACACTTTATTTTCAGGTGTCAGTATTACAGTGTAATTATACATTTAAGTACTGAGTAATAACAATTAACTACATGTACTTACTATAGGGTTAGGGTTAAGATGAGGGTTTGGTTTAAGGTTAATTGCATGTAATTAAGCCTAATTTTTAGTTACTATTATAGTAAATACATGTAACATGTAACAATGACACTGTAAAATAGTGTTACCGTTTTCACATACCTGCAAGTAAGTACAGCTGAAATTGTCTTCGATTAAGTATCACAATTATGTATCAGCAATACAATAAGAACAAAAACTAATTACGAACAAAGAATCTAATTACAAACAAAACTGACAAATACAACGGAACAAAAAGACGAATTAAAGTGCTTTAGGTTTTTCAGGAAGATGTACAAACAGTGGGATTTAGATAAGTAATAACCTGCAACAGAAATTCAAATAAAGTAAATCAAATGTAAGAGAACACTGCTGTAGACATTAAATATAGTCTACATTAGTATTACCTAAATATAGACTAGTCCTACAAACTAAAAAAACAAGTTTTGTTGTTTAATGATTGCAGCAGATTTGTTAGGCTGCTGTCACTCCACAGATCTAATATACTGTTACACATCCTTTTTCTTTTTCAACTGTTTACATTCTTTTAAGATATAGCTGACTGTTTACGAGGATAACTCGCCAAAATGGCATTTCAAAATTTTAGTGTATGGGTTTTTTTGACCGTTTAGAAGCAAATCCAAAGCCCACAGTATACTTTGCTTACGCACGGTCTGCGTTGTGTCGGAGCGCACGCACAGAAAGCCACCTTGGGAACAGTATTAGGCATTAGTTAAATTAGGACATTGAAGTGGCTTTTATAAACGTATTTAAAGATATGTCAGTTCAAGTTGCTTTCAGTTAAAACTGCTCAAACATGCATTTTAGTCCAGGACTATCTTAAGCCTTCTCTGTGAAACCAGGGGCTAGAGACCTAATACAAAGTGGGACCAAAAAAATGGGTTAAAGGTTAAAAAGTCATACTTTTTAAACTGTACTTCAAAATATCAATGTGAGAGATGCCCGAGCAAACAGCTGTGACGTCCATCTGAATGAATTGTAAGTGCAATGGTAGATGCAGCACTGTTGATTCATCGTGACACTTGTGGAAAGAAGGTAGTATATAATATTCCTGTCATTGGCTGTGAAGTTTTATGTGGGGTGGGGGGCTGTCAAAGAGCATCAACGCGCCTCCTCTGAAGAGTGTATCTGGGATGATTTCCACTGTGTGTAACCCTTAGTTGCCTTACGGTACAGCACATCTTAAAGCTGCTCGCTGATAGAGATGGACTTGATTTAAGGATGTCGCTGTAAGCATTGCACTAAAACATCCACCTATAAACTATCAGGACACTGTGTCATGTCCTACAGCTCTGGGACAGGGCATACTGGGACAGCCTCCAATGCACGAAACCCAACTTCTGTGTCTGTAGTTTGAGCTGTGCTGTCAGATTAACGCAGCAGATTGAGGTTTAACGCAGCGTCTCAGACCTGCTGTTGAGTAAATCTGTCATTTCCAATCCAATTTTCTCATTGAATCAGCTGATTTTGAGGCATTATGAGGAAAAATCATCATCTTGAGATTGTCAGTGAAATCTATTTTTATGCCCTTGTGTATGAGCGATGTATCGGATCTAGTTGTTGGCATTGTGGGTTGTGTTTTGTGTTGTTGCGCTGTGACTCAGAGCGTTGCACTAATCAAATTTCATTTCATTCTTTCCATTGCCACATGCTGTGCGTATCCTCCAAATGCCACACAGTTAATGGTATAATGCAAATAAATGTGCTGAAAAGTTTCAAAATGCGAAAGTCGTTTAGTCCTCCACTTTCGTGGAATGTGATGGAAATATTGAACTTCGTATAAGGGGAGTAATTTAGTTAAAAGTGCCACTCGAAATGATGAGTCTGAAGAGCCCTCTTCATGTGGATGGGCTGGATAATTTAGGTGGTATTGCTTGAAACTGAGCAAAGGCATTAGAGGAAAAGCTGTTAAATGCATCTCAAACATTGACTCTTAAGCCCAGAAGCGTATCTCGATAAAGGCAAAAGGGCAAAAAGATCAAGCCTGTTGTTAAAGCTGCTAGGCCACAAATTGCTGTAGGTATTTACTTGTCTTGGGCATCATCAGTGTGTTTGTTTCTTGGCATTATTAGTACTAATGGTAATTTTAATTTCATTTTTTTTTTTTTTACTTTTTTATATATATGAAAAAACCCTTTACAATAATGTTCATTATTTAACATGAACTAATAATGAACTGCACTTATACAGCATTTATTAAGCTTTCAACATTTACTGATACATTATTAATTTTGTAAACATTAGTTAATGCACCATGAACTAACATGAACAGTGATCAACTATTTTCATTCACTAACGTTACCGGAGATTAGTAAATACAGTAATGAATGTATTGCTCATGGTTAGTTCATGTTAGTTAATACATTAACTGTTTAACTAATGAACATTATTGTAAAGTCTTACCAAAAATGTTACTTCAGACATGTTTCGGTTCCCCAAGCATATATAATATGTGTGTGTGTGTGTATATATGTATATGTGCATTTATTTAAATGATAACCCATATGTGCATATATTAGCTTGAAATTAAAAACTTACTGGAAAAAACTATCTACTTGTGGACTAGTTCAGACAACCCACTGACAAGTCAATTTTAAAAATGTAGTTTTGCACATCCTCATAATAGGATTTGGCTCTACCCCTGGTGAAATGAAGGATATGTCGTCACATCCAGCATTTTCACATCTCATGTTGCTATTTACAGCAGGGAAGGAAGTAAAGCCACATTGCCTGGCATTTATGCCCTTTTATGTGATGTGAGAGCTGTTGAAAGGGTCACAGGATGCTAATTTGCGGGCAGTGGGGGTGCAGGTGTTTTAGTCAGGGGAATGATGCTGCGGTCCACAACGTGTAATGCAGTGACTATGCCGAGCTGACAGGAGCTGTCTTCTCTCATTCTCTCTGAATAGACACCACACCAACCCGGTGGGCACAGAGTGGCGCTGGAAAATGGACCCGGCCGAGAAGATCATTCAGGAGTCCGTGGAGAACCACAGAAACATGATTCGGCAATTCAGAGGTAATGGCTCCCTGGAGCTCCACTGTCTGTTACCTTCAGCTAACCTCTCCTGCCGCCTTTAAAAACACTAATTGGCCACACTGTATTTTCCATTGCATCTAACCTCACACCAAGTTTGATGTGAAGTTGTCTGTGCACTAAATCTGATGTGAATTATTCTGGTCCGTGTTAGTTTGTGTACAAGTAAAGTATACTCTGGAAATCTATTGCCAAAAACCTGAGCAGAAAATTCACACCTGCTGTTATTAGGCATTTACAGTGTAATTGTACAGAAATAACTTTTGTTTTATATAAATCCTTTTCCACAGAGGCACATATCCAGTTGGAAGTTATTAAAACATTGTGTGACATAACACTATGTTGACGTCTTTACACTCTGAAAACCCTCCCGGTTTCAGAGATTGTCCAACAGACACTAGAGTATTTTTAGCTGTCACTACGGTTTGCAGAAGGCAGTAACAGGACAAGCTCTAAGTGCAGTTCGACTGGGTCTAATTTATTCATTTGCACCCTGTCACTTTCTTCACCATCTGCTGCATCAGATCAGTAGTGGATCCATCAGCTTTCAGCAGCATTAAGGAGACTGGGTTTGTGGCTGGATTAGTTTGACAGGCCGAGATCAGATGGAAAGGGGGTCTCGCTGACACTTCATTTGTAATGCAACCGTTGAGACTTTTTATTTACTTCTGTTGAAGATAATTCCCAATACAGCATAGCATACAGAAGCATTTAGGGGACATGGACTAAATTCTGTTTGATTTAGAGAGTGCCTTAGTTGGTATAGTGAATAATTATTTAGCTCTATTTGGAAGGAGTTATTTTTCCCAAAGGAACATTTTTCACAGATGTGTTTTGTAATTTTTTAGTAACATCTGAATCAAATCACCATCTTGGTAAAAACAACGGAGCAAATTAACTAGTGTTTTTATTTCAACTCGTGGGCATCCTCAGAGAAATCTAATACTATCTGGGTTGGAATACCTGTGATTGTCTTTTTTTATTTGACCTTTGCTATTGTTGAATATGTCAGAATGTGCATCATTGTGAGTTTAGAACATTTTGCAAGTCCTTCCCTTAGTTATTTTAGAATATAATCACACATGTGTAGTCTTAATTTCATTGGCTTTTGTGATTCATACATACAGATCATGAGAAATAGGATGCCAAATTGTCATTTGAGTTCGAGGAATTAGAATTCAAATGGTAAGAAACTTATGTCACTGCTGTAAGTATAGTTTTTAATTGCAATAATACAGCTCATTAACTGAAAGTGAGCAAATTCCCAAACCCTGACTGATAAATTGCTTTGGATGAAAGCATCAGCTAAATGACAAATTAGTAACTTAAGTAGTGGAATGAATCATGCTTTTCAAATGCTGCTGTCAAATGTTACTGCCAATGGAAATCTTCTCTGTTTTGATGGTAAGATGTTTGTCATTTAGATCAGTTTTGGCAGAAAATGATGTCCTACACTGCTAGGACTATTTTTACAGTGATATACCACTACTGTGTCATAAAACTTTCTAATGCCAGAAAATTTCCTCCTCCCTCCAATATTTTTTCCTGTTGGGACGTAATGCATTCCTGTCTCTCATTCTTAATCTCCACAATCAGGTGACGTCAACTTGAAATAAGTTATTTCACTTCCAGATCGAATTCAACTTCCATCTCAGTACTTTGGTGGACATCTGGATCAGACTTTTTTTAGGATCGAGGGGGCATACCAGATGGGTTTTCAAGAACCTTAAGATGGGAACTGAATTGGAACATTTACTCTTTTTCTTAGTGTTTGAAGCAACTCCCTTAAACGCACTGTTTTTTTTTTTTTACTGCATTGCCATCATACTCCAGAATATGGGGTGATTTGGAGACTGTTTGAAGTTGTTTTTTTTCCCATTCGTCTGCAGTGGTCTGAAAAATTAATCAGAGATGTCTACCGTAGATGGCTACAAAATAGATCTGCAGCTAAGAGAGGGAGTTTTCTGATTATATCTGCTGGAAATGTTATTAGGTGGAGTGGCATAGTCCCAAAAGTCAGTTTGATTTGATTTTATCATTCGTAAATTAAGGTTTCAGCTTTCTGAAACTTAAGACATCTGTCTTTGATCATCTGCTTTGAGTACAGATGTCTAACTTTTTGTGTTTTTCTGAAATGAACATTGCTCATGATCTACTGTTCTGGTTGAATTGTTCTTCAAAAATCTAATAATGTTCTTGTCTATCAATTTTTATTCAAGTTTTGAGAAATGGAAAGGGAATGTTTTGATAAAGCAGTAAATAATTTTTGGTCTAAAGATTAGCAATTTTAATGCATCTGAGCCAGAGAAATCGAGGCTCCTGATGCAGACTACTGTAGGTTTTGTTCCAGTGTCTGAGTTAGTGCCAGATGTGTATGTGTGTGTACAAGTTTGTGTGTTGCACCACCTCCGCATCGTCATCTTGTTCTCAACGTCCTCTCTGGTTTGATGGTGCAGTTGACATTTTAGAAGTGACATCACTGTTCCATGTAGCAGAAGTAAGCCATGATGACCCGGGGCTGAGTAAACAAACGCACTAACAAGTGAACATAGAGCGGATGAAAGGCCAGGATGCATGCTGTGCCAAGGGTACAGAGCACAAAAAAAGTGGAGCCAGACTCCTCGGTGATCAAGAAACAGAGAAAAAAAAATGTTTGGCTATTAGAACACAGATTGTCAATCTGATTTTGAATGCAGTTTAATAGTCTTTTCCTGGCAAGATTACTAATTTTGAGTTTGCATGCAGTCCTCTGTTTGTCCATATAACAAAGGACTGTATGCAAACTAAATATATATATAATATAGTGAGAATTGTCATGCCCACTGGAGCCCACAATAGTGCATCCATGCACAGAATTCCTCTGAGGTAAAGTAACCGGAGCAGGTTATGTTCAGAAAGTAAATTGCTTTGTCTACTTGCAAAGCCTCAAAGTTACCTCTGTTTTTGGAATCTTAATCACTTACTTATCTTAATTTATCTACAAGCTTACTTGGGTATGTTGCATAACCTGCTTTCCGGAATACCTATATGGCCTATGTTGACAATTAACCAGAGTTCAGATTTTTTTTACAGACATGATATCAACGAATTGAGTGATCAAGTTACTGTAGTTTCTGGAAACAGTTTTGATTAGCAAGATATTTTCTCCAAAATTGCATCATACTACGATTGTTACGCTGTATGGAAAATGCACCTCAGCTTAACATCAGCTCAACCAATGGTGTTACCTGGTTGATTCGCCTATAGCAGATTTGAGGAGTGTTTGGAGAAATTATCTTTGCAATACTGTTTGTGGCCCCAGTTGCTAAGAAATTAGACTTTAGCTTTAATAAACGATCTTTACGTTTTAACTTTGGGGTGTGTTTTATCACTTCACAGGAGTTCCAGGTGTGCGTCCCGAGCGTTTTGAAGAGGGTCTCGCAGTGAAGCACTGTGCTCTGTCTCTGGTGGGCGAACCCATCATGTATCCTGAGATCAACTCCTTTCTCCGACTGCTTCACAAACAGAACATATCCAGCTTCTTGGTCACCAATGCCCAGTTCCCTGAGGAGATCAGGTGGGATTTTGGAGATTAAATAAATGGATGCGAATTTTTGTTATGTATCGTCTTGTATATCATTCAGTGATTCTGATCTGGCGCCAATAGACAAAGCCCTTTTTTGTATGCGTTTGTTCTCCGTATATCTGCAGTAGTTGTAACTGCTGAACATCCCCCAGCTTGAAGTTTTTCCCCTGTCTTTGAAGTCCCACTCGGGCTGCAACGGGACTGATAAGCTGTAATCAGGCCCTGAATTGCAAATCACAGTTTATTTGACTCCCAGCTCCTCCAATTCCACTAGATGTGAGTTTTCAGGAGCAGCCAAAAAGCTATTAGCTATCTCTCTCTTTCTGCTCCCCAGCTTAATGCAAAATACATCCTCACCTCATTCTTCCGACTGCCGCACGCTGAATCCTCATAGGTCAGGCAGGTTATCTGAGGTGAGGGCACGTCAATTCAGCTGCTGGAATATCATGTTAGCAGTGTGCTGAGGAAGTGAGAAACACTTGTCAATCGTTGTTTGTTTAATCTCGTAGCTGCAAGCTTCGTCACGCTGCTTTGCTGAGGCAGGCCTTTTCTGAGTGATAAACAAACCAACAGAAGCACAAAATGATATTCACTGAGGGTCTTAGCTTCAAGCCTTCCCTCTCAAAAATTCCTTCTCAAATGGCATTATGAGATCCCAGACCTGCTGCTTTACTCGTATCAATATGCTAATTTTGTGTGTTCATTTCTGTAGAAAAGGATGAAATGGTATGCCGGCACAAGCTTCTAACAACTTAAAATAACCAATTTTACTGACATTTATTTTTATGCTTTTTCCTCATCATCTTGGTTGGTTTATATATTTAACACGGCTTGTATTTGGCTTTAAATAGTTTAGTTTCACAATGCATGACACTGAACAACTGAAACTGAAAGTAAGAATACCAATGATGTCAAAATGTGTATAGCAGCTAATCTTCAAAAACAACCCAGACAAAAGTAATCTATAAATCACTCTTATCTGTGTTTAGAAGTTTTATTAAAGCCTTCACCCATTGTACCACCTAGATGTGATTTTTATCTCGGTCCTCAGTCCTAACATTACAAACCTTGTTCTTTCCTCCATTTCTATAAAACTGGTCTTACACCACAATATTAAGATGATCTTGTTCAGCTCCTCTACTGCTCTGCCAGTTTATTAACAGTTCCCAAGGTCAGACTGTCCTCCATCTTCAAAACCCAATTAAAACTCTTCAGTTTACTCAGGATTATCGAAATGTTTATGCATGCTTACTCTCTCTAATTGTGTCTGCAATCAATTTTTCTTGTTTGGGCCCATAGTTGTTTCTCCAGCATTTTTTTTTTTCCTTTTACAATAAAAGATACTTTACAATAAAGTTTCATTTGTAAACATGAACTACAGTCACTAACATGAACGAACAATTAAAAATACTTCAGTCATTAATAATTCATATTCAGTCATTCATTTCAACATTTACTAATACATTAAATCAATCAAAAGTTGTAAATGTTCACGTAATTTATCACGTGAGTCAACATTAAAAATGAAAAGTTGTATTTTTATTAATTAACATTAGCAAATGTTAATAGATACTGTAAAAGGTGTATTGCTCATTGTTGTTAGGCAATGTTAGTTAATGCATTAACTAATGTTAATGAGATCTTATCGTGTTATCTTTTTATCATGTTCAATGTGCTCAATGTTAATTTTATTCTCCCTCCAACTCTCTATTTATAGGAATCTTGTGCCTGTTACACAACTTTATGTCAGTGTTGATGCCAGCACTAAGGACAGTCTAAAGAAAATTGACCGTCCGCTCTTCAAGGACTTCTGGCAGCGGTTTTTGGACAGTCTCAGAGCGCTTGGTGAAAAGGTAGGTCCACTTTACCATAGTCCAGATAAAACAAAAGAGTTTTGACTGTGTTAGAACTGTTTTTGTTTTAAGTTTGTAATATATCCATCTCACTGACTTCAACCTGAAAAGCACATCCAAATAAACTATTGTTCTAGACTGATAAATAAGCTGTCTTTTGCATTCGTAGTCTGAAAGAAGTCCTTTTTTGGACCCACTGTTGTCAACGATTACCCATTTTGACCCTTGCTTATCAAGAAGCCCAAATAGAACTGCTATTATTACTAGACCCAGGGTAACTTTGTGTGTCTCTTGTGATCTTTCTTTAAGTAGTGTACAGATATTAATGAATCAGCACCATTGCTCTTAAATGGCTTGTATTGACACTGATAATCAATGTCTTTGCACAGGCCATTTAATGAAGACAGAAAGAGACTGTGGTATTTATTCAGAATCATTCAACTCTCCTCAATCGCTAAAGTCAACATTTTATTAAATGTTTTACAAGTTTAATAGTTCTGTTGTGCATTACTGCATGCAGAACACAGTTGTCCCTGGCCTTAAAAATTATTGTTTAATTGCCAGAAGCGGTTTACTTCTCGCTTCTCTTCATTCATTATTTTTCCTGTAATTCATATCAGCTCTGTTCAAAACACCCTGGTATCGAAATCCCTGCTATCGATTGTTAATTCCAAACATAATGACCACAAAGCCCCAGGATTGATTTTATCTTAACCTAAATCCTCTGTTAGAGACAAAGCACATTTTGCCCTTATTACTCAGATAAAACAAAGTCTTTTTTTATGTCAGAAATGGGTGTTGAATAAAAGTCAGCGGATGCCTTCAAATGCTGCTTTAACCGTGAAACTGAGGTGAAGTTCTATTAAAAATGCGAGCCTGATGAAGTGGATGCGTAGGAGCTGTCCATCAATGGCTCTTACTCGGGGTTCAGCAAGCTGTGATGACAAAAGCGGTTTGTTACACTGAGGCCTTGGCATTACTGCTTAATGATTTTAAGTGCCATCATTCAGAGATGATTCACTGCGTCTGTAACTTCTGTAATGACTTCCCTGCATTTGCCGTTGAACAGACCACTTGGTCTATGTGTGTGCGCCTGTACATATGTGCATATGTGAGTCATAAAAAGGAAGACACAAGAACAGAAAGTGCTCTTCTGTTTTCTAATGAGTTGAGATCACCTGCAGTGTCACTTTCTGACTGAAGAGAGCAACTCAACACTGATGGCACTGCAGACAATAGGATTGTGAGGCATTCAGGATTGTGCTTTTATCCAAAGCAACTTACAGATAAAAGAAGCAGTAAACCAAGGGTACAAATGTTTTTTTAAAAGATAAACATGTCTCATGTCCTTCAAACTGGCCATTCCTGTTTCAGTGGGCGATTTGTGACCAGAATATGCAGCAGTTTCACCTGACAGTAAAACTGGCTTTGTGAAACAAGAGAAAATTTCATGTGGCTGACACCTGCTGTGCCTCCATCACTTGAGCTTCACCGGTCTAGACTGACATTGTTTCCTTAGGCAGTTTGTTACCATTATGCATACTCATTTTTATATGGCTTATTCATCACTCTCACATCTAAAAGATTTCATTACATTGCATTTGTTTCTGGGTTCTATTTGTATAATATGCTAGTATAAAAACAAAACCATTAATGGCTGTTTTATTCTCAACATTCATCACCCTAACAGTTATATGCCTTTTTTTTCACCCTTTCTCCCTGTAACTAACATTACGTCCTCATTAATTTTGTTGTTGGTGTGCATTCTGCTTAATTGGTTCTCTAGTAGTAGCCAACAGTCTGTATATATTGTAATCCTCTTTACATTCATTTTGTTTGTTTTTTTTGTTTTTTATACAGCGCACCGTTTTCAGGTTCTACGTCAGAATTGACGTAGAATCACTATTTCTGACGTAGAACATGGAAGTGTTGCACTGGACTTACTACGTGAATAGCATAGGGGACTGACATGGAAGAGAAGAAATAAGTCCATAAAACTCAAAACAGTGAAACAATTCAGATTATTTAAAATGTCAATTTTGTGAACTCAAATGGGGGAAAAAATTCCAAATACTCATAAAAGCTGATTTGATTGAACTAATTTGTTTAATTTAAGTTTATTTTATGTTATATTATAATTTTATGATAAACAACAAATAGTTAAAATTTGGTTTTCTCTGAAAGGGAGAGAATTCTGTAAGACCGAAAAATGCTGTGTGCTGTACTTCAGTGGGTAATTAAGGTAGAGGCAGAATCCTTTGGGAGATGCTGGAATGGACTCCGGTCTCTGACAATTTTCTTTTTTTTTCTGTGTAGTTCACACTGTTTTCTCAATGTGCAGCAGAGCTGGGAAACGTTTTTTTTGAGCAACGTTTTTCTTTTTTAACGTTTTTCCGTTCACACTGAGTGCCTTTTTATTGTGTGATTGTCTATTTGACACATTATGTACTTCACCGATGACACCCCCCCCCCCCCCCATAAATAAATTGCAAAAAGTGTATAATAGTAGGTGGCGAGAATAAACCGTGGCGAAGCCTGGATCTTTTCGCAGGGGCCAGCAACCAGTCTGGGGTGGCACAGAAATCTTCATTTCAAAAATGAGTCTATAATGTACTGCACTTTGCTTACAACACAACTGAACACAGTTCATTTGTACTTAATTGTAATTGAGATAATGAATAGGATCATTATCTTTTTTTAAAATATATATATGTATTCCTCACCTGTAGGCATATTTATAAAGGGGCTCACACTACAGCTAAATTTCAACTTGCCAGCTTGTTCTGGTTCTCAAAATAGCGTGTTCTCAATTGTTGCGTCTTCATGGATGAGACGGAGATGGACAGAGATAAATACATGCTGTAGTTCAAAGATTGTCATTGAATTTTATGTATAATCAATGAACTCTTCAACAATTCTGAGTTTGTCTGTTTCTAAAACTACTCAAGTAAACACTCCGTTTAACTTTCTATACTGTCGAAATAAATAATTGCAAAAGTTCTATCATACCTAAATTAAACTCAGTACAAAAGGAAAAAGTGTTGTCTTCTGAATTCCCATTTGCAAGAATTTGAATAAGGGCGGAAGTCCACTGCCAGAATGTAAAATTAATTTTATGCATTTAAATTGTGATACATTTTTGTTTGTACTTTATAAATTAACTCAAACTTACCATCTTCTAGTACAAATGCACAGTGCTCACATTTATTTATGCATTTTAAAATTACATATCATTTTGTTGCTTATATTGTGATCTCGCATTTTATTTTAGTCCAGAGACATGTGACGTATATATCTAACAAATACATACATGCACAGTTTTAACGCTGGTTTGATCGCCTTTTTGGTTATTACATGACTTAAATGACGACAGAATAAATGACATGGCATGCTCGTAGTTTATTTTGTGCTTTAGTGAAGTGATATATACAACACTCCATATTTGCCCGTTATTGAAAAGTGAGCACCGCAAGCCCAGTATAACAGCTGACACAAGAAGAAAGTACTTTTTTTTTTTTTTCCTCTCTTTTCTGAGCACAGATACTGATTAAGGACAATGTGTTTCTCTCAGCATCTGACAGGAGTGTCACCAGCTTTCTCACACGCATTTTAAAATAAAAGTGGCATCAGAAAAACAAAAAAATTTGTTGTTTATTTGACTGCACACAATGCGACTCACTCAAAACGGTCTTGAAACCCACCAATTGAGAAAATCGACAAAGACTATATAAAATGTTCGCCGTTCAGTGTTGTTCTGTTGAAGCTCATTCAGCAACTGTATCCTTTCTGAAAGTCTCCGTTTTTTTGTGGTCTTAAAGAGATGGTTCTCGTTCATGTAAAGAAAAAAGGAGACAGAAACGGCAGTTGTGAGCATTGTGGCCAAGCTTAGGCCGAGGGTAGCCACCCCCTAGCTCCGCCCCTGAGAATAAACCATTGCTCTAGTACAATTGTGTTAAAGCACCTTATTCGAGATTATGTACTATGAAGTACAATGAAATTGATGATGAAAGACATGAAATTGTTTTTGCACATTTAAATAATTTCAGCTCTCACAAATGTGACCCTGAACCACAGAACCAGTCATAAGTCGCAGGGGTATATTTATAGCAATAACCAACAATACATTGTATAGGTCACAATTATTAATTTTACTTAATATCCAAATGATTTTTGGCATAAAAGAAAAGATCATGTTCCATGAAGATATGTTGTAAATTTCCTTCTGTAAATATATCAAATTTATTCTTGTGAGTTGATATGCATTGCTAAGGACTTCATTTGGACAGCTTTCAAGGCGATTTTCTCGAAGTTGTCTTTTGTTGTTGTTTTTGTTTTTTTGCACCCTCAGATTCCAGATTTTCAAATAGTTGTATCTTGGCCTAATACTGTCCTATCCTAACAAATCATAACTTATGTGTTTAGCTTTCAGATGATGTATGAATCTCAATTTCAAAAAATTGACCCTTATAACTGGTATTTTGGTTCAGGGCCACAAATGCACAGAGAGCCGTAAGGCAGCAGTGATTGCCAGGGATTCAGGAAGTGACTGATCAACTTTCTTTGGTTTTAATGTGGGACCCCTGAATGATGGGAGTCAATAAAGCTGGCTTTATGGGTTCATTAGTCTTCAGATATGTCAGATCAAAATCTCAGTACCTTGATATTTGAAGCCAATGTGAAGTGTCATTTTCACCTCAATTCTGTAATGCGAAAAGTATTTTAATGAAGAAAAAAAATGCAATGCAATTCAAGATGTCACTTTATTCATTAGGAATCGTTTGGATTTTTTTCTATTTTTGGAATAACATGCCATACACCAATGAATTGTGAACTTGAACATTTATCAAGGAAGTAAATGCTCACTTTTATTTTCATTTTGCTTTAAACATGCATCATAAATCTGTTATTTCTGAGTGCAGCAGGCGATGTTTGTCCTTGGCTTGATTGAGCTTAGAAAAATCAACATAAATTTTATTAAGTAAAGTTTGTGTATCGGGAACAGTTTTATTTCAAAATAATGAGCTTCATCTGACTTCTGATGCAATTCTGTGCATCTCAGTGTTAATGTGCCGCCTACTGAGCAAACAAGTTCTTTATTAAATATTGAAGACTGCGTTTATGAAGAAAATCCATTGGAATTCATTTTAAGTATTCCAGGTCTTTACAAATTGGAGACTGAGGTTTCTGCGTGCCCTTGCATGGTTGAGTGATGTAGGGTTTAGTTCAGTGCACATAGACAGAACTCATCTCTCCTTACTAAGTGTGTCCTTGGGATCTCTAGCTCTCAGGCTTGGTAAGTGCTGTTCGTTTAATTGCATTTCTCGGCTGTCTTGTTTTAAAAGGAAATAATACAAATACAGCACATGACAGATGAAGAGCCATGTCCTGGATTTATCTGGTACCTTTTCTGCATTCCTATTGGACTAATTTACTATTTGTTGTGATCTGTGTGGAAACATTTGACAATCCTGCCCTGCTATTTGATTGGCAGCTTTTTTTTCCCCCTCAGGAGCAAGCTGTTTGTGTGCAATTGGTCCTGGTCTTTCAAGACCTTTTGTGGAGCTGAAAATGCCACACACTTTGGCCAGACAGAAAAGTTGCAATGTGTTTTATAACTTTCTGCTGCGGTTTCTTTGTATTTTTCCTTTCTTATTCTGCTGATTTCAGAGGGTTCAAAATTTACTGGTTTCCAAGTCACAGGAACGTTATTTCCTGTAGATGCTTGTTTAATAAGTTGCAGCCATTTTTAAATTCGTTGCTTGTTTTTGTCACCGTATCGGTGTCTTCACAACACGCATGACACATAAGACTCATGGAAATGGCCTTTTAATAAACTAAATGATCACTCAGGAAAACTACTGTACAGGAGAAATAACAATTCTTGCCACACTTAAACATAAACAACAAAGAATTGAATTCACTGAAGGCTTATGTATATATATATATATAAAGGGAGGATAATAAACAGAATAGGGAACAGGTGTGTAACTCGTGACTCACTATAGAAACACAGGAACACAGGTGGACAAACGGTGAAACCAAATCACGACTATAAAAAACTATACAGAACATAACCGTTTCAGATATTTAATACCAGGGTGTTTTGGAGAGTGGCCACATCATTGCTATATAGTTAGGTGTTCTGAGTGGGTTTAGCCCAGTAGCGATGTTTCCATGCAAATTTCAAATTTAGTTTATGCTGAATGTTACAGAATATTAACCAGAATATGAATCATTTTGAAGCTTTTCTGACACTTGTTTTTTTAAGAGAGCAAAATCTTCATTTCACTTGTTGCAAATTTGAATGAATTTAGTCTCATGATATGTTGAGGCAAAGTAACATTTATTGACATATATTGACTTTTATTGTGCATGTAGAAAATTTGTTTGAATTTGTTGTCTTGCTGAAAAACAAAATCCACTGCCGTTACCCTTATATATGTTTTTGATTTTTTATTTGGTTTTGTATTTGTTTCTTAAATGTGTATTTTATACATATTTTAATTTTAACACACTTTTTGGAAATTTCATCTTGGTTTTTTTCCATAATTCTTTTTTTTTTTTAATCCAGTATTCCACAATTCACATTTAAAATATGTGGGTTAAAAGCAGGCAAAATGTTCCTTTGATTGTTTTGAAGAAATGTCAAACATCTCTTTGAAGCACAGAAGCAAACCATATGTAGGGACAAGAATAACTATTTCAAAAGACTTCAAAAAGTCTAATGGAATTTTTTTTTTTCATCTGTTTTATCATCGCCGTTACATAAATTGTAGGTTTGTTTGTTTGTAAAAGCAATGGCCCTCCACAACAACCTGCACAGTTAAAATTATTCTTGTCTTGTATATTTTGTAAGCATATTTGATATTATTATGTGATGTGGACAAGATATCGTAGAGGTGGTAGCTTTCAAAGTACCCTGCTGATTCTTTGGTTGATAAAGGACAAAAATATTTAAATGGAAGAGATGGCTTTAATTTAATTTCCCTCAAATATGTGCAATAATAATAATAGTGAGTTTTGGCTTCAGACAAAGCTCTGTCAGAACTTTTTCACTCACTTCTACACAGACAGCTGGTTATGTTGGCATGCTGCTGTTCTGGTCTAGCATGTAGCTATCTGTTTTTACTGAGGCCTGCTGCCTGATTCAGCCTCAGGTGTGGGATGGATGAAGATCTCTTGACAGGTTTAAAACAGGTCTAAATACTCTCACCCACTGCCAGATCACTCCAATTATCCATCTCTCATGTTCGTCCCCCTCTCTCTGGTTCATGCACGCATTCATGAGCAGACCTATGAAGGCCAGATCGTCCCCAGCTTTCAGTGGCTAACAACCCCCCCCCCCCACGCCTTGCCTGCCTTGCAAATCCACTAGTTAGCATGGATCAGGAACAATGCTGACTGCATTGACATCTGTACTCTGACAGAAACCAACCAACCGTGCAAAGGCATTCAGTCTATAGGGATGGAGATGGTTATTCTGAGCAATGTCAGACTGTGACAGTCGGACTGTTTGATTGACAAGGTGCAATAACAGGAATGGGAGGCATGAGTGTCCATTATCACTCGCTGTGTTTTGTGTGGTCCTCCTCCCCTCAGGGCATCACCGTGTGAGGGTCTGTGAGTAATGATGTGGACCGGAGCACTCCGTACTCCAGGACCCCTAGGCCACACTCTGAAGGCTGAATCTTGGAGAAGCTCTTATTAAAAAGTCTTGCTCCTTTTCTCCATGTTCACCTGACTCTCTTGTCAATGATAATATTAAGCACCGTCAGCAAAATTACGTTGACGCAATAGCTAGAAATGGAACATCCCACTTTAAGCTCGGAATTATTCGTCAGTCATGGAATGCGCTGTATATCTTCAGACCTTCATTACATCAAGCTTTGCTAGATATTCAAAAAAAATTTGCTAGGGCTGTCACCATCATTTTGACAGGTTATATGATTAATTTTCGTGTTCGTTTTGTCACTTGTCTTTGTTTACTTGTACACCTTAAGAACTCTTAACTTTAGTTGTTTACATTTTAAGCATGTTCTTGCATTCCATGTAAAAAGTCTGTTGAGTAAAATAAGAAATGTACTAGCCAATGGCGACTCGAGCTTAAATTTGTCATTAGAGGGTTGTATTGATTCAATAGTGCAGGCTATTCCAAAAGACAAAATTTGTTGTTTTCATTCATTGATCATGTGGTTTCACTCAGAAATGCATTAGGTTACGGAAGTGGGTTGCAAGTATAATTTGGTATTTTCTCAAACCCAGGTGCGTTGGATTAAGCAGTAATTTGACGGCTCCTCCTTGTGTTTCTGCTTCTAGCAACAGCGTACAGTGTACAGACTGACCCTGGTGAAGGCCTGGAATGTGGATGAGCTGAAGGCCTACTCAGATCTCATCGCCCTTGGCCAGCCAGATTTCATCGAGGTCAAGGTATGCTTCTCACCCACCTAATTCAGGCATCCACTTTTAATGAGGGTCTCTGAACCCTTTTGGGTTTAATGGATAAATCTTTAGTAAGCTATTGCTGGAATCCCAAGCATTTCCTCCTAATCCTTTTTTGCAGGAAAATGAAGTATTGACCAGGCTATTCATTAAAATCATTCTCTCTCCTCATTGGATTGATTTTGATCTCCGATAAGATGAATTTGTAGTGTCTTCAGCAGGAGTTATGAAATTTTGTGCTACAACAATTTTGGTTTGAATGCTAAATTATTAAAGGATGTTAAACTTTTAAAATATCTTCTTGCTGTATCAAGCATCTTTCACAATTTTAGTGCATCCTGTTATGAAATTTCTTACGTAATGTTTATTTTCACCCAGTTTAAAACTGTTTTTTAGAGGTTGAGATTGATTCACATTGAAATAGTTCATATCAGTTCAGTTTAAGCCAGTTAAATTAATAGTTCACCTAAGAATGTGCTCTTCACTCCATGTCTGATCCATGACTGGGTTATTTTACAAGCGTTTTGCCATATGATAGCTTTCAGTTATGTAATGAAATATCATGGATGTGGCAAGGAGGGTGAGTACTGAAATCAATATTCTCTGTAATTATGATTAAATGTCAGTCTGTTCTTCACACAAAGCTTTAAAAGAATTAATATATGGCGCACATCTTGTAAAGACCACTTTTATAACACATTTAGTCTGTTTTTGTCGTTTTGCAAGCCGTCAGTCCTCATTCATTGCTATTTCAAGATGAGTAACCAGAATCTTCAAAATGTTCTATTTTGTTTCATACAAAGAAAAAGTCATACAGGTATGGAACAACATGAACGTAAACAAATGATTGAATTTTATGTAGCATTTTATGATTAATCGAAATTAGGCATTTGTGAACTACGCAACATATGAATAGAGTTCAAAAAGGCATGGTATAACTAACGCGGTCACGTATCATTTATGCTAAGATATGATGCACGCAAATATCAATATATCTAGCTAAACTGGCCTGGCTTCCAAGAAAATTAAACGGACAAGTATGTGTAGGGAAATATTGTTTCAAAATCTTGATTAAAAGAAATCGCAACGTTGTTTTTTTCGTCCAAATCACACAACCCTAATTTTAATAGAGGAGCCATGAGTCATTTCTTTCAGGATGCAGTTTACGTTTCATCCCATGTATCTAATGATTCATGAAGATCAAGGCTGAGGCAGTCCTCCATGAAATGCCAAGATTGTAGCTTTTAAATAGTCAACTAGTGACTTCAATGGCTTTTTAATGAAATGTTAGTTTTTAATCAGCAAATAAACCCCTTCTCATACTCTTAATCAACCTGTCTTCAAGATTAAGGCAGTTGACTAAACTGATTAAATCTCCCCTCATCTCAGCCAGTTTTTCTTTGCCTTAATGCATCTGGAGTTTGTTGATCTGTGTAATTACGCTGTACTGGTTTAATTGTATTGAAAACTGATTCACTTATGACCTCATGCATTCCAGACCACCATGGCATGAAAACTGCTCTAATGGGGGATTTATATATATATATTTTTTGTTGAATCTCTTAGAAGTTCTTGGCGTTCCTCCAGGTGGAAAAACAGTATTTCTGTTCATCTGTCAATCATCTGTTAAAATACAGTTTTATTCATCCTGTTTTCCCTGTTCAGCGGCAATTTGCATTAATTCTCTCAGGTATTTCTTCTCTCCTGCACTCTTATCTTCACATTAGCAGGTTTTTTCTAATGGAGGGGTGGGGCTGTTACATAGAGGACCACAGAATTGCCCATAATCTCATTTTGAGTCAACAGCCAGTCATGTGACCAGTGTGCACCTGCACTGTAGGGAGCCCTCCTCAGTGCATTCACATTCAAAGCAGAGCCACTCCAAAGTAAAGCCGACTTCAACTATGACATGCTGTTTCCTAGCAACAATAATCGCCCACTTTGATAGACCGCAGAAGGCGAGGATGTACGCCGCCTTCTATGGGATAAAATAAAGGCTATGAGGAAAATATTGCCGAGTTTACCCAAACAGGCAGGCTCTCTGAATCTCTGAGGCTGCATTCACCTTTTTATTCATTTGTCTGCTCTGGTTTAATAGTCTTAATGTCAAATGAGATTTCTGCTTCCAGTTTTTTGACATTTGAGCTTCATTACGGTGGTCTAGTTCTAATCATGAAAAAAATGTAGTTTCTAATAGTAGTGTAGTAGTGTTTCCTCAAAAATATGAAACGGCACAACTGTTTTCAACATTGATACTGTTTCTTGAGCACAAATCAGCATATTAAAAGGATTTCTGAATAACGTGACACTGAAGACTGGAGTAATAATGCTCAAAATTCAGCTTTGCATCACAAGAATATATTACATTTTTAAAATAGATTGAATTATTTCACAATTGTGTATTGAATTAGATACAGAAGTACATAAAATTAGACATTTATCATAATTTAAATGAATAAAATAATTAAATGTGTAAGTTTTCTTGTATGGGGACCAGTGAAATGGCAAGTAGACTGGCCCAATTGGACAAGCAGACAAAAAACATTATTGTTAAGCTCTGGGTTAAAAATGCTGTAAATTACTAAATTTCATAAATGAGTAGACTTGGAGATGCTTTCTACTTGTCAGTCATTTTGTGCGTTTACAAGGTAGCCGGTATATGGGAAGCATGAAGCTGAGAGCATGTTGTTGAAGTGGTTAAATCTAGCTAAAGTTCATTCTTTTAAAAAAAAGTGGTGATTTTTATTTTTAGGCATTGAATTCATAGTATCCATTCATGCATTTCTTGGGAGTCAAATCCATGAACCCTTGGGATCATTGGCTCCATGCTCTGTTTTGAGCTAAAGGAACTTGCTTTGTTTCTTGCCACACCTTTAAAAGTCCTCCTCATTATTTATAACACTTATTTTACTCTTTAATTAAAGTAATGATGGCTTCATTCATGCCAAGTGGACACGTTTCTCATAGCAATTAGACTGTTCATATTTAACCAGACATTAAATTTCTTGACATCTCATTCACTTCTATAGGACACCAGTGACTCAGTCATCAAACAACCAGCAGTGGCAACATTGTTTTGTGAGCATTTGGTCACTTTTATAGACATGAAACAGAGTTGGTGATATATTCGGAGTGTAATTAAGTTTGGTGGTAGCCTAGCAAGTTTATGTTTCTGTGAGGTTATGGAGGCGTTCAACCCCCTCCAGCTGTTCGGCCCAAGTGCATCTCCTCGCCCCTGCAGTAATTACAGCGCCCAACAGCTGCTCCTTACCTCTCACATTTCCCAACACCTTTGTATGCCTTTTCTTTTTATTTTGTTCATGCAGGATGTGCCATGCCTGCTGCATACTGGTGAAATATTTACACAAACTGTCAGACAACAGATGTTTTTTGTTGTCTTTTCATGTATTTTGTCATTGCATTTTATATTTACACTTGTTGGAAATAATGCACATTAAATCGTGCACAGACCAGAAAAATGCATCATGACTTAATTTTATTCTATAGTCTAAATTACAAATAAAGCACTGAAATTAATCTTTCATGCACATCACTAACAGATTTGTGCGTGAGATCTCTGTACAAACATTTTCTTGAACAAAACATGATTCATCAACTTCAATTCTAAATTTTATTCTAAATTTATTTAACAAAATAAAATGTTATATGAAATGTTATAGCTCAAACTGGAAGTTTCCTCTTTATAAAGATGCAGATTAGTGTATGTAGAGCTGGCCAATAATCTAATCTGGCTCTGTATTAAAGGTGTTTAAACTTGTTTTGATCATGGCACACTTGTCATTGCTCAAGGATCTTGCTGGCGAGAGCGCATCTTTAGAGAGCGTCATGTTTGCTGAGAGTGAAGAAAGGAAAGGCTTATATGAATATGGTTGGGGCATGTTTTATGCAAATTTATGTGGTTCACTTAGAATACTCCAAATTCATTAATATTCAAATAAGGTTAAGAACAAGTTCTCCTGTGCCTATAAATATGAATAATTCACACAATTATTAGTGACTGAGACCCAGTGTTTTTAACTATAATCATATTTATTACTTATTTAACTGTATTCGTCAGAAGATGGCAAAGCTGATCTGAATGATAAATATTAATACAATGTATTGATGTATATTGAAAATGTATTGGTTAAAAAAATTTATATAAATAAAAAAAAAATAGATTTTAAATGGTACCGATATATTGTGCATTGCAGTTTGCATTTGTAGTTTAAGGACTCCATGGAAAACACAGTCTGTCCTGTTCCTTCCTCCAGCACTGAGGAATCATCCTCTTTTGGCAGTTTTTGGTCAAACCATTATTCCTGCACAATTAGACCATCTCAGAGGTGTTAGTCCTGACACAAAGATGGATAGTCTGTGCTGGGCTCCCAAATAATCTCCACCTTAGTTATTCAAATGGATGGACATTTGAGGACACTAAATTTTTGGATTACACAAATAGAGCATTATTCATATACCACTAAACCTACATGCATTTAAATGACTTTTCATAGCTCTTTTATCAGTCCAGCTTTATCGGTTTATAAACATTTGGTTGACTTATTAGTCAGATCGTCCGTGACAAGAAATCTGTAGCATTGTTAATTGGCGTAGATGGGCCAAAGAAACGCCCTTCATTGATTTATCAAGGCATTTCTATAGGTAACCATTATTCTCTATCGCTACAGAGCATCCAGATAAAAACTGGGCTCATTAATTCTGTACCAGACCCCGAATATCAGCTTTGGACATCAGCCACAGCCTAGAAGGCTGGGATGAGGAAAGCAAGAAACCTTTCCTTTCATTTCCTGTCTTTTCTGTCTTCAGAGAGGAATAGAAATGCACTGGGATGCTAATGGAGCCATAATGCGTTAGAATACTTTTCATCGTCATACCTGTAAAGACTATGCGTTAATACACATGAAAAACAATTTAATTTTTTATATTGCATTATACTGTACTTTTTAAATGTAAGACCATGATTATGTGAGTTATTATAGAGTATTATAAGCCTGCAGTTATTTGTGGAAAAATGGCATTGTAAAGAGAGAGAAACTGATGATCAGGCTGACCAATATTTTTTACAGATATTTATGAGATATGTTAATGTTTTTTTAATATCAGGTCTACAGATAAAAGACACAATTTGCTGAATCTCTAAAGAATATCACCAACAATAGTATTCACATTTAAAGTATTCAATCTATACAATGTATTTTTTGATAATTATTAAACTTTTTAAATATTAATAATATTTAAGAAATGTAGCTTAATAGACACAAGACTAAACCGATTGCAAATTTAAACTTTGCATGAGTACTATTAAAAACAATATTATTAACAAAAAATATTATTAATCTGACTATGAAGTTATTTTCAAAATACTGAGATAAAAAAATTAAAATTCAGTTCTGAAATAATCTATCAGTTATGAAAAAACAGGGTACATAATCTCTCATTATGAATATCTTCATAATTATACTTATTTATATACGTAATTATAAGCCATTAGCTTCAGGTAAAAGAAAGCTCTGAGAAATTTGGTATGAATCATTCGCTTGCATAATGCCTCTTAGGATTAATGTTTAATGAATTATTGCACTCCGTATTCACATTGTTTAGAATTAATATCCTTTTAATCTCCATTGTTTTGGCCTTGTGGTTTGTTTGTTTCTGAACCATTCATGGCATTGATGTATTATTTACATTTACTGTCTGATGTATCTGATCTCTTTCATGACGTCTCTTTTTCGATTCTCTCAACACCTTGGAGATGTTCATCTATTGATTGTCCTGCGTAATAGAGTGCTAACAGCTCCTAGTGATGAAGACTGGAATAAGATAAAGGCTAACAGAATGGGTTTTCACTCGATCACGGAATGAGTAATGTCTTTTCAACAGCACAGCTACTCCCACACACAAGCGGACCCGTGAACTGATGGTGGCCACGCTACAAATGAGTTCATTTTCATCCAGCGGTGTGTCGTCACTTGTTTGGTTGAAAAGGATTACTAATGACCCCTTCTCATAGTGTGTGAAGGTTCAAATTGTGTATGTGACCTAACTTGACACCAGTTTGTTTCAGTTTCCAGTTAGACATCATCAGAGTTCATGATGACAGAAATCGTGTTATTAATGTAAACCTGAATTTTCATTCCCAGCATGTGGTAGCCTACAAGCTGCCCTCATAGCCTGTTTGTCCTGATTACAGCAACATCTATGACGTGTGACGTGAATGCTGTCCTGTTGTGTGTGTGTGTGTGTGTGTGGGTGTTGAATGAGATGATCTGGTCGTCTCCATCACCTATAGAAAACCAAATCAGCCTCCACGCGCCACTGTGTCTTTGGGCTGTATGTGCGCTGATATGATTCAGAGTGTTTGTGTCCCTTTTTTGAACAGAGAAGCAGAGTTAAATCTAAAACAGAGTCAGTCCAATAGCGGCTGTATTTGAAAAAGCATCTTTGTGAGAACTGAGGCAGTGCATTACAGTGATTTTACCATGGCTGAGTGGTCTTACGTGCAACCCAAAGAGGAGAACCTAAAACTCATTTAACTATGGTAACATTACTAAAGTGTTTGACCTTGAAAAATATATTGATTTTATTAAACATCTGAATCACCAATACAATAAAAAAAAGGGTGGAATATTTTCATGTCATGGCAGATAACTGATGAATGGTTAATATTTAATATTATATTACCGTTTTGTCTAAATATATTAAAATAAAAATAAAATGTTTCTAAAGGATAAAAATGGATTTAGGCATCACAACAATATAACATTTTAGAAATATTTGATGGATATTGGAAACATTGGTAAATATTCGAAAAATACTTGATTAAATTAAATTGAACTCTTTTTAAAGAATGTCTGTCTGTGTTGTGCAATGTTTGTGTGTATGTGTGTGTTAGGGTGCGTTCACACTTGTAGTTCGGTTGGTTTGGTTCGTTTGGTCCGGACCAAAAAACAAAACAAAACATATAGTCCTGGTCCGCTTAGCGTTCACACTGGCATTTTTAACAGCGAATTTCCTCTGTTGTATGCAGAAACAAATATTGATGAGGCGCTTTACCTCCTCGTTGCTCCACGTTTGTCCTCGACTCATTTTGGATGCACCGATCTTTCCGCGTCATCAAATCAGCTGACTTGTAGCGTCGCATCTTGAGGCATCACGTCCTGTTTTTGGTTCGTTTACATGTCTTTGGTCCGTGTTGGGTTCACATATCAATCGAACCGCACCAGAGTTCGTTTGGAAGTGGACCGAGACCCATCTTTTTAGCGGTCTCGGTCCGCTTGTTTGGTGCGCACCAGGGTTCGGATGGCAGTGTTCACATATGTTCAAACGAACCGCAGTAACTGAGCAATCGTACCAGGGTTCGTTTTAATCGAACCAAACATGACAAGTGTGAACGCACCCTTATTTTATGGATGTGTATATGTATATATGGCTGGCTGATATTAGATATTTTTTGAGAATTCATTTATTTAACTAAACGATGTTAGTTTTTTTATTTTATTTAAATAAATAAAATACAAAGTCTGATATCATCAGTATCTCCAGGGTGACATTAACATTTTTGCATCATACCATGGGAGAAAAAAACTGCCATATAGATATTTTTAATATTATCTCTTAATTTTGGCAGCAGGTATATTAGGCTGCTTTCAATTTAAGACCGACGCACGGATCCATTATAATGTTACACATGTTTTGTTTCTCAACGGTTTACATTCACTTAAAACATAACTGACTGTGTTTATGTAAATACTTGCCAAGACTGGCATTTTTAATATATTTTGTGTATTTAACTATTTAAGTGCAATAAGCAGCAAAAAAGTTCTCAACTTAGTACTGAGAGGCGGCTTTATGTGCACACGCTTTGTGTGTGAGCACAAAATCTGAGGGAATGAGTAAAATTACGTGCGTTCTCGCGCCAAAATTCAAGCCCTGTAACCAACAATATTCATCCGGAGCAAATGAAACGAGGGAGTGCGGGGAGGTGGGTTTGTGTGTTGGAGAGATGAGAGCGGAAAATAAATATTGGAAGCTTTTCAGATTTTTTTTATTTTTTATTTTTTGACAACACTACATTGCACTTTATTATTTCAGATGCCTTTTTAAAAGACTACAGTTAAAAAATGTATATATTATATAAAAAGTGGCTTGTAGGAGCGACTGTGTTACACACCAATGCTGAAATCCACCCGCAGTTGGCGGGTGTTAATGTCAAGCCCTGTACATATCTATAATTAAAGATACCAATTGACTTTGTGCGTTTATATTTTACAACAGAAGAAAGTAGCTTATGCAATAAGAATCTAATAAGAAGTGAATCTGTTTTTTGTTGCTTCTTTTGTACGATTTTATCATGCAATCTTTTCTAACTTTTGCATGCCATTTAATAACTTCATCCCTCTTGTCTTTTTGCCCTTCCTCCAGGGAGTGACGTACTGTGGCGAGAGCTCAGCCAGTAGCCTGACAATGGCCAACGTACCCTGGCACGAGGAGGTCATCTACTTTGTGCAACAGCTGGCCAACCTGCTCCCAGATTATGAAATTGCCTGCGAACATGAGCACTCCAATTGTCTGTTACTTGCACACCACAAGGTAACCCTGCACAGACACGCTTTGCACAAAGCTGCTGTTCTGCTCCTGCACAGTTTCGTAGAAAATCGTACTTATGCTCGTATTGTAATTTCTCTTTCCGACCACTTAAAGATGTTGCAAATAAAGATGCTACTTCAATTTCTGTAAATGTCATTGTAAAGAAAGTGTTGATATGGGCACTTGAATTAAACTGCCATTAAGGTTAAACCTTCCTTCCTGTGTTTTTATGCTGTCATCTGACACAGCGCTAGTCACTCTTGCAGCCGCTCTTGTTTTACATTTGTTTCTTGTGACAGCTTCTCTAATGGTTTGTGTGGGCAGTGAGCCCTTATCAGCAGTCTTCTCTCACAAACAAAAAACATATTTATGTGCAAGTGTTATATGGTGCTTCAATATCCTTTTATGATTTGCTATTTGTATTCTGAAATTAAGTACCTGTATTCTGCGGTGAATATTTCTGTGTTCTTACACACAGTGGATGGTTTCCCTTGCTGAAGACACAAAGCTGTTCTTCTGTTTTTCTTGCTTAAAAAAAACATCTTAAACCAGTTTTTTCAGATCCTCCAACACCTGGTCATGCTTTGTTTGCTGGTTTTAGAGTTTTTTTGGCCACTTCAAGCTGGGAAAAACCAGCTGGTCAACTGAAGACCTGTTTAGCCTGACTGGGAGACCAGAGATATGCCAGCTAAGACCGGCAAAGTTTGGATAAAGTTCACCCAAAATGAAAATTCTGTCATCATTTACTCACCCTCATGTTGTCCCTAAACTGTATGACTTTGTTCTTTCTGTGGAACAATGAAGAATATTTCAGCTGCTTTTGTCCAAATTCTGAAAGTTAGTGGGGTCCAAATCCTTTATACGCTAAAAATAATTATAGGAAAAAAATTAAAGCATGTAAAAGCAGGCCAAGCCAGGATTTAATCCATACAACTTGACTTCTAATCTGATACTATCACTTCGAATAATGAACTGCTAGAAATTCAAGACTTTATTTCTCAATATATCTTGCGCAACTTTTTTTCTCACATTTGTGAGTTGTTATAAAGTCCAATTCTAAGGGAACGAAAGACTTACCTTTTTTCTTCGGAAATTTGTAATTGCAATTTTATATCTTGCAATTCTGAGGAAAAAAAGTAAGTTTAAACTCGCGAGATACATTTTTATATTTATTTATTCCAAGACAGAAACAAGCTTCCAATAAAACACTGCAACAGACTTGTTTCCATTTCAATTCTGTTTACTTCCTTTTGTTGGACGTCTTCCTCATTTGCTATATTGATTTCTAAATATCCCATTAGTTCATTCAGCTTCCTTTCTAATCCCAGACACGGAGAGCTCTTTTGTGTGCAAGAGACTGTAATTACAAGTTCACCTGTTTACATCCTTTAAAACCCCTCCATTAATTTCCTATCTCATGATGCAGAGCTACAACCATGACAGCTGTAAATGAGCGGCAGTAGTGGAGAGCCATAGTCAGTGCGAGTCCCCAGAGCAAACCTCCACTCAAGCCCACACAGGTATGAGAAGGTGCCTAGTCCTCCACTACCTCATCATCAGCTGTTTGGAAACAAGGCGAAGAGGTTTGTTGGTGGGTACCCGAGAAGGCTGGAGATGAGGCTTATGAGTGTAGTGCCCCAATACAGTGATAACGGCAACAAAAGACCAATGAAGGACTTTCTTTTCATAGGCTTGTTTTGTTGGATGAAGATTAGGGCCGTAACGTACAGCACGTCAGGCTCCATACAGCATTGAGCCAATTATATTATGGGTAGAATGTGCACAATGTCCCTCCGCATTCATCGCTGGGGGAAGATTCTCCATTAAATTTTACAGATCTGTTTATCCTACTTGATGTTAATGAAAACTTTAAAAGTAAACTTCCATTTTATCCGTATTCTTATCACTTTTTTGCTGCCTTCAGCTATCACGCTGTTCTGCTTCTGAAATTCAAATGATGCCATGATGAAACCAGTCCCCAGCACTGAGCTGCTTTGCTTTCCTTTCCTCTGCAAGGTTTTTGTCCCTGCCTTATGCATGTTAAAGCGCTGTCTTTGCATTGCCCCTGACAGACATACGAATGAAAAGGCATTGAGTTTGATGTAAAAATTCATTCCTCACCACATCACCGCAGACCGCACAGGGACTCTTTCACCCTCTGTTCAGCTCGGCCGTGACTCACAAGGGTGCTAAAAAGGCCCATTGTTCCTGTAATAAGGAGCCATTTTTCACATTAGACCTTGGAAGGGCATCGGCAGTATTTCATTGCATTGACTTTGTTTAGCTGCCGCATTCGTTTTTTCTTATTTCAGGGTTGCAAACATTCGCCCTTTATCTGCATTGTTATTGATGAGGTAAGACCCTCTGAATGAATTTACAGCTCTTCCCTGTGTGGAGGTGACAGCTTATGTTCTCATGAAGTTGTGTGCTCATAAAGCCCATCCTCTCTCTCCATGTTCTGAACTAATTCCCTTGAGCTCAACTTTCTATGGGAAGGAAATCAAAGCATGTGAAGCGGAGTTAAACAAGGATTTAAATCCAAGAGTTTTACAAGTAACTTGATTTTCTTAAATGTGGGTGGCCCATGCAAACACAATACACAGATGCTGCTGCTGTATCTCATTTCTTGGGTGTTTTGGCGTGATTTCTGTGTGGTTGCTTGCTAGCCCAGATCAAAAGAGTTGTGTGATATTCAGGGCAGTAGATATGGTTCTGGTCCCTCTTTCAATGCAAGTCTTTGCCTTTTTTATCTTTCGAATGGCTTAGAAAAGTAATACCACATCTCTCCTCAGCAAGCAGAACTCTATATCATTAATGTCCATAACACACACTGTGCAGGGCAAGCTATGCACCAATTTTAATACTAACAGGCCTGGTTTTACAGACAAGGCTTCGATTAATCCAGGATTAGGCATTTGTTCAATTAGGACTTTTAAGTAGCTTTTATAAACATGCCTTGGAAAAAAACATTACTGGTGTGCATCTTGAGATAAGATATGTCAGTGCAAGTTGCTTTCAGTTAAAACCGTTTAAACATGCATTTTTGTCTGAGACTAGGCTCAAGACTTGTGGAACTGGGGAACTGTGTACTTTCAGCCCTGAGTTTGAGCAGTAGTAATAGAGATGCTTGCCTTCGCAAGCAACACTAATAAGAGATGTAGCCTTGAAGCATATTGCATTTTTCAAAAGCCTTAGCTGGCCATGAACATTCATTAATTCATAAACAAGATTACCCATTTAAACTTTAGAATCCCAGTAGTCTCACAGTAACTACACCAGACTGTTGAAACCCCACAGCACACCAAACAGAACAGACCATCATTAATTTTGGGGTATATTTATAGTGTTTAGGGAATGAAGGAGGGACTGCAATATGTGTTGGATGACATGGCATCCCAAAACCCCATTTGCATTATGGCTTCATATGCCTAGTGCTCCCTGTTAGCTGTGTAGAAGCAATTTTACAAATTAATAGAACCTTAAAGTGCACTCTCTCAATGGCATGGCCATCTGTTGGTGTGGCAGATGTGGGTGATTTTGCTCAGAAAATAAAAGGGCTGCCACTTTCCCACTCTCTTATATGGCATCTAAAGTTCAGTATTCCTGCCTATCTTCATCGTGGACTGTGTAGGGGAAGCTACTTTTAAACTATAGCTTGCCAAGCTATGGGATTTTTATCTGACACCAGCAGTATGAGGATATTGGTATGGATTAAAGCACATTACAACATTACAGCACAATTCCTAGTTTATCAGCTGTTGTTTATCATATTGGGTTTTTATGATGATTTTTAGCATATCTCGAGCTGAATATAACAATAAAGATGTAGTTCTAATCGTTCTAAATATTAAATAAGAGCAGAGTCCACACTACAGCTATAATTATGAGGAATGACATCGTTGGGTTCACATTAAGAACAATTTTTTTTTACGATATAACGCCAATCAAAACCCATTCTAATTTAAGGGGCGGTGCATTTAAAATGCCAGAAGACATTGCGGAGAATTGCGGATCATTGAGGTCCAGCAATATCCACCACTATTTGACAGAAGTCAAACCTCCTTTTCAAGGATACTTTAAAGAGAGTGGATATATAGAAAACAATCTGCAATACCCTTGGAATAAATGGTGAGAAGTATGAACGGACATGAGATCGTTATACCAGAATAGCAAACATTGTAACGGTTACCTCAGGTATCCAGCGCTACTTTCAACAACATTGTTTTGCTTCCTTTGAAGTTGCGGTGAAAAAGAATAGGTGTCGCATAGTATTCCACCTTCACATGCTCTCTGAATTACCGCAAATACAAGTTTACCAGGTAAAAACTGCACATGAACGCCCTCGCATTTCGAAACTTGAATGCCTTCAGCTCGTAATCACGACTTCAGAAGTGGGAATTATCACATTTCCGATAGCACATGAAGGCAGCATTAGATTAGAGCTATTACACTAGCTAGATTCACTCAAAGCATTGAATGCTGAGGACATCTCCTGGTTGAAGCCGTGTAAATGCAACAAGAACATAAAAAACATGTTCAATGACAAGTACCCACTTTGAAACCGCAGCACGCAAGCTTAGAATAAACGGACCAGTATCGTTCGATGGTGTGGACTTAAATATAGTTATCATTATAGTTACCTTTTTATAGTTGGTGTTCTTGGTGTGAATAGACCTTAATACTGCACATTAAGTTGTTGTGGTGCCTAAATACATTTAAAATGGTTGTGTTTGCGTGATTTTGATTATTGCCGAGTCAGCTTGCTAAATGTAAACAACCAAGTAGCGATGCTATTTTTAGATACTCCCCAATAGTAGTTCTTTATTGTGAGTATTATAGGAGAAAGCTGAGCCGAAC